>CM073134.1:16534000-16589000 GCA_037039145.1 Fundulus diaphanus | reverse complement strand
AAGAAGTAGTATCTGTTGTAGTAGTAGTATTAATATCAGTTGTATCAGAAGAACTAGAAGGAATTTGAAAATTTGAAGTATTCGAAAAAATTGAAAAAATCTGAAAAATTTGAAAAAAATTGAAAAATTTGAAAGATTTGAACAATTTGAACCATTTGAACAATTTGAACATTAAGAACGATTATAAGAATTTGAAAGAATTTGAAGGAATATGAAAAATTTGAAGAATTTGAAGGAATTTGCATTCATTTCAATGGGAACAAAAAACGCACAAAAAGTACAAATACTTTAAAAAGTATAAAAGGTACCATAACCATGAGATATAGCAGTAATGTCGAGAACGAGCCGAACGTTTTGGTACCAAAATCGTTGAAATCGGTTGAAGTATGCAGGAGTAGTTAGACGCACAAAAACGTACGGAATAATAATAATAATAATAATAATAATAATAATAACTAGAAAAAGCTGTTCCTACGCAACAGCGAGTGAGAATGCTAATCTGCAGAATGATTTGAGGAGAAGATGCAGAAGATCCATGCAGAAGAGAAAAAATAGCTGAAAAATATTAAAGAATTTGAAAAATTTGAACAATTTGAACAATTTGAAGTAATTTGTAGTAGTAGTAGTAGTAGTAGTATCAGTAGTAGTAGTATCAGTAGTAGCAGTAGTAGTAGTAGTATCAGTAGTAGCAGTAGTAGTAGTTGTAGTAGTAGTAGCAGTAGTAGTAGTAGTATCAGTTTTTAAAGAATTTGAAGGAATTTGAAGAATTTGAAGGAATTTGTAGTAGTAGTATCAGTAGTACTAGTAGTAGTAGTAGTTGTATTATTAGTGGTAATAGTAGTAGTATCAGTAGTATTAGTAGTAATATCAGTAGTAGTAGCAGTATCAGTTTTTAAAGAATTTGAAGAAATTTGAAGGAATTTGTAGTAGTAGTAGTAGTAGTAGTATCAGTAGTAATAGTAGTAGTAGTAGTTGTATTAGTAGTAGTAATAGTAGTATCAGTAGTAGTAGTAGTAGTAGCAGTAGTAGTAGCAGTAGCAGCAGTAGTATCATTAGTAGTAGTAGTATCAGTAGTAGTAGTATCAGTAGTAGTAGTAGTAGTAGTAGTAGTAGTAGTATCAGTAGTAGTAGTAGAAGTATCAGTAGTAGTAGAAGTAGTATCAGTAGTAGTAGTAGTATCAGTTTTTAAAGAATTTGAAGGAATTTGCAGAATTTAAAGGAATTTGTAGAAGTAGTAGTAGTAGTAGTATCAGTAGTACTAGTAGTAGTAGTAGTAGTAGTAATATTATTAGTATCAGTAGTAGTTTTAGTATCAGCAGTAGCATCAGTAGTAGTAGCAGTAGCAGCAGTAGTATCATTAGTAGTAGTGGTAGTAGTATCAGTAGTAGTGGTAGTAGTATCAGTAGTAGTAGTAGTAGTATCAGTAGTAGTAGTATCAGTTGTAGTAGTAGGAGTAGGAGTAGTATCTGTTGTAGTTGTAGTATTAATATCAGTTGTATCAGAAGAATTAGAAGGAATTTGAAAAATTTGAAGAATTTGAAAAATTTGAAGAATTTGAAAAATTTGAAGAATTTGAAGTATTTGAAAAATTTGAAAAAATTTGAAAAATATGAAAAAAATTGAAAAATCTGAATGATTTGCACCATTTGAACCATTTGAACAATTTGAACAATAAGAATGATTACAAGAATTTGAAGGAATTTGAAGGAATATGAAAAATTTGAAGAATTTGAAGGAATTTGCATTCATTTCAATGGGAGAAAAGTACGCACAAAAAGTACAAATATTTTAAAAAGTATTAAAGTTAGAATAATGATGAGATATAGCAGGAATGTCGGGAAGGAGCTGAACGTTTTGACACCAAAATTGTTGAAATCGGTTGAAGTATGTGGGAGTAGTTACACGCCGACGGAATAATAATAATAATAATAATAACTAGAAAAAGCTGTTCCTACGCAACAGCGAGTGAGAATGCTAATCTGCAGAATGATTTGAGAAGATGCAGAAGATCCATGCAGAAGAGAAAAAATAGCTGAAAAATATTAAAGAATTTGAAAAATTTGAAGAATTTGAACAATTTGAAGTAATTTGTAGTAGTAGTAGCAGTAGTAGTAGTAGTAGTATCAGTAGTAGTAGTAGTAGTATCAGTAGTATCAGTAGTATCAGTAGTTGTATTATTAGTAGTAATAGTAGTAGTATCAGTAGTAGTAGTAGTAGTTTTTAAAGAATTTGAAGGAATTTGAAGGTATTTGAAGAATTTGAAGGAATTTGTAGTAGTAGTAGTAGTAGTATCAGTAGTACTAGTAGTTGTATTATTAGTAGTAATAGTAGTAGTATCAGTAGTATTAGTAGTAATATCAGTAGTAGTATCAGTATCAGTTTTTAAAGAATTTGAAGGAATTTGAAGGAATTTGTAGTAGTAGTAGTAGTAGTAGTATTATCAGTAGTACTAGTAGTAGTAGTAGTTCTATTAGTAGTAGTAATAGTAGTAGTAGTAGTATCAGTAGTAGTAGTAGCAGCAGTAGTATCATTAGTAGTAGTAGTATCAGTAGTAGTAGTAGTATCAGTAGTAGTAGTAGTAGTAGTAGTAGTATCAGTAGTAGTAGTAGAAGTATCAGTAGTAGTAGGAGTAGTATCAGTAGTAGTAGTAGTATCAGTTTTTAAAGAATTTGAAGGAATTTGTAGTAGTAGTAGTAGTAGTAGTAGTAGTATCAGTAGTACTAGTAGTAGTAGTAGTAGTAGTAATAGTAGTAGTATCAGTAGTAGTTGTAGTACCAGCAGTAGCATCAGTAGTAGTAGCAGTAGCAGCAGTAGTATCATTAGTAGTAGTAGTAGTGGTAGTAGGATCAGTAGTAGTAGTAGTATCAGTAGTAGTAGTATCAGTTGTAGTAGTATCAGTTGTAGTAGTAGTAGTAGTAGTAGTAGGAGTAGTATCTGTTGTAGTATTAATATCAGTTGTATCAGAAGAATTAGAAGGAATTTGAAAAATTTGAAGAATTTGAAAAATTTGAAGAATTTGAAGTATTTGAAGTATTTGAAAAATTTGAAAAAATTTGAAAAATATGAAAAAATTTGAAAAATCTGAAAGATTTGAACCATTTGAACCATTTGAACAATTTGAACAATAAGAATGATTAAAAGAATTTGAAGGAATTTGAAGGAATATCAAAAATTTGAAGAATTTGAAGGAATTTGCATTCATTTCAATGGGAAAAAAGTACGCACAAAAAGTACAAATATTTTAAAAAGTATTAAAGTTAGAATAATGATGAGATATAGCAGGAATGTCGGGAAGGAGCTGAACGTTTTGACACCAAAATTGTTGAAATCGGTTGAAGTATGTGAGAGTAGTTACACGCCGACGGAATAATAATAATAATAATAATAACTAGAAAAAGCTGTTCCTACGCAACAGCGAGTGAGAATGCTAATCTGCAGAATGATTTGAGAAGATGCAGAAGATCCATGCAGAAGAGAAAAAATAGCTGAAAAATATTAAAGAATTTGAAAAATTTGAAGAATTTGAACAATTTGAAGTAATTTGTAGTAGTAGTAGCAGTAGTAGTAGTAGTAGTATCAGTAGTAGTAGTAGTAGTATCAGTAGTATCAGTAGTATCAGTAGTTGTATTATTAGTAGTAATAGTAGTAGTATCAGTAGTAGTAGTAGTAGTTTTTAAAGAATTTGAAGGAATTTGAAGGTATTTGAAGAATTTGAAGGAATTTGTAGTAGTAGTAGTAGTAGTATCAGTAGTACTAGTAGTTGTATTATTAGTAGTAATAGTAGTAGTATCAGTAGTATTAGTAGTAATATCAGTAGTAGTAGCAGTATCAGTTTTTAAAGAATTTGAAGGAATTTGTAGTAGTAGTAGTAGTAGTAGTATCAGTAGTACTAGTAGTAGTAGTAGTTGTATTAGTAGTAGTAATAGTAGTAGTAGTAGTATCAGTAGTAGTAGTAGCAGCAGTAGTATCAGTAGTAGTAGTAGTATCAGTAGTAGTAGTAGTATCAGTAGTAGTAGTAGTAGTAGTAGTATCAGTAGTAGTAGTAGAAGTATCAGTAGTAGTAGGAGTAGTATCAGTAGTAGTAGTAGTATCAGTTTTTAAAGAATTTGAAGGAATTTGCAGAATTTAAAGGAATTTGTAGTAGTAGTAGTAGTAGTAGTATCAGTAGTACTAGTAGTAGTAGTAGTAATAGTAGTAGTATCAGTAGTACTAGTAGTAGTAGTAGTAATAGTAGTAGTATCAGTAGTAGTTGTAGTACCAGCAGTAGCATCAGTAGTAGTAGCAGTAGCAGCAGTAGTATCATTAGTAGTAGTAGTAGTGGTAGTACTATCAGTAGTAGTAGTATCAGTTGTAGTAGTATCAGTTGTAGTAGCAGTAGTAGTAGGAGTAGTATCTGTTGTAGTTGTAGTATTAATATCAGTTGTATCAGGAGAATTAGAAGGAATTTGAAAAATTTGAAGAATTTGACAAATTTGAAGAATTTGAAGTATTTGAAAAATTTGAAAAATTTTGAAAAATATGAAAAAATTTGAAAAATCTGAAAGATTTGAACCATTTGAACCATTTGAACAATTTGAACAATAAGAATGATTAAAAGAATTTGAAGGAATTTGAAGGAATATCAAAAATTTGAAGAATTTGAAGGAATTTGCATTCATTTCAATGGGAAAAAAGTACGCACAAAAGTACAAATATTTTAAAAAGTATTAAAGTTAGAATAATGATGAGATATAGCAGGAATGTCGGGAAGGAGCTGAACGTTTTGACACCAAAATTGTTGAAATCGGTTGAAGTATGTGGGAGTAGTTACATGCCGACGGAATAATAATAATAATAATAATAATAATAATAATAACTAGAAAAAGCTGTTCCTACGCAACAGCGAGTGAGAATGCTAATCTGCAGAATGATTTGAGGAGAAGATGCAGAAGATCCATGCAGAAGAGAAAAAATAGCTGAAAAATATTAAAGAATTTGAAAAATTTGAAGAATTTGAACAATTTGAAGTAATTTGTAGTAGTAGTAGTAGTAGTAGTATCAGTAGTAGTAGTAGTAGTAGTATCAGTAGTATCAGTAGTAGCAGTAGTAGTAGTATCAGTAGTAGTAGTAGTAGTTTTTAAAGAATTTGAAGGAATTTGAAGGTATTTGAAGAATTTGAAGGAATTTGTAGTAGTAGTAGTAGTAGTATCAGTAGTACTAGTAGTAGTAGTAGTTGTATTATTAGTAGTAATAGTAGTAGTATCAGTAGTATTAGTAGTAATATCAGTAGTAGTAGCAGTATCAGTTTTTAAAGAATTTGAAGGAATTTGAAGGAATTTGTAGTATTGTAGTAGTAGTAGTAGTAGTAGTAGTAGTAGTAGTAGTATCAGTAGTACTAGTAGTAGTAGTAGTTGTATTAGTAGTAGTAATAGTAGTAGTATCAGTAGTAGTAGTAGTAGTATCAGTAGTAGTAGCAGTAGCAGCAGTAGTATCATTAGTAGTAGTAGTATCAGTAGTAGTAGTAGTATCAGTAGTAGTAGTAGTAGTAGTAGTATCAGTAGTAGTAGTAGAAGTATCAGTAGTAGTAGGAGTAGTATCAGTAGTAGTAGTAGTAGTAGTATCAGTTTTTAAAGAATTTGAAGGAATTTGCAGAATTTAAAGGAATTTGTAGTAGTAGTAGTAGTAGTAGTAGTAGTAGTAGTAGTAGTAGTATCAGTAGTACTAGTAGTAGTAATAGTAGTAGTATCAGTAGTAGTTGTAGTATCAGCAGTAGCATCAGTAGTAGTAGCAGTAGCAGCAGTAGTATCATTAGTAGTAGTAGTAGTGGTAGTAGTATCAGTAGTAGTAGTAGTATCAGTAGTAGTAGTATCAGTTGTAGTAGTAGTAGTAGTAAGAGTAGTATCTGTTGTAGTTGTAGTATTAATATCAGTTGTATCAGAAGAATTAGAAGGAATTTGAAAAATTTGAAGAATTTGAAAAATTTGAAGAATTTGAAGTATTTGAAGTATTTGAAGTATTTGAAAAATTTGAAAAAATTTGAAAAATATGAAAAAATTTGAAAAATCTGAAAGATTTGAACCATTTGAACAATTTGAACAATAAGAATGATTAAAAGAATTTGAAGGAATTTGAAGGAATATGAAAAATTAGAAGAATTTGAAGGAATTTGCATTCATTTCAATGGGAGAAAAGTACGCACAAAAAGTACAAATATTTTAAAAAGTATTAAAGTTAGAATAATGATGAGATATAGCAGGAATGTCGGGAAGGAGCTGAACGTTTTGACACCAAAATTTTTGAAATCGGTTGAAGTATGTGGGAGTAGTTACACGCCGACGGAATAATAATAATAATAATAATAATAATAACTAGAAAAAGCTGTTCCTACGCAACAGCGAGTGAGAATGCTAATCTGCAGAATGATTTGAGAAGATTCAGAAGATCCATGCAGAAGAGACAAAATAGCTGAAAAACATTGAAGAATTTGAAAAATTTGAAGAATTTGAACAATTTGAAGTCATTTGTAGTAGTAGTAGTAGTAGTAGTAGTAGTATCAGTTGTAGTAGTATCAGTAGTATCAGTAGTAGCAGTAGTAGTAGTAGTAGTAGTAGTAGTAGTAGTATCAGTAGTAGTAGTATTAGTTTTTAAAGAATTTGAAGGAATTTGAAGAATTTGAAGGAATTTGTAGTAGTAGTAGTAGTAGTATCAGTAGTACTAGTAGTACTAATAGTTGTATTATTAGTAGTAATAGTAGTAGTATCAGTAATAGTAGTAGTATCAGTAGTAGTAGTAGTATCAGTTTTTAAAGAATTTGAAGGAATTTGAAGGAATTTGTAGTAGTAGTAGTAGGATCAGTAGTACTAGTAGTAGTGGTATTATTAGTAGTAATAGTAGTAGTATCAGTAGTAGTAGTAGTAGTATCAGTAGTAGTAGTAGTATCAGTTTTTAAAGAATTTGAAGGAATTTAAAGGAATTTGTAGTAGTAGTAGTAGTAGTAGTATCAGTAGTACTAGTAGTAGTAGTAGTAGTAGTATCAGTAGTACTAGTAGTAGTAGTAGTTGTATTAGTAGTAGTAATAGTAGTAGTATCAGTAGTAGTGGTAGTAGTAGTAGTATCAGTAGTAGTAGTATCAGTGTTTAAAGAATTTGAAGGAATTTGTAGTGGTAGTAGTATTAGTAGTAGTATCAGTAGTACTAGTAGTAGTAGTAGTTGTATTAGTAGTAGTAATAGTAGTAGTAGCAGTAGTAGTTGTAGTAGCAGTAGTGGTAGCAGTAGCAGCAATAGTATCATTAGTAGTAGTAGTATTAGTAGTAGTAGTATCAGTAGTAGTAGTAGTAGTAGTATCAGTAGTAGTAGTATAAGTATCAGTAGTATTAGGAGTAGTATCAGTAGTAGTAGTAGTATGAGTTTTTAAAGAATTTGAAGGAATTTGTAGTAGTAGTAGTAGTAGTAGTAGTATCAGTAGTACTAGTAGTAGTAGTAGTAGTAGTAGTATCAGTAGTAGTTGTTGTAGTATCAGCAGTAGCATCAGTAGTAGTAGCAGTAGCAGCAGTAGTATCATTAGTAGTAGTAGTAGTAGTAGTATCAGTAGTAGTAGTAGAAGTATCAGTAGTAGTAGGAGTAGTATCAGTAGTAGTAGTTGTATCAGTTTTTAAAGAATTTGAAGGAATTTGAAGAATTTGAAGGAATTTGTAGTAGTAGTAGTAGTAGTAGTAGTAGTAGTATCAGTAGTACTAGTAGGAGTAGTAGTAGTAGTAATAGTAGTAGTATCAGTAGTAGTTGTTGTAGTATCAGCAGTAGCATCAGTAGTAGTAGCAGTAGCAGCAGTAGTATCATAAGTAGTAGTAGTAGTAGTAGTAGTATCAGTAGTAGTAGTATCAGTTGTAGTAGTAGTAGTAGTAGTAGGAGTAGTAGTAGTATCAGTTGTAGTAGTAGTAGTAGGAGGAGGAGTAGTATCTGTTGTAGTTGTAGTATTAATATCAGTTGTATCAGAAGAATTAGAAGGAATTTGAAAAATATGAAGAATTTGAAGTATTTGAAGTATTTGAAAAATTTGAAAAAATTTGAAAAATTTGAAAAAAATTGAAAAATCTCAAAGATTTGAACCATTTGAACCATTTGAACTATTAGAACAATAAGAATGATTACAAGAATTTGAAGGAATTTGAAGGAATATGAAAAATTTGAAGAATTTGAAGGAATTTGCATTCATTTCAATGGGAAAAAAGTACGCACAAAAAGTACAAATATTTTAAAAAGTATTAAAGTTAGAATAATGATGAGATATAGCAGGAATGTCGGGAAGGAGCTGAACGTTTTGACACCAAAATTGTTGAAATCGGTTGAAGTATGTGGGAGTAGTTACACGCCGACGGAATAATAATAATAATAATAATAATAATAATAATAATAATAATAAAGAAAAACAGGAAAACAATAAGTGAGAATGCTGTATAGCATTCTCACTGATAATAATAATAATAAAGAAAAACAGGAAAACAATAAGTGAGAATGCTGTATAGCATTCTCACTGATAACTAGAAAAAGCTGTTCCTACGCAACAGCGAGTGAGAATGCTAATCTGCAGAATGATTTGAGGAGAAGATGCAGAAGATCCATGCAGAAGAGAAAAAATAGCTGAAAAATATTAAAGAATTTGAAAAATTTGAAGAATTTGAACAATTTGAAGTAATTTGTAGTAGTAGTAGTAGTAGTAGTATCAGTAGTAGTAGTAGTAGTAGTATCAGTAGTATCAGTAGTAGCAGTAGTAGTAGTATCAGTAGTAGTAGTAGTAGTTTTTAAAGAATTTGAAGGAATTTGAAGGTATTTGAAGAATTTGAAGGAATTTGTAGTAGTAGTAGTAGTAGTATCAGTAGTACTAGTAGTAGTAGTAGTTGTATTATTAGTAGTAATAGTAGTAGTATCAGTAGTATTAGTAGTAATATCAGTAGTAGTAGCAGTATCAGTTTTTAAAGAATTTGAAGGAATTTGAAGGAATTTGTAGTATTGTAGTAGTAGTAGTAGTAGTAGTAGTAGTAGTAGTAGTATCAGTAGTACTAGTAGTAGTAGTAGTTGTATTAGTAGTAGTAATAGTAGTAGTATCAGTAGTAGTAGTAGTAGTATCAGTAGTAGTAGCAGTAGCAGCAGTAGTATCATTAGTAGTAGTAGTATCAGTAGTAGTAGTAGTATCAGTAGTAGTAGTAGTAGTAGTAGTATCAGTAGTAGTAGTAGAAGTATCAGTAGTAGTAGGAGTAGTATCAGTAGTAGTAGTAGTAGTAGTATCAGTTTTTAAAGAATTTGAAGGAATTTGCAGAATTTAAAGGAATTTGTAGTAGTAGTAGTAGTAGTAGTAGTAGTAGTAGTAGTAGTAGTATCAGTAGTACTAGTAGTAGTAATAGTAGTAGTATCAGTAGTAGTTGTAGTATCAGCAGTAGCATCAGTAGTAGTAGCAGTAGCAGCAGTAGTATCATTAGTAGTAGTAGTAGTGGTAGTAGTATCAGTAGTAGTAGTAGTATCAGTAGTAGTAGTATCAGTTGTAGTAGTAGTAGTAGTAAGAGTAGTATCTGTTGTAGTTGTAGTATTAATATCAGTTGTATCAGAAGAATTAGAAGGAATTTGAAAAATTTGAAGAATTTGAAAAATTTGAAGAATTTGAAGTATTTGAAGTATTTGAAGTATTTGAAAAATTTGAAAAAATTTGAAAAATATGAAAAAATTTGAAAAATCTGAAAGATTTGAACCATTTGAACAATTTGAACAATAAGAATGATTAAAAGAATTTGAAGGAATTTGAAGGAATATGAAAAATTAGAAGAATTTGAAGGAATTTGCATTCATTTCAATGGGAGAAAAGTACGCACAAAAAGTACAAATATTTTAAAAAGTATTAAAGTTAGAATAATGATGAGATATAGCAGGAATGTCGGGAAGGAGCTGAACGTTTTGACACCAAAATTTTTGAAATCGGTTGAAGTATGTGGGAGTAGTTACACGCCGACGGAATAATAATAATAATAATAATAATAACTAGAAAAAGCTGTTCCTACGCAACAGCGAGTGAGAATGCTAATCTGCAGAATGATTTGAGAAGATGCAGAAGATCCATGCAGAAGAGAAAAAATAGCTGAAAAATATTAAAGAATTTGAAAAATTTGAAGAATTTGAACAATTTGAAGTAATTTGTAGTAGTAGTAGTAGTAGTATCAGTAGTAGTAGTAGTAGTAGTATCAGTAGTATCAGTAGTAGCAGTAGTAGTAGTAGTAGTAGTATCAGTAGTAGTAGTAGTAGTAGCAGTAGTAGCAGTAGTAGTAGTAGTATCAGTAGTAGTAGTAGTAGTTTTTAAAGAATTTGAAGGAATTTGAAGGTATTTGAAGAATTTGAAGGAATTTGTAGTAGTAGTAGTAGTAGTATCAGTAGTACTACTAGTAGTAGTAGTTGTATTATTAGTAGTAATAGTAGTAGTATCAGTAGTATTAGTAGTAATATCAGTAGTAGTAGCAGTATCAGTTTTTAAAGAATTTGAAGGAATTTGTAGTAGTAGTAGTAGTAGTAGTATCAGTAGTACTAGTAGTAGTAGTAGTTGTATTAGTAGTAGTAATAGTAGTAGTAGTAGTATCAGTAGTAGTAGTAGCAGCAGTAGTATCAGTAGTAGTAGTAGTATCAGTAGTAGTAGTAGTATCAGTAGTAGTAGTAGTAGTAGTAGTATCAGTAGTAGTAGTAGAAGTATCAGTAGTAGTAGGAGTAGTATCAGTAGTAGTAGTAGTATCAGTTTTTAAAGAATTTGAAGGAATTTGCAGAATTTAAAGGAATTTGTAGTAGTAGTAGTAGTAGTAGTATCAGTAGTACTAGTAGTAGTAGTAGTAATAGTAGTAGTATCAGTAGTACTAGTAGTAGTAGTAGTAATAGTAGTAGTATCAGTAGTAGTTGTAGTACCAGCAGTAGCATCAGTAGTAGTAGCAGTAGCAGCAGTAGTATCATTAGTAGTAGTAGTAGTGGTAGTACTATCAGTAGTAGTAGTAGTAGTATCAGTTGTAGTAGTATCAGTTGTAGTAGCAGTAGTAGTAGGAGTAGTATCTGTTGTAGTTGTAGTATTAATATCAGTTGTATCAGGAGAATTAGAAGGAATTTGAAAAATTTGAAGAATTTGACAAATTTGAAGAATTTGAAGTATTTGAAAAATTTGAAAAAATTTGAAAAATATGAAAAAATTTGAAAAATCTGAAAGATTTGAACCATTTGAACCATTTGAACAATTTGAACAATAAGAATGATTAAAAGAATTTGAAGGAATTTGAAGGAATATCAAAAATTTGAAGAATTTGAAGGAATTTGCATTCATTTCAATGGGAAAAAAGTACGCACAAAAGTACAAATATTTTAAAAAGTATTAAAGTTAGAATAATGATGAGATATAGCAGGAATGTCGGGAAGGAGCTGAACGTTTTGACACCAAAATTGTTGAAATCGGTTGAAGTATGTGGGAGTAGTTACATGCCGACGGAATAATAATAATAATAATAATAATAATAATAATAATAATAATAAAGAAAAACAGGAAAACAATAAGTGAGAATGCTGTATAGCATTCTCACTGATAATAATAATAATAAAGAAAAACAGGAAAACAATAAGTGAGAATGCTGTATAGCATTCTCACTGATAATAAAGAAAAACAGGAAAACAATAAGTGAGAATGCTGTATAGCATTCTCACTGATAACTAGAAAAAGCTGTTCCTACGCAACAGCGAGTGAGAATGCTAATCTGCAGAATGATTTGAGGAGAAGATGCAGAAGATCCATGCAGAAGAGAAAAAATAGCTGAAAAACATTGAAGAATTTGAAAAATTTGAAGAATTTGAACAATTTGAAGTAACTTGTAGTAGTAGTAGTAGTACTAGTACTAGTATCAGTAGTAGTAGTAGTAGTAGTAGTAGTAGTAGTAGTAGTAGCAGTAGTAGTAGTAGTATCAGTAGTAGTAGTATTAGTTTGTAAAGAATTTGAAGGAATTTGAAGGAATTTGTAGTAGTAGTAGTAGTAGTATCAGTAGTACTACTAGTAGTAGTAGTTGTATTATTAGTAGTAATAGTAGTAGTATCAGTAGTAGTAGTAGTATCGGTTTTTAAAGAATTTGAAGGAATTTGAAGGAATTTGTAGTAGTAGTAGTAGTATCAGTAGTACTACTAGTAGTAGTAGTTGTATTAGTAGTAGTAATAGTAGTAGTATCAGTAGTAGTAGTAGTAGTAGTATCAGTAGTAGTAGTAGTATCAGTTTTTAAAGAATTTGAAGGAATTTTTAGTAGTAGTAGTAGTAGTAGTAGTAGTAGTATCAGTAGTACTAGTAGTAGTAGTTGTTGTATTAGTAGTAGTAATAGTAGTAGTAGCAGCAGTAGTAGTTGTTGTAGTAGCAGTAGTAGTAGCAGTAGCAGCAGTAGTATCATTAGTAGTAGTAGTAGTAGTAGTAGTAGTATCAGTAGTAGTAGTAGTATCAGTAGTGGTAGTAGTAGTAGTATCAGTAGTAGTAGTAGAAGTACCAGTAGTAGTAGGAGTAGTATCAGTTTTTAAAGAATTTGAAGGAATTTGAAGAATTTGAAGGAATTTGTAGTAGTAGTAGTAGTAGTAGTAGTAGTAGTATCAGTAGTACTAGTAGTAGTAGTAGTAGTAGTAGCAGCAGTAGTATCATTAGTAGTAGTAGTGGTAGTAGTATCAGTAGTAATAGTAGTAGTATCAGTAGTAGTAGTATCAGTTGTAGTAGTAGTAGTAGTAGTAGTAGTAGGAGTAGTATCTGTTGTAGTAGTAGTATTAATATCAGTTGTATCAGAAGAATTAGAAGGAATTTGAAAAATTTGAAGAATTTGAAAAATTTGAAGTATTTGAAAAATTTGAAAAAATTTGAAAAATTTGAAAAAAATTGAAAAATCTGAAAGATTTGAAAAATCTGAAAGATTTGAACCATTTGAACAATTTCAACAATAAGAAGAATTTGAAAGAATTTGAAGGAATATGAAAAATTTGAAGAATTTGAAGGATTTTGCATTGATTTCAATGGGAGCAACCAAAAACGCACAAAAAGTGAAATATTTTAAAAAGTATAAAAGTTAGCAAAACCATGAGATATAGCAGGCATGCCGGGAACGAGCCGAACGTTTTGACACCAAAATTGTTGAAATTGGTTGAAGTATGCGGGAGTAGTTAGACGCCGACGGAATAATAATAATAATAATAAAGAAAAACAGGAAAACAATAAGTGAGAATGCTGTATAGCATTCTCACTGACTAGAAAAAGCTGTTCCTACGCAACAGCGAGTGAGAATGCTAATCTGCAGAATGATTTGAAGAGAAGGTGCAGAAGATCCATGCAGAAGAGAAAAAATAGCTGAAAAACATTGAAGAATTTGAAAAATTTGAAGAATTTGAACAATTTGAAGTCATTTGTAGTAGTAGTAGTAGTAGTAGTAGTAGTATCAGTAGTAGTAGTATCAGTAGTATCAGTAGTAGCAGTAGTAGTAGTAGTAGTATCAGTCGTAGTAGTATTAGTTTTTAAAGAATTTGAAGGAATTTGAAGAATTTGAAGGAATTTGTAGTAGTAGTAGTAGTATCAGTAGTACTAGTAGTAGTAGTAGTTGTATTAGTAGTAGTAATAGTAGTAGTATCCGTAGTAGTAGTAGTAGTAGTAGTATCAGTAGTAGTAGTAGTATCAGTTTTTAAAGAATTTGAAGGAATTTGTAGTATTAGTAGTATTAGTAGTAGTATCAGTAGTACTAGTATTAGTAGTAGTAGTAGTAGTTGTATTAGTAGTAATAATAGTAGTAGTAGCAGTAGTAGTTGTAGTAGTTGTAGTAGCAGTAGTGGTAGCAGTAGCAGCAATAGTATCAGTAGTAGTAGTAGTAGTAGTAGTATCAGTAGTAGTAGTTGTAGTAGTAGTAGTAGTATCAGTAGGAGTAGTAGAAGTATCAGTAGTAGTAGGAGTAGTATCAGTAGTAGTAGTAGTATCAGTTTTTAAAGAATTTGAAGGAATTTGAAGAATTTGAAGGAATTTGTAGTAGTAGTTGTAGTAGTAGTAGTAGTATCAGTAGTAGTAGTAGTAGTAGTAGTAGTAGTAATAGTATTAGTATCAGTAGTAGTTGTTGTAGTATCAGCAGTAGCATCAGTAGTAGTAACAGTAGCAGCAGTAGTATCATTAGTAGTAGTAGTAGTGGTAGTAGTATCAGTAGTAGTAGTAGTATTATCAGAAGTAGTAGTATCAGTTGTAGTAGTAGTAGTAGGAGTAGTAGTAGTGGAGTAGTATCTGTTGTAGTGGTAGTATTAATATCAGTTGTATCAGAAGAATTAGAAGGAATTTGAAAAATTTGAAGAATTTGAAAAATTTGAAGAATTTGAAGTATTTGAAGTATTTCAAGTATTTGAAAAATTTGAAAAAATTTGAAAAATTCGAAAAAATTTTAAAAATCTGAAAGATTTGAACCATTTGCACAATTTGAACAATAAGAATGATTAAAAGAATTTGAAGGAATTTGAAGGAATATGAAAAATTTGAAGAATTTGAAGGAATTTGCATTCATTTCAATGGGAAAAAAGTACACACAAAAAGTACAAATATTTTAAAAAGTATTAAAGTTAGAATAATGATGAGATATAGCAGGAATGTCGGGAAGGAGCTGAACGTTTTGACACCAAAATTGTTGAAATCGGTTGAAGTATGTGGGAGTAGTTACACGCCGACGGAATAATAATAATAATAATAATAATAACTAGAAAAAGCTGTTCCTACGCAACAGCGAGTGAGAATGCTAATCTGCAGAATGATTTGAGGAGAAGATGCAGAAGATCCATGCAGAAGAGAAAAAATAGCTGAAAAATATTAAAGAATTTGAAAAATTTGAAGAATTTGAACAATTTGAAGTAATTTGTAGTAGTAGTAGTAGTAGTAGTATCAGTAGTAGTAGTAGTAGTATCAGTAGTATCAATAGTAGCAGTAGTAGTAGTATCAGTAGTAGTAGTAGTAGTTTTTAAAGAATTTGAAGGAATTTGAAGGTATTTGAAGAATTTGAAGGAATTTGTAGTAGTAGTAGTAGTAGTATCAGTAGTACTAGTAGTAGTAGTAGTTGTATTATTAGTAGTAATAGTAGTAGTATCAGTAGTATTAGTAGTAATATCAGTAGTAGTAGCAGTATCAGTTTTTAAAGAATTTGAAGGAATTTGAAGGAATTTGTAGTAGTAGTAGTAGTAGTAGTAGTATCAGTAGTACTAGTAGTAGTAGTAGTTGTATAAGTAGTAGTAATAGTAGTAGTATCAGTAGTAGTAATAGTAGTATCAGTAGTAGTAGCAGTAGCGGCAGTAGTATCATTAGTAGTAGTAGTATCAGTAGTAGTAGTAGTATCAGTAGTAGTAGTAGTAGTAGTAGTAGTATCAGTAGTAGTAGTAGAAGTATCAGTAGTAGTAGGAGTAGTATCAGTAGTAGTAGTAGTATCAGTTTTTAAAGAATTTGAAGGAATTTGCAGAATTTAAAGGAATTTGTAGTAGTAGTAGTAGTAGTAGTAGTAGTGGTAGTAGTAGTAGTATCAGTAGTACTAGTAGTAGTAGTAGTAATAGTAGTAGTATCAGTAGTAGTTGTAGCATCAGCAGTAGCATCAGTAGTAGTAGCAGTAGCAGCAGTAGTATCATTAGTAGTAGTAGTAGTGGTAGTAGTATCAGTAGTAGTAGTAGTAGTATCAGTAGTAGTAGTATCAGTTGTAGTAGTAGTAGTAGTAGTAAGAGTAGTATCTGTTGTAGTTGTAGTATTAATATCAGTTGTATCAGAAGAATTAGAAGGAATTTGAAAAATTTGAAGAATTTGAAAAATTTGAAGAATTTGAAGTATTTGAAGTATTTGAAAAATTTGAAAAAATTTGAAAAATATGAAAAAATTTTAAAAATCTGAAAGATTTGAACCATTTGAACAATTTGAACAATAAGAATGATTAAAAGAATTTGAAGGAATTTGAAGGAATATGAAAAATTTGAAGAATTTGAAGGAATTTGCATTCATTTCAATGGGAAAAAAGTACGCACAAAAAGTACAAATATTTTAAAAAGTATTAAAGTTAGAATAATGATGAGATATAGCAGGAATGTCGGGAAGGAGCTGAACGTTTTGACACCAAAATTGTTGAAATCGGTTGAAGTATGTGGGAGTAGTTACACGCCGACGGAATAATAATAATAATAATAATAATAACTAGAAAAAGCTGTTCCTACGCAACAGCGAGTGAGAATGCTAATCTGCAAAATGATTTGAGGAGAAAATGCAGAAAATCCATGCCGAAGAAAACAAATAGCTGAAAAACATTGAAGAATTTAAAAAAATTGAAAAATTTGAACAATTTGAAGTAATTTGTAGTAGTAGTTGTATCAGTAGTAGTAGTATTAGTTTTTAAAGAATTTGAAGGAATTTGAAGGTATTTGTAGTAGTAGTAGTAGTATCAGTAGTACTAGTAGTAGTAGTATCAGTAGTAGTAGTAGTAGTATCAGTAGTAGTAGTATTAGTTTTTAAAGAATTTGAAGGAATTTGAAGGTATTTGAAGAATTTGAAGGAATTTGTAGTAGTAGTAGTAGTAGTATCAGTAGTAGTAGTTGTATTATTAGTAGTAATAGTAGTAGTATCAGTAGTAGTAGTAGTAATATCACTAGTAGTAGTAGTATCAGTTTTTAAAGAATTTGAAGGAACTTGTAGTAGCAGTAGTAGTAGTAGTAGTAGTAGTATCAGTAGTACTAGTAGTAGTAGTAGTTGTAATAGTAGTAGTAATAGTAGTAGTATCAGTAGTAGTAGTAGTAGTATCAGTAGTAGTAGTAGTATCAGTTTTTAAAGAATTTGAAAGAATTTGTAGTAGTAGTAGTAGTAGTAGTAGTAGTATCAGTAGTACTAGTAGTAGTAGTTGTATTAGTAGTAGTAATAGTAGTAGTAGCAGTAGTAGTTGTTGTAGTAGCAGTAGCAGCAGTAGTATCATTAGTAGTATCATTAGTAGTAGTAGTAGTATCAGTAGTAGTAGTAGTAGTAGTATCAGTAGTAGTAGTATTATCAGTAGTATCAGTAGTAGTAGTAGAAGTATCAGTAGTAGTAGGAGTAGTATCAGTAGTAGTAGTAGTATCAGTTTTTAAAGAATTTGAAGGAATTTGAAGAATTTGAAGGAATTTGTAGTAGTAGTAGTAGTAGTAGTATCAGTAGTAGTAGTAGTAGTAGTAGTAGTAGTAGTAATAGTAGTAGTATCAGTAGTAGTTGTTGTAGTATCAGCAGTAGCATCAGTAGTAGAAGCAGTAGTGGCATTAGTAGTAGTAGTAGTGGTAGTAGTATCAGTAGTAGTAGTAGTAGTAGTATCAGTAGTAGTAGTATCAGTAGTAGTAGTAGTAGTAGTAGTAAGAGTAGTATCTGTTGTAGTAGTAGTATTAATATCAGTTGTATCAGAAGAATTAGAAGGAATTTGAAAAATTTGAAGAATTTGAAAAATTTGAAAAATTTGAAAAATTTGAAAAAAATTGAAAAATTTGAAAAAATTTGAAAAATCTGAAAGATTTGAACCATTTGAACAATTTGAATAATAAGAATGATTACAAGAATTTGAAGGAATTTGAAGGAATATGAAAAATTTGAAGAATTTGAAGGATTTTGCATTGATTTCAATGGGAGCAACCAAAAACGCACAAAAAGTGAAATATTTTAAAAAGTATAAAAGTTAGCATAACCATGAGATATAGCAGGCATGCCGGGAACGAGCCGAACGTTTTGACACCAAAATTGTTGAAATTGGTTGAAGTATGCGGGAGTAGTTAGACGCCGACGGAATAATAATAATAATAATAAAGAAAAACAGGAAAACAATAAGTGAGAATGCTGTATAGCATTCTCACTGACTAGAAAAAGCTGTTCCTACGCAACAGCGAGGGAGAATGCTAATCTGCAGAATGATTTGAAGAGAAGGTGCAGAAGATCCATGCAGAAGAGAAAAAATAGCTGAAAAACATTGAAGAATTTGAAAAATTTGAAGAATTTGAACAATTTGAAGTCATTTGTAGTAGTAGTAGTAGTAGTAGTAGTAGTAGTAGTATCAGTAGTAGTAGTATCAGTAGTATCAGTAGTAGTAGTAGTAGTATCAGTCGTAGTAGTATTAGTTTTTAAAGAATTTGAAGGAATTTGAAGAATTTGAAGGAATTTGTAGTAGTAGTAGTAGTATCAGTATTACTAGTAGTAGTAGTAGTTGTATTAGTAGTAGTAATAGTAGTAGTAGTAGTAGTAGTAGTAGTAGTAGTATCAGTAGTAGTAGTAGTATCAGTTTTTAAAGAATTTGAAGGAATTTGTAGTATTAGTAGTATTAGTAGTAGTATCAGTAGTACTAGTATTAGTAGTAGTAGTAGTAGTTGTATTAGTAGTAATAATAGTAGTAGTAGCAGTAGTAGTTGTAGTAGTTGTAGTAGCAGTAGTGGTAGCAGTAGCAGCAATAGTATCAGTAGTAGTAGTAGTAGTAGTAGTATCAGTAGTAGTAGTTGTAGTAGTAGTAGTAGTATCAGTAGGAGTAGTAGAAGTATCAGTAGTAGTAGGAGTAGTATCAGTAGTAGTAGTAGTATCAGTTTTTAAAGAATTTGAAGGAATTTGAAGAATTTGAAGGAATTTGTAGTAGTAGTTGTAGTAGTAGTAGTAGTATCAGTAGTAGTAGTAGTAGTAGTAGTAGTAATAGTATTAGTATCAGTAGTAGTTGTTGTAGTATCAGCAGTAGCATCAGTAGTAGTAACAGTAGCAGCAGTAGTATCATTAGTAGTAGTAGTAGTGGTAGTAGTATCAGTAGTAGTAGTAGTATTATCAGAAGTAGTAGTATCAGTTGTAGTAGTAGTAGTAGGAGTAGTAGTAGTGGAGTAGTATCTGTTGTAGTGGTAGTATTAATATCAGTTGTATCAGAAGAATTAGAAGGAATTTGAAAAATTTGAAGAATTTGAAAAATTTGAAGAATTTGAAGTATTTGAAGTATTTCAAGTATTTGAAAAATTTGAAAAAATTTGAAAAATTCGAAAAAATTTTAAAAATCTGAAAGATTTGAACCATTTGCACAATTTGAACAATAAGAATGATTAAAAGAATTTGAAGGAATTTGAAGGAATATGAAAAATTTGAAGAATTTGAAGGAATTTGCATTCATTTCAATGGGAAAAAAGTACACACAAAAAGTACAAATATTTTAAAAAGTATTAAAGTTAGAATAATGATGAGATATAGCAGGAATGTCGGGAAGGAGCTGAACGTTTTGACACCAAAATTGTTGAAATCGGTTGAAGTATGTGGGAGTAGTTACACGCCGACGGAATAATAATAATAACTAGAAAAAGCTGTTCCTACGCAACAGCGAGTGAGAATGCTAATCTGCAGAATGATTTGAGAAGATGCAGAAGATCCATGCAGAAGAGAAAAAATAGCTGAAAAATATTAAAGAATTTGAAAAATTTGAAGAATTTGAACAATTTGAAGTAATTTGTAGTAGTAGTAGTAGTAGTATCAGTAGTAGTAGTAGTAGTATCAGTAGTATCAGTAGTAGCAGTAGTAGTAGTAGTATCAGTAGTAGTAGTAGTAGTATCAGTAGTATCAGTAGTATCAGTAGTAGTAGTAGTATCAGTAGTAGCAGTAGTAGTTTTTAAAGAATTTGAAGGAATTTGAAGGTATTTGAAGAATTTGAAGGAATTTGTAGTAGTAGTAGTAGTAGTAGTATCAGTAGTACTAGTAGTAGTAGTAGTTGTATTATTAGTAGTAATAGTAGTAGTATCAGTAGTATTAGTAGTAATATCAGTAGTAGTAGCAGTATCAGTTTTTAAAGAATTTGAAGGAATTTGTAGTAGTAGTAGTAGTAGTATCAGTAGTACTAGTAGTAGTAGTAGTTGTATTAGTAGTAGTAATAGTAGTAGTAGTAGTATCAGTAGTAGTAGTAGCAGCAGTAGTATCATTAGTAGTAGTAGTATCAGTAGTAGTAGTAGTATCAGTAGTAGTAGTAGTAGTAGTAGTATCAGTAGTAGTAGTAGAAGTATCAGTAGTAGTAGGAGTAGTATCAGTAGTAGTAGTAGTATCAGTTTTTAAAGAATTTGAAGGAATTTGCAGAATTTAAAGGAATTTGTAGTAGTAGTAGTAGTAGTAGTAGTATCAGTAGTACTAGTAGTAGTAGTAGTAGTAGTAATAGTAGTAGTATCAGTAGTAGTTGTAGTACCAGCAGTAGCATCAGTAGTAGTAGCAGTAGCAGCAGTAGTATCATTAGTAGTAGTAGTAGTGGTAGTAGTATCAGTAGTAGTAGTAGTAGTATCAGTAGTAGTAGTATCAGTTGTAGTAGTAGTAGTAGTAGGAGTAGTATCTGTTGTAGTTGTAGTATTAATATCAGTTGTATCAGGAGAATTAGAAGGAATTTGAAAAATTTGAAGAATTTGACAAATTTGAAGAATTTGAAGTATTTGAAGTATTTGAAAAATTTGAAAAAATTTGAAAAATATGAAAAAATTTGAAAAATCTGAAAGATTTGAACCATTTGAACCATTTGAACAATTTGAACAATAAGAATGATTAAAAGAATTTGAAGGAATTTGAAGGAATATCAAAAATTTGAAGAATTTGAAGGAATTTGCATTCATTTCAATGGGAAAAAAGTACGCACAAAAAGTACAAATATTTTAAAAAGTATTAAAGTTAGAATAATGATGAGATATAGCAGGAATGTCGGGAAGGAGCTGAACGTTTTGACACCAAGATTGTTGAAATCGGTTGAAGTATGTGGGAGTAGTTACACGCCGACGGAATAATAATAATAATAATAATAATAATAATAATAATAATAATAAAGAAAAACAGGAAAACAATAAGTGAGAATGCTGTATAGCATTCTCACTGACTAGAAAAAGCTGTTCCTACGCAACAGCGAGTGAGAATGCTAATCTGCAGAATGATTTGAGGAGAAGATGCAGAAGATCCATGCAGAAGAGAAAAAATAGCTGAAAAACATTGAAGAATTTGAAAAATTTGAAGAATTTGAACAATTTGAAGTAACTTGTAGTAGTAGTAGTAGTACTAGTATCAGTAGTAGTAGTAGTAGTATCAGTAGTAGCAGTAGTAGTAGTAGTAGTATCAGTAGTAGCAGTAGTAGTAGTAATATCAGTAGTAGTAGTAGTATTAGTTTTTAAAGAATTTGAATTTGTAGTAGTAGTAGTAGTAGTATCAGTAGTACTAGTAGTAGTAGTTGTTGTTGTTGTATTATTAGTAGTAATAGTAGTAGTATCAGTAGTAGCAGTAGTAGTATCAGTAGTACTAGTAGTATCAGTTTTTAAAGAATTTGAAGGAATTTGAAGGAATTTGTAGTAGTAGTAGTAGTAGTAGTAGTAGTAGTAGTAGTAGTAGTAGTAGTAGTATCAGTAGTACTAGTAGTAGTAGTTGTAGTATCAGTAGTAGTAGTATCAGTAGTAGTAGTAGTATCAGTTTTTAAAGAATTTGAAGGAATTTGTAGTAGCAGTAGTAGTAGTATTAGTAGTAGTATCAGTAGTACTAGTAGTAGTAGTTGTATTAGTAGTAGTAATAGTAGTAGTAGCAGTAGTAGTAGCATTAGCAGCAGTAGTATCATTAGTAGTAGTAGTAGTAGTAGTATTATCAGTAGTAGTAGTAGTATCAGTAGTAGTAGTAGTAGTAGTATCAGTAGTAGTAGTATCAGTAGTAGTAGTAGTAGTAGTAGTAGGAGTAATATCAGTAGTAGTAGTAGTATCAGTTTTTACAGAATTTGAAGTAATTTGAAGAATTTGAAGTAATTTGTAGTAGTAGTAGTAGTATCAGTAGTACTAGTAGTAGTAGTAGTAGTAATAGTAGTAGTATCAGTAGTAGTTGTTGTAGTATCAGCACTAGCATCAGTAGTAGTAGCAGTAGCAGCAGTAGTATCATTAGTAGTAGTAGTAGTGGTAGTAGTATTAGTAGTAGTAGTAGTAGTAGTATCAGTAGTAGTAGTAGTAGTAGTAGGAGTAGTATCTGTTGTAGTAGTAGTATTAACAATAAGAATGATTACAAGAATTTGAAGGAATTTGAAGGAATATCAAAAATTTGAAGAATTTGAACGAATTTGCATTCATTTCAATGGGAGAAAAGTACGCACAAAAAGTACAAATATTTTAAAAAGTATTAAAGTTAGAATAATGATGAGATATAGCAGGAATGTCGGGAACGAGCTGAACGTTTTGACACCAAAATTGTTGAAATCGGTTGAAGTATGTGGGAGTAGTTACACGCCGACGGAATAATAATAATAATAATAATAACTAGAAAAAGCTGTTCCTGCGAAACAGCAGTGAGAATGCTAATCTGCAGAATGATTGAGCAAAACATGCAGAAAACATTGAAATCCGAATTTAAGAATTTGAAAAAAATAAGAATTTGAAGATATTTGAAGAATTTGAAGAAATAGAAGAATTTGAAGGAATTTGAAAAATTTGAAGGAATTTGAAAAATTTGAAGAAATTTGAAGAATTTGAAATATTTGAAGAATTTGAAAATTTTGAAGAAATTTGGAGAATTTGAAAAAATTTTAAAAATTTGAAAAATTTAAAAAATTTGAAGAATTTGAAGATTAAGAACAACTAGAAAATTTCTGAAGGAATTTAGCAAAGCGCCTGCCTCGAGGTATCGTCAAAAATACTAACAGCAAGTAACACTGCGAATTTCAGCTTCCTACGGTCTTCACAGCAACCGCAGTGGTCGTCGAAAGGTGCCATGTTAAGTCAATGGACCTCCTAGAAGCCTCTGGCTAGCAGCGTTGTCATGGAGACTCCCTCACAGCTGTAGCCCTCTATTTGTCTGTAAAGGCAGAACAACCCCGGCTAAGCAGAAGTTGGTAGGACCTTCCTAAAGCTACTTCTGGTTAGCAACATGCTAACCGTTAGCCGCTAGCATGGTTGTGTTCAGTATCACCGGGTGATTGTACTCTGGTCAGTTTGGTCCAAATCCTGTACTGGGATGTGCCTCAAATAGGGATAAAATACGTTGTTTATAACGTTGCCATGGTAACTCAAAATGGCTGGTGGTACAAAAAAATACTTCATGGAATCAACACAAATGTTTTGTTATACACACTGTGGGGATTATAAACTAAAACCCTAAATCTCCCACACCGGGATTCAATCCCATGACCTCTTGCATTCAAAGCCTGAACTTTCCATCAGAGCTAAACTGTGGCTATATATGGGAATGCATTTCTGGGAACATAAGGGCTTTGGTCCCCCATTGAAAAGCATTGGATGTTTGACACCTCATAGCTTGGAGATGCTTTATGCGACGTAGGCCAAATTTCTTGTGGAGCTTTCTCTTTAAAGGAAGTACAGACTCTGTGAAGCAGAAGTTTGTACGATCTTCTTAGGGCTACTTCCGGTTAGCAACATGCTAACCGTTAGCCGCTAGCATGGTTGTGTTCAGTATCACCGGGTGATTGTACTCTGTCAGTTTGGTCCAAATCCTGTACTGGGAAGTGCCTCAAAAAGGGGTGCCAATACTTTATGTCACCAAACGTGACCAAAGTTCATAGGTCAGATTGGCCTCCTTTAGCAACTCAGCCTCACCACATCTGGGCCCAGAACTCAACATTTGACCAAAGTGGTGTGTAGCGCCATTTCCCACAGGTGGGTGGTGCTGTATTGGCCAATTGGGTCGTGTCTGGGCATCATGCCAGGTCCTGTTGGAAGCAAAGGCCCAATAGGAAAGCACGTGAAATCCAAAATGGGATAGAAAAGTGACACATGGCTGAAAGTCACTTGAAAATTTTAAAATGTCAAGAGGAAGTGACTGTGCGAATTTCAGATTCCTACATTAATCACAGCAACTGCAGTGAGCGTCGAAAGTTGCCATTGTATCCCAATGGAGCTTCTCCCTCTGGCCCTCAGAGTTCCGTCGTCATGGAAACTCACTCACACCTCTGCTGCAGGCCAGTCTACCGAAGTGCAGAGACTTTGCTCACAATAAGTCCCATTGGATTATAATGGAGAACTTTGCCCCGAACAACGCTCCATATCTCCTGATCCGTAAATGGTAGAGACGTAATTTTTTCTGCGTTTATTTCGTAACGGATAGGGGAAGAAGACAGGCTATCAGTTTTTGCTGGAAAAAGTTTAATAAAGGCGTAAAAAATTATGAAATAAAGGGAATTTTTAGCGAATTTCAGAAATCCTCTAAAAAGGTTCCCGAACAAATCGCTGTAGCTGAAAAAGTATAAGAGATATCAAAATAATTCTTTCACTGTGAGTATCAGCAGGCTTTTGAGGACTAGGGAGCTCATTTTTATGTTTGTACAAAAATCGGTGTAGGCACAGCGACGATGTAAAAAAGTGGATGATGTGGAAGAATGAAGCTCCAAAGCGTTTTCGGGATGTTGCACATTCGCTGCTCCCGAACAAATTGTTCCTGCGGCAAAACCGTAACAGCTATCGACAAAATTCTTTTTTTATGAGTGCCAGAAGGGTCTGGACATTAATGTGTGAAAGTCTCATGCCTGTACATCAAACAGTTTAGGAGTAGCGACGATGTAGAAAAGTGCCTCATTTGGCGGGATGGAAGTTTGATCCTGTTTAAGCATTTTTCCAAAACGCTACTCCCGAACAAATTGTTCCTGCGGCAAAACCGTAACATTTATCAACAAAATTCCTTTTATATGAGCGCCAGAAGGGTCTGGACATGAATGTGTGAAAGTCTCATACCTGTACATCAAACGGTTTAAGAGTAGCGACGATGCGAAAACATGTGATGTTTTAGATTTTCAGGTGTCATTTTTGAAAACCGCTCCATAGGAAATGAATGGGGAAGGTTTGGGGTTAATGTCGCTCTGAGGTGATTTGCGAAAAATCTATAAATCCCACACCAATGATGGTTACATTTCCAGAATCCAGACAAAAATTCCTACGTTTTGATGTATAATTTATGTGGATAGGTTGAAAATTGAGTGAGTGAGAAGAAGTTGTTTGGAGAAGAAGAATTTGTTGAATTTCTAGAGTGCGCACTCTACCAACTGCCACTTGACGACCATAGCAACGCATGTTATTTGCTGAATTTCTTGAAAAGCCAAAATAATTTTAAGGAGGTACTATATGAAAATGGTAAAAGATATGAAAAAGCTGAAGTATATCATAATAGCTGAAAGATATCACTACATTTTAAAAGTTAAATGGCGTTTCTAGCTGAAAGTAGGCTGAAGCAGTAAGCTGTCAAAAAGCTGAAAAATTTGAAGAATTTGAAGGATTCTCCATTCATTTCAATGAGAGCAAAAAACTCACAAAAAGTTGAATATTTTAAATATTATAAAAGTTATAATTACCAAAAGTCATAGCAGAAATGTCCTGAAGGAGCTGAACGTTTTGATACCAGAATGGTTGAAATCGGTTGAAAAATGCGGAACTAGTTAGAAGTCGAAAAACGTACGGAATAATAATAATAATAACTAGAAAAAGCTGTTCCTACGCAACAGCGAGTGAGAATGCTAATCTGCAGAATGATTTGAGGAGAAGGTGCAGAAGATCCATGCAGAAGAGAAAAAATAGCTGAAAAACATTGAAGAATTTGAAAAATTTGAAGAATTTGAACAATTTGAAGTCATTTGTAGTAGTAGTAGTAGTACTAGTATCAGTAGTAGTAGTATCAGTAGTATCAGTAGTAGCAGTAGTAGTAGTATTAGTTTTTAAAGAATTTGAAGGAATTTGTAGTAGTAGTAGTAGTATCAGTAGTACTAGTAGTAGTAATAGTTGTATTATTAGTAGTAATAGTAGTAGTATCAGTAGTAGTAGTAGTAGTAGTATCAGTAGTAGTAATAGTATCACTTTTTAAAGAATTTGAAGGAATTTGTAGTAGTAGTAGTAGGATCAGTAGTACTAGTAGTAGTGGTATTATTAGTAGTAATAGTAGTAGTATCAGTAGTAGTAGTAGTAGTAGTATCAGTAGTAGTAATAGTATCACTTTTTAAAGAATTTGAAGGAATTTGTAGTAGTAGTAGTAGTAGTATCAGTAGTACTAGTAGTAGTAGTAGTAGTAATAGTAGTAGTATCAGTAGTAGTTGTTGTAGTATCAGCAGTAGCATCAGTAGTAGTAGCAGTAGCAGCAGTAGTATCATTAGTAGTAGTAGTAGTATCAGTAGTAGTAGTAGAAGTATCGGTAGTAGTAGTAGAAGTATCAGTAGTAGTAGGAGTAGTATCAGTAGTAGTAGTTGTATCAGTTTTTAAAGAATTTGAAGGAATTTGAAGAATTTGAAGGAATTTGTAGTAGTAGTAGTAGTAGTACTAGTAGTAGTATCAGTAGTACTAGTAGGAGTAGTAGTAGTAATAGTAGTAGTATCAGTAGTAGTTGTTGTAGTATCAGCAGTAGCATCAGTAGTAGTAGCAGTAGCAGCAGTAGTATCATTAGTAGTACTAGTAGTGGTAGTAGTATCAGTAGTAGTAGTAGTAGTATCAGTAGTAGTAGTATCAGTTGTAGTAGTAGTAGTAGTAGTAGGAGTAGTAGTAGTATCAGTTGTAGTAGTAGTAGTAGGACGAGGAGGAGTATCTGTTGTAGTTGTAGTATTAATATCAGTTGTATCAGAAGAATTAGAAGGAATTTGAAAAATATGAAGAATTTGAAGTATTTGAAAAATTTGAAAAAATTTGAAAAATTTGAAAAAAATTGAAAAATCTGAAAGATTTGAACCATTTGAACCATTTGAACAATTTGAACAATAAGAATGATTACAAGAATTTGAAGGAATTTGAAGGAATATGAAAAATTTGAAGAATTTGAAGGAATTTGCATTCATTTCAATGGGAAAAAGTACGCACAAAAAGTACAAATATTTTAAAAAGTATTAAAGTTAGAATAATGATGAGATATAGCAGGAATGTCGGGAAGGAGCTGAACGTTTTGACACCAAAATTGTTGAAATCGGTTGAAGTATGTGGGAGTAGTTACACGCCGACGGAATAATAATAATAATAATAATAAAGAAAAACAGGAAAACAATAAGTGAGAATGCTGTATAGCATTCTCACTGATAATAAAGAAAAACAGGAAAACAATAAGTGAGAATGCTGTATAGCATTCTCACTGATAATAATAATAACTAGAAAAAGCTGTTCCTACGCAACAGCGAGTGAGAATGCTAATCTGCAAAATGATTTGAGGAGAAGATGCAGAAGATCCATGCCGAAGAAAACCAATAGCTGAAAAACATTGAAGAATTTAAAAAAATTGAAAAATTTGAACAATTTGAAGTAATTTGTAGTAGTAGTTGTATCAGTAGTAGTAGTATTAGTTTTTAAAGAATTTGAAGGAATTTGAAGGTATTTGTAGTAGTAGTAGTAGTATCAGTAGTACTAGTAGTAGTAGTATCAGTAGTAGTAGTAGTAGTAGTAGTAGTAGTATCAGTAGTATCAGTAGTAGTAGTATTAGTTTTTAAAGAATTTGAAGGAATTTGAAGGTATTTGAAGAATTTGAAGGAATTTGTAGTAGTAGTAGTAGTAGTATCAGTAGTAGTAGTAGTAGTAGTAGTTGTATTATTAGTAGTAATAGTAGTAGTATCAGTAGTAGTAGTAGTAATATCACTAGTAGTAGTAGTAGTATCAGTTTTTAAAGAATTTGAAGGAATTTGAAGGAACTTGTAGTAGTAGTAGTAGTAGTAGTAGTATCAGTAGTACTAGTAGTAGTAGTAGTTGTAATAGTAGTAGTAATAGTAGTAGTATCAGTAGTAGTAGTAGTAGTATCAGTAGTAGTAGTAGTATCAGTTTTTAAAGAATTTGAAAGAATTTGTAGTAGTAGTAGTAGTAGTAGTAGTATCAGTAGTACTAGTAGTAGTAGTTGTATTAGTAGTAGTAATAGTAGTAGTAGCAGTAGTAGTTGTTGTAGTAGCAGTAGCAGCAGTAGTATCATTAGTAGTATCATTAGTAGTAGTAGTAGTATCAGTAGTAGTAGTAGTAGTAGTATCAGTCGTAGTAGTATTAGTTTTTAAAGAATTTGAAGGAATTTGAAGAATTTGAAGGAATTTGTAGTAGTAGTAGTAGTATCAGTAGTACTAGTAGTTATAATAGTTGTATTATTAGTAGTAATAGTAGTAGTATCAGAAGTAGTACTAGTAGTATCAGTAGTAGTAGTAGTATCAGTTTTTAAAGAATTTGAAGGAATTTGAAGAATTTGAAGGAATTTGTAGTAGTAGTAGTAGTAGTAGTAGTAGTAGTAGTAGTAGTAGTAGTATCAGTAGTACTAGTAGTAGTAGTAGTAGTAATAGTAGTAGTATCAGTAGTAGTTGTAGTAGCAGTAGTGGTAGCAGTAGCAGCAATAGTATCATTAGTAGTAGTAGTATTAGTAGTAGTAGTAGTATCTGTAGTAGTAGTAGTAGTAGTAGTATCATCAGTAGTAGTAGTAGAAGTATCAGTAGTAGTAGGAGTAGTATCAGTAGTAGTAGTAGTATCAGTTTTTAAAGAATTTGAAGTAATTTGAAGAATTTGAAGGAATTTGTAGTAGTAGTAGTAGTAGTAGTAGTAGTAGTAGTAGTAGTAGTATCAGTAGTACTAGTAGTAGTAGTAGTAGTAATAGTAGTAGTATCAGTAGTAGTTGTTGTAGTATCAGCAGTAGCATCAGTAGTAGTAGCAGTAGCAGCAGTAGTATCATTAGTAGTAGTGGTAGTAGTATCAGTAGTAGTAGTAGTAGTAGTAGTATCGGTAGTAGTAGTATCAGTTGTAGTAGTAGTAGTAGTAGGAGTAGTATCTGTTGTAGTAGTAGTATTAATATCAGTTGTATCAGAAGAATTAGAAAGAATTTGAAAAATTTGAAGAATTTGAAAAATTTGAAGAATTTGAAGTATTTGAAGTATTTGAAAAATTTGAAACAATTTGAAAAATTTGAAAAAATTTGAAAAATCTGAAAGATTTGAACCATTTGAACCATTTGAACAATTTCAACAATAAGAATGATTACAAGAATTTGAAGGAATATAAAAAATTTGAAGAATTTGAAGGAATTTGCATTCATTTCAATGGGAGAAAAATACGCACAAAAAGTACAAATATTTTAAAAAGTATTAAAGTTAGAATAATGATGAGATATAGCAGGAATTTCGGGAAGGAGCTGAACGTTTTGACACCAAAATTGTTGAAATCGGTTGAAGTATGTGGGAGTAGTTACACGCCGACGGAATAATAATAATAATAATAATAACTAGAAAAAGCTGTTCCTACGCAACAGCGAGTGAGAATGCTAATCTGCAGAATGATTTGAGAAGATGCAGAAGATCCATGCAGAAGAGAAAAAATAGCTGAAAAATATTAAAGAATTTGAAAAATTTGAAGAATTTGAACAATTTGAAGTAATTTGTAGTAGTAGTAGTAGTAGTATCAGTAGTAGTAGTAGTAGTATCAGTAGTATCAGTAGTAGCAGTAGTAGTAGTAGTATCAGTAGTAGTAGTAGTAGTATCAGTAGTATCAGTAGTATCAGTAGTAGTAGTAGTATCAGTAGTAGCAGTAGTAGTTTTTAAAGAATTTGAAGGAATTTGAAGGTATTTGAAGAATTTGAAGGAATTTGTAGTAGTAGTAGTAGTAGTAGTATCAGTAGTACTAGTAGTAGTAGTAGTTGTATTATTAGTAGTAATAGTAGTAGTATCAGTAGTATTAGTAGTAATATCAGTAGTAGTAGCAGTATCAGTTTTTAAAGAATTTGAAGGAATTTGTAGTAGTAGTAGTAGTAGTATCAGTAGTACTAGTAGTAGTAGTAGTTGTATTAGTAGTAGTAATAGTAGTAGTAGTAGTATCAGTAGTAGTAGTAGCAGCAGTAGTATCATTAGTAGTAGTAGTATCAGTAGTAGTAGTAGTATCAGTAGTAGTAGTAGTAGTAGTAGTATCAGTAGTAGTAGTAGAAGTATCAGTAGTAGTAGGAGTAGTATCAGTAGTAGTAGTAGTATCAGTTTTTAAAGAATTTGAAGGAATTTGCAGAATTTAAAGGAATTTGTAGTAGTAGTAGTAGTAGTAGTAGTATCAGTAGTACTAGTAGTAGTAGTAGTAGTAGTAATAGTAGTAGTATCAGTAGTAGTTGTAGTACCAGCAGTAGCATCAGTAGTAGTAGCAGTAGCAGCAGTAGTATCATTAGTAGTAGTAGTAGTGGTAGTAGTATCAGTAGTAGTAGTAGTAGTATCAGTAGTAGTAGTATCAGTTGTAGTAGTAGTAGTAGTAGGAGTAGTATCTGTTGTAGTTGTAGTATTAATATCAGTTGTATCAGGAGAATTAGAAGGAATTTGAAAAATTTGAAGAATTTGACAAATTTGAAGAATTTGAAGTATTTGAAGTATTTGAAAAATTTGAAAAAATTTGAAAAATATGAAAAAATTTGAAAAATCTGAAAGATTTGAACCATTTGAACCATTTGAACAATTTGAACAATAAGAATGATTAAAAGAATTTGAAGGAATTTGAAGGAATATCAAAAATTTGAAGAATTTGAAGGAATTTGCATTCATTTCAATGGGAAAAAAGTACGCACAAAAAGTACAAATATTTTAAAAAGTATTAAAGTTAGAATAATGATGAGATATAGCAGGAATGTCGGGAAGGAGCTGAACGTTTTGACACCAAGATTGTTGAAATCGGTTGAAGTATGTGGGAGTAGTTACACGCCGACGGAATAATAATAATAACTAGAAAAAGCTGTTCCTACGCAACAGCGAGTGAGAATGCTAATCTGCAGAATGATTTGAGGAGAAGATGCAGAAGATCAATGCAGAAGAGAAAAAAATAGCTAAAAAACATTGAAGAATTTGAAAAATTTGAAGAATTTGAAGAATTTGAAGTAATTTGTAGTAGTAGTAGTAGTTGTAGTAGTACTAGAAGTACTATTAGTAGTAGTAGTAGTAGTATCAGTAGTAGTAGTAGTAGTATCAGTAGTATCAGTAGTAGCAGTAGTAGTAGTATCAGTAGTAGTAGTATCAGTTTTTAAAGGATTTGAAGGAATTTGTAGTAGTAGTAGTAGTATCAGTAGTACTAGTAGTAGTAGTAGTTGTATTATTAGTAGTAATAGTAGTAGTATCAGTAGTAGTAGTATCAGTAGTAGTAGTAGTATCAGTTTTTAAAAAAATTGAAGGAATTTGAAGGAATTTGTAGTAGTAGTAGTAGTAGTAGTAGTAGTATCAGTAGTACTAGTAGTAGTAGTTGTTGTATTAGTAGTAGTAATAGTAGTAGTATCAGTAGTAGTAGTAGTAGTATCAGTAGTAGTAGTAGTATCAGTTTTTAAAAAAATTGAAGGAATTTGAAGGAATTTGTAGTAGTAGTAGTAGTATTAGTAGTATCAGTAGTACTAGTAGTAGTAGTAGTTGTTGTATTAGTAGTAGTAATAGTAGTAGTATCAGTAGTAGTAGTAGTAGTATCAGTAGTAGTAGTAGTATCAGTTTTTAAATAATTTGAAGGAAATTGTAGTAGTAGTAGTATTAGTAGTAGTATCAGTAGTACTACTAGTAGTAGTAGTTGTATTAGTAGTAGTAATAGTAGTAGTAGCAGTAGTAGTTGTAGTAGCAGTAGTGGTAGCAGTAGCAGCAATAGTATCATTAGTAGTAGTAGTAGTAGTAGTAGTAGTAGTATCTGTAGTAGTAGTAGTAGTAGTAGTATCATCAGTAGTAGTAGTAGAAGTATCAGTAGTAGTAGGAGTAGTATCAGTAGTAGTAGTAGTATCAGTTTTTAAAAAATTTGGAGGAATTTGAAGAATTTGAAGGAATTTGTAGTAGTAGTAGTAGTAGTAGTAGTAGTATCAGTAGTACTAGTAGTAGTAGTAGTAATAGTAGTAGTATCAGTAGTAGTTGTTGTAGTATCAGCAGTAGCATCAGTAGTAGTAGCAGTAGCAGCAGTAGTATCATTAGTAGTAGTAGTAGTATTATTATCAGTAGTAGTAGTAGTATCAGTAGTAGTAGTAGTAGTAGTAGTATCAGTAGTAGTAGTAGAAGTATCAGTAGTAGTAGTAGTAGTATCAGTAGTACTAGTAGTAGTAGTAGTAGTAGTAGTAATAGTAGTAGTATCAGTAGTAGTTGTTGTAGTATCAGCAGTAGCATCAGTAGTAGTAGCAGTAGCAGCAGTAGTATCATTAGTAGTAGTGGTAGTAGTATCAGTAGTAGTAGTAGTAGTAGTATCAGTAGTAGTAGTATCAGTTGTAGTAGTAGTAGTAGTAGGAGTAGTATCTGTTGTAGTAGTAGTATTAATATCAGTTGTATCAGAAGAATTAGAAAGAATTTGAAAAATTTGAAGAATTTGAAAAATTTGAAGAATTTGAAGTATTTGAAGTATTTGAAAAATTTGAAACAATTTGAAAAATTTGAAAAAATTTGAAAAATCTGAAAGATTTGAACCATTTGAACCATTTGAACAATTTCAACAATAAGAATGATTACAAGAATTTGAAGGAATATAAAAAATTTGAAGAATTTGAAGGAATTTGCATTCATTTCAATGGGAAAAAAGTACGCACAAAAAGTACAAATATTTTAAAAAGTATTAAAGTTAGAATAATGATGAGATATAGCAGGAATGTCGGGAAGGAGCTGAACGTTTTGACACCAAAATTGTTGAAATCGGTTGAAGTATGTGGGAGTAGTTACACGCCGACGGAATAATAATAATAATAATAATAATAATAATAATAATAATAATAAAGAAAAACAGGAAAACAATAAGTGAGAATGCTGTATAGCATTCTCACTGATAATAATAACTAGAAAAAGCTGTTCCTACGCAACAGCGAGTGAGAATGCTAATCTGCAGAATGATTTGAGGAAAAGATGCAGAAGATCCATGCAGAAGAGAAAAAATAGCTGAAAAATATTAAAGAATTTGAAAAATTTGAAGAATTTGAACAATTTGAAGTAATTTGTAGTAGTAGTAGTAGTAGTAGTATCAGTAGTAGTAGTATCAGTAGTATCAATAGTAGCAGTAGTAGTAGTATCAGTAGTAGTAGTAGTAGTTTTTAAAGAATTTGAAGGAATTTGAAGGTATTTGAAGAATTTGAAGGAATTTGTAGTAGTAGTAGTAGTAGTATCAGTACTACTAGTAGTAGTAGTAGTTGTATTATTAGTAGTAATAGTAGTAGTATCAGTAGTATTAGTAGTAATATCAGTAGTAGTAGCAGTATCAGTTTTTAAAGAATTTGAAGGAATTTGAAGGAATTTGTAGTAGTAGTAGTAGTAGTAGTATCAGTAGTACTAGTAGTAGTAGTAGTTGTATTAGTAGTAGTAATAGTAGTAGTATCAGTAGTAGTAATAGTAGTATCAGTAGTAGTAGCAGTAGCGGCAGTAGTATCATTAGTAGTAGTAGTATCAGTAGTAGTAGTAGTATCAGTAGTAGTAGTAGTAGTAGTAGTAGTATCAGTAGTAGTAGTAGAAGTATCAGTAGTAGTAGGAGTAGTATCAGTAGTAGTAGTAGTATCAGTTTTTAAAGAATTTGAAGGAATTTGCAGAATTTAAAGGAATTTGTAGTAGTAGTAGTAGTAGTAGTAGTGGTAGTAGTAGTAGTATCATTAGTACTAGTAGTAGTAGTAGTAATAGTAGTAGTATCAGTAGTAGTTGTAGCATCAGCAGTAGCATCAGTAGTAGTAGCAGTAGCAGCAGTAGTATCATTAGTAGTAGTAGTAGTGGTAGTAGTATCAGTAGTAGTAGTAGTAGTATCAGTAGTAGTAGTATCAGTTGTAGTAGTAGTAGTAGTAGTAGTAAGAGTAGTATCTGTTGTAGTTGTAGTATTAATATCAGTTGTATCAGAAGAATTAGAAGGAATTTGAAAAATTTGAAGAATTTGAAAAATTTGAAGAATTTGAAGTATTTGAAGTATATGAAAAATTTGAAAAAATTTGAAAAATATGAAAAAATTTGAAAAATCTGAAAGATTTGAACCATTTGAACAATTTGAACAATAAGAATGATTAAAAGAATTTGAAGGAATTTGAAGGAATATGAAAAATTTGAAGAATTTGAAGGAATTTGCATTCATTTCAATGGGAAAAAAGTACGCACAAAAAGTACAAATATTTTAAAAAGTATTAAAGTTAGAATAATGATGAGATATAGCAGGAATGTCGGGAAGGAGCTGAACGTTTTGACACCAAAATTGTTGAAATCGGTTGAAGTATGTGGGAGTAGTTACACGCCGACGGAATAATAATAATAATAATAATAATAATAATAATAATAATAATAAAGAAAAACAGGAAAACAATAAGTGAGAATGCTGTATAGCATTCTCACTGATAATAATAATAATAATAATAAAGAAAAACAGGAAAACAATAAGTGAGAATGCTGTATAGCATTCTCACTGATAATAAAGAAAAACAGGAAAACAATAAGTGAGAATGCTGTATAGCATTCTCACTGATAATAATAATAACTAGAAAAAGCTGTTCCTACGCAACAGCGAGTGAGAATGCTAATCTGCAGAATGATTTGAGGAGAAGGTGCAGAAGATCCATGTAGAAGAGAAAAAATAGCTGAAAAACATTGAAGAATTTGAACAATTTGAACAATTTGAAGTCATTTGTAGTAGTAGTAGTAGTAGTATCAGTAGTAGTAGTAGTAGTTTTTAAAGAATTTGAAGGAATTTGAAGAATTTGAAGGAATTTGTAGTAGTAGTAGTAGTAGTAGTATCAGTAGTACTAGTAGTAGTAATAGTTGTATTATTAGTAGTAATAGTAGTAGAATCAGTAGTAGTAGTAGTAGTAGTATCAGTAGTAGTAGTAGTATCAGTTTTTAAAGGATTTGAAGGAATTTGTAGTAGTAGTAGTAGTATCAGTAGTACTAGTAGTAGTAGTAGTTGTATTATTAGTAGTAATAGTAGTAGTATCAGTAGTAGTAGTAGTAGTATCAGTAGTAGTAGTAGTATCAGTTTTTAAAAAAATTGAAGGAATTTGAAGTAATTTGTAGTAGTAGTAGTAGTAGTAGTATCAGTAGTACTAGTAGTAGTAGTAGTTGTATTAGTAGTAGTAATAGTAGTAGTATCAGTAGTAGTAGTAGTAGTATCAGTAGTAGTAGTAGTATCAGTTTTTAAATAATTTGAAGGAAATTGTAGTAGTAGTAGTATTAGTAGTAGTATCAGTAGTACTACTAGTAGTAGTAGTTGTATTAGTAGTAGTAATAGTAGTAGTAGCAGTAGTAGTTGTAGTAGCAGTAGTGGTAGCAGTAGCAGCAATAGTATCATTAGTAGTAGTAGTAGTAGTAGTAGTAGTAGTAGTAGTATCTGTAGTAGTAGTAGTAGTAGTAGTATCATCAGTAGTAGTAGTAGAAGTATCAGTAGTAGTAGGAGTAGTATCAGTAGTAGTAGTAGTATCAGTTTTTAAAGAATTTGAAGTAATTTGAAGAATTTGAAGGAATTTGTAGTAGTAGTAGTAGTAGTAGTAGTAGTAGTAGTAGTAGTAGTAGTATCAGTAGTACTAGTAGTAGTAGTAGTAGTAATAGTAGTAGTATCAGTAGTAGTTGTTGTAGTATCAGCAGTAGCATCAGTAGTAGTAGCAGTAGCAGCAGTAGTATCATTAGTAGTAGTGGTAGTAGTATCAGTAGTAGTAGTAGTAGTAGTAGTATCGGTAGTAGTAGTATCAGTTGTAGTAGTAGTAGTAGTAGGAGTAGTATCTGTTGTAGTAGTAGTATTAATATCAGTTGTATCAGAAGAATTAGAAAGAATTTGAAAAATTTGAAGAATTTGAAAAATTTGAAGAATTTGAAGTATTTGAAGTATTTGAAAAATTTGAAACAATTTGAAAAATTTGAAAAAATTTGAAAAATCTGAAAGATTTGAACCATTTGAACCATTTGAACAATTTCAACAATAAGAATGATTACAAGAATTTGAAGGAATATAAAAAATTTGAAGAATTTGAAGGAATTTGCATTCATTTCAATGGGAGAAAAATACGCACAAAAAGTACAAATATTTTAAAAAGTATTAAAGTTAGAATAATGATGAGATATAGCAGGAATGTCGGGAAGGAGCTGAACGTTTTGACACCAAAATTGTTGAAATCGGTTGAAGTATGTGGGAGTAGTTACACGCCGACGGAATAATAATAATAATAATAATAACTAGAAAAAGCTGTTCCTACGCAACAGCGAGTGAGAATGCTAATCTGCAGAATGATTTGAGGAAAAGATGCAGAAGATCCATGCAGAAGAGAAAAAATAGCTGAAAAATATTAAAGAATTTGAAAAATTTGAAGAATTTGAACAATTTGAAGTAATTTGTAGTAGTAGTAGTAGTAGTAGTATCAGTAGTAGTAGTAGTAGTATCAGTAGTATCAATAGTAGCAGTAGTAGTAGTATCAGTAGTAGTAGTAGTAGTTTTTAAAGAATTTGAAGGAATTTGAAGGTATTTGAAGAATTTGAAGGAATTTGTAGTAGTAGTAGTAGTAGTATCAGTAGTACTAGTAGTAGTAGTAGTTGTATTATTAGTAGTAATAGTAGTAGTATCAGTAGTATTAGTAGTAATATCAGTAGTAGTAGCAGTATCAGTTTTTAAAGAATTTGAAGGAATTTGAAGGAATTTGTAGTAGTAGTAGTAGTAGTAGTATCAGTAGTACTAGTAGTAGTAGTAGTTGTATTAGTAGTAGTAATAGTAGTAGTATCAGTAGTAGTAATAGTAGTATCAGTAGTAGTAGCAGTAGCAGCAGTAGTATCATTAGTAGTAGTAGTATCAGTAGTAGTAGTAGTATCAGTAGTAGTAGTAGTAGTAGTAGTAGTAGTATCAGTAGTAGTAGTAGAAGTATCAGTAGTAGTAGGAGTAGTATCAGTAGTAGTAGTAGTATCAGTTTTTAAAGAATTTGAAGGAATTTGCAGAATTTAAAGGAATTTGTAGTAGTAGTAGTAGTAGTAGTAGTAGTGGTAGTAGTAGTAGTATCAGTAGTACTAGTAGTAGTAGTAGTAATAGTAGTAGTATCAGTAGTAGTTGTAGCATCAGCAGTAGCATCAGTAGTAGTAGCAGTAGCAGCAGTAGTATCATTAGTAGTAGTAGTAGTGGTAGTAGTATCAGTAGTAGTAGTAGTAGTATCAGTAGTAGTAGTATCAGTTGTAGTAGTAGTAGTAGTAGTAAGAGTAGTATCTGTTGTAGTTGTAGTATTAATATCAGTTGTATCAGAAGAATTAGAAGGAATTTGAAAAATTTGAAGAATTTGAAAAATTTGAAGAATTTGAAGTATTTGAAGTATTTGAAAAATTTGAAAAAATTTGAAAAATATGAAAAAATTTGAAAAATCTGAAAGATTTGAACCATTTGAACAATTTGAACAATAAGAATGATTAAAAGAATTTGAAGGAATTTGAAGGAATATGAAAAATTTGAAGAATTTGAAGGGATTTGCATTCATTTCAATGGGAAAAAAGTACGCACAAAAAGTACAAATATTTTAAAAAGTATTAAAGTTAGAATAATGATGAGATATAGCAGGAATGTCGGGAAGGAGCTGAACGTTTTGACACCAAAATTGTTGAAATCGGTTGAAGTATGTGGGAGTAGTTACACGCCGACGGAATAATAATAATAATAATAATAATAATAATAATAATAATAATAAAGAAAAACAGGAAAACAATAAGTGAGAATGCTGTATAGCATTCTCACTGATAATAACTAGAAAAAGCTGTTCCTACGCAACAGCGAGTGAGAATGCTAATCTGCAGAATGATTTGAGAAGATGCAGAAGATCCATGCAGAAGAGAAAAAATAGCTGAAAAATATTAAAGAATTTGAAAAATTTGAAGAATTTGAACAATTTGAAGTAATTTGTAGTAGTAGTAGTAGTAGTATCAGTAGCAGTAGTAGTAGTATCAGTAGTATCAGTAGTAGCAGTAGTAGTAGTAGTATCAGTAGTAGTAGTAGTAGTATCAGTAGTATCAGTAGTAGCAGTAGTAGTAGTAGTATCAGTAGTAGTAGTAGTAGTAGTAGTAGTTGTATTATTAGTAGTAATAGTAGTAGTATCAGTAGTAGTAGTAGTAGTAGTATCAGTAGTAGTAGTAGTAGTATCAGTAGTAGTAGTAGAAGTATCAGTAGTAGTAGGAGTAGTATCAGTAGTAGTAGTAGTATCAGTTTTTAAAGAATTTGAAGGAATTTGCAGAATTTAAAGGAATTTGTAGTAGTAGTAGTAGTAGTAGTAGTATCAGTAGTACTAGTAGTAGTAGTAGTAGTAGTAATAGTAGTAGTATTTGTAGTAGTTGTAGTATCAGCAGTAGCATCAGTAGTAGTAGCAGTAGCAGCAGTAGTATCATTAGTAGTAGTAGTAGTGGTAGTAGTATCAGTAGTAGTAGTAGTAGTATCAGTAGTAGTAGTAGTAGTATCAGTAGTAATAGTATCAGTTGTAGTAGTAGTAGTAGTAGTAGTAGTAGGAGTAGTATCTGTTGTAGTTGTAGTATTAATATCAGTTGTATCAGAAGAATTAGAAGGAAATTGAAAAATTTGAAGAATTTGAAAAATTTGAAGAATTTGAAGTATTTGAAGTATTTGAAAAATTTGAAAAAATTTGAAAAATATGAAAAAATTTGAAAAATATGAAAGATTTGAACCATTTGAACCATTTGAACAATTTGAACAATAAGAATGATTAAAAGAATTTGAAGGAATTTGAAGGAATATCAAAAATGTGAAGAATTTGAAGGAATTTGCATTCATTTCAATGGGAAAAAAGTACGCACAAAAAGTACAAATATTTTAAAAAGTGTTAAAGTTAGAATAATGATGAGATATAGCAGGAATGTCGGGAAGGAGCTGAACGTTTTGACACCAAAATTGTTGAAATCGGTTGAAGTATGTGGGAGTAGTTACACGCCGACGGAATAATAATAATAATAATAATAATAACTAGAAAAAGCTGTTCCTACGCAACAGCGAGTGAGAATGCTAATCTGCAGAATGATTTGAGGAGAAGATGCAGAAGATCCATGCAGAACAGAAAAGATAGCTGAAAAACATTGAAGAATTTGAAAAATTTGAAGAATTTGAACAATTTGAAGTAATTTGTAGTAGTAGTAGTAGTAGTATCAGTAGTAGTAGTAGTATCAGTAGTAGCAGTAGTAGCAGTAGTAGTAGTATCAGTTTTTAAAGAATTTGAAGGAATTTGAGGTATTTGAAGGAATTTGTAGTAGTAGTAGTAGTAGTTTCAGTAGTACTAGTAGTAGTTGTATTATTAGTAGTAATAGTAGTAGTATCAGTAGTAGTAGTAGTAGTAGTATCAGTAGTAGTAGTAGTATCAGTTTTTAAAGAATTTGAAGGAATTTGAAGGAATTTGTAGTAGTAGTAGTAGTATCAGTAGTACTAGTAGTAGTTGTTGTATTAGTAGTAGTAGTAGTAGTAGTAGTATCAGTAGTAGTAGTAGTATCAGTTTTTAAAGAATTTGAAGGAATTTGTAGTAGTAGTAGTAGTAGTATTAGTAGTAGTATCAGTAGTACTAGTAGTGGTAGTAGTTGTATTAGTAGTGGTAATAGTAGTAGTAGCAGTAGTAGTTGTTGTAGTAGCAGTAGTAGTAGCAGTAGCAGCAGTAGTATCATTAGTAGTAGTTTTAGTAGTATCAGTAGTAGTAGTAGTAGTAGTAGTAGTAGTAGTATCAGTAGTACTAGTAGTAGTAGTAGTAGTAGTAGTAGTATCAGTAGTAGTTGTTGTAGTATCAGCAGTAGCATCAGTAGTAGTAGCAGTAGCAGCAGTAGTATCATTAGTAGTAGTAGTAGTGGTAGTAGTATCAGTAGTAGTAGTAGTAGTAGTATCAGTAGTAGTAGTATCAGTTGTAGTAGTAGTAGGAGTAGTATCTGTTGTAGTAGTAGTATTAATATCAGTTGTATCAGAAGAATTAGAAGGAATTTGAAAAATTTGAAGTATTTGAAAAATTTGAAAAAATTTGAAGAAATTTGAAACATCTGAAAGATTTGAACCATTTGAACAATTTCAACAATAAGAATGATTACAAGAATTTGAAGGAATATGAAAAATTTGAAGAATTTGAAGGAATTTGCATTCATTTCAATGGGAGAAAAATACGCACAAAAAGTACAAATATTTTAAAAAGTATTAAAGTTAGAATAATGATGAGATATAGCAGGAATGTCGGGAAGGAGCTGAACGTTTTGACACCAAAATTATTGAAATCGGTTGAAGTATGTGGGAGTAGTTACACGCCGACGGAATAATAATAATAATAATAATAACTAGAAAAAGCTGTTCCTACGCAACAGCGAGTGAGAATGCTAATCTGCAGAATGATTTGAAGAGAAGGTGCAGAAGATCCATGCAGAAGAGAAAAAATAGCTGAAAAACATTGAAGAATTTGAAAAATTTGAAGAATTTGAACAATTTGAAGTCATTTGTAGTAGTAGTAGTAGTAGTAGTATCAGTAGTAGTAGTATCAGTAGTAGCAGTAGTAGTAGTAGTAGTATCAGTCGTAGTAGTATTAGTTTTTAAAGAATTTGAAGGAATTTGAAGGAATTTGAAGAATTTGAAGGAATTTGTAGTAGTAGTAGTAGTAGTATCAGTAGTACTAGTAGTTATAATAGTTGTATTATTAGTAGTAATAGTAGTAGTATCAGAAGTAGTACTATTAGTATCAGTAGTAGTAGTAGTATCAGTTTTTAAAGAATTTGAAGGAATTTGTAGTAGTAGTATCAGTAGTACTAGTAGTAGTAGTAGTTGTATTAGTAGTAGTAATAGTAGTAGTATCCGTAGTAGTAGTAGTAGTATCAGTAGTAGTAGTAGTCCATCCATCCATCCATCCATTTTCCAAACCGCTTTATCCCTCATGGGGTCGCGGGGGTTGCTGGGGCCTATATCCAGCGTTCACTGGGCGGGAGGCGGGGTACACCCTGGACAGGTCGCCAGTCTGTCGCAGGGCAACACAGAGAGACAAACAGGACAAACAACCATTCACACACAGACTCACACCCTAAGGACAATTTGGAGAAGCCAATTAACCTAACAGTCATGTTTTTGGACTGTGGGAGGAAGCCGGAGTACCCGGACAGAACCCACGCATGCACAGGGAGAACATGCAAACTCCATGCAGAAAGACCCAGGGGTGTACTCGAACCCAGGACCTTCTTGCTGCAAGGCAACAGCGCTACCCACTGTGCCACTGTGCAGCCCAGTAGTAGTAGTATCAGTTTTTAAAGAATTTGAAGGAATTTGTAGTATTAGTAGTATTAGTAGTAGTATCAGTAGTACTAGTAGTAGTAGTAGTAGTAGTAGTATTAGTAGTAATAATAGTAGTAGTAGCAGTAGTAGTTGTAGTAATTGTAGTAGCAGTAGTGGTAGCAGTAGCAGCAATAGTATCAGTAGTAGTAGTAGTAGTAGTAGTATCAGTAGTAGTAGTTGTAGTAGTAGTAGTATCAGTAGGAGTAGTAGAAGTATCAGTAGTAGTAGGAGTATTATCAGTAGTAGTAGTAGTATCAGTTTTTAAAGAATTTGAAGGAATTTGAAGAATTTGAAGGAATTTGTAGTAGTAGTTGTAGTAGTAGTAGTAGTAGTATCAGTAGTAGTAGTAGTAGTAGTAGTAGTAGTAGTAGTAATAGTAGTAGTATCAGTAGTAGTTGTTGTAGTATCAGCAGTAGCATCAGTAGTAGTAGCAGTAGCAGCAGTAGTATCATTAGTAGTAGTAGTAGTGGTAGTAGTATCAGTAGTAGTAGTAGTATTATCAGAAGTAGTAGTATCAGTTGTAGTAGTAGTAGTAGGAGTAGTAGTAGTGGAGTAGTATCTGTTGTAGTGGTAGTATTAATATCAGTTGTATCAGAAGAATTAGAAGGAATTTGAAAAATTTGAAGAATTTGAAAAATTTGAAGATTTTGAAGTATTTGAAGTATTTCAAGTATTTGAAAAATTTGAAAAAATTTGAAAAATTCGAAAAAATTTTAAAAATCTGAAAGATTTGAACCATTTGCACAATTTGAACAATAAGAATGATTAAAAGAATTTGAAGGAATATGAAAAATTTGAAGAATTTGAAGGAATTTGCATTCATTTCAATGGGAAAAAAGTACGCACAAAAAGTACAAATATTTTAAAAAGTATTAAAGTTAGAATAATGATGAGATATAGCAGGAATGTCGGGAAGGAGCTGAACGTTTTGACACCAAAATTGTTGAAATCGGTTGAAGTATGTGGGAGTAGTTACACGCCGACGGAATAATAATAATAATAATAATAATAACTAGAAAAAGCTGTTCCTACGCAACAGCGAGTGAGAATGCTAATCTGCAGAATGATTTGAGGAAAAGATGCAGAAGATCCATGCAGAAGAGAAAAAATAGCTGAAAAATATTAAAGAATTTGAAAAATTTGAAGAATTTGAACAATTTGAAGTAATTTGTAGTAGTAGTAGTAGTAGTAGTAGTAGTATCAGTAGTATCAATAGTAGCAGTAGTAGTAGTATCAGTAGTAGTAGTAGTAGTTTTTAAAGAATTTGAAGGAATTTGAAGGTATTTGAAGAATTTGAAGGAATTTGTAGTAGTAGTAGTAGTAGTATCAGTAGTACTAGTAGTAGTAGTAGTTGTATTATTAGTAGTAATAGTAGTAGTATCAGTAGTATTAGTAGTAATATCAGTAGTAGTAGCAGTATCAGTTTTTAAAGAATTTGAAGGAATTTGAAGGAATTTGTAGTAGTAGTAGTAGTAGTAGTAGTATCAGTAGTACTAGTAGTAGTAGTAGTTGTATAAGTAGTAGTAATAGTAGTAGTATCAGTAGTAGTAATAGTAGTATCAGTAGTAGTAGCAGTAGCGGCAGTAGTATCATTAGTAGTAGTAGTATCAGTAGTAGTAGTAGTATCAGTAGTAGTAGTAGTAGTAGTAGTAGTATCAGTAGTAGTAGTAGAAGTATCAGTAGTAGTAGGAGTAGTATCAGTAGTAGTAGTAGTATCAGTTTTTAAAGAATTTGAAGGAATTTGCAGAATTTAAAGGAATTTGTAGTAGTAGTAGTAGTAGTAGTAGTAGTGGTAGTAGTAGTAGTATCAGTAGTACTAGTAGTAGTAGTAGTAATAGTAGTAGTATCAGTAGTAGTTGTAACATCAGCAGTAGCATCAGTAGTAGTAGCAGTAGCAGCAGTAGTATCATTAGTAGTAGTAGTAGTGGTAGTAGTATCAGTAGTAGTAGTAGTAGTATCAGTAGTAGTAGTATCAGTTGTAGTAGTAGTAGTAGTAGTAAGAGTAGTATCTGTTGTAGTTGTAGTATTAATATCAGTTGTATCAGAAGAATTAGAAGGAATTTGAAAAATTTGAAGAATTTGAAAAATTTGAAGAATTTGAAGTATTTGAAGTATTTGAAAAATTTGAAAAAATTTGAAAAATATGAAAAAATTTTAAAAATCTGAAAGATTTGAACCATTTGAACAATTTGAACAATAAGAATGATTAAAAGAATTTGAAGGAATTTGAAGGAATATGAAAAATTTGAAGAATTTGAAGGAATTTGCATTCATTTCAATGGGAAAAAAGTACGCACAAAAAGTACAAATATTTTAAAAAGTATTAAAGTTAGAATAATGATGAGATATAGCAGGAATGTCGGGAAGGAGCTGAACGTTTTGACACCAAAATTGTTGAAATCGGTTGAAGTATGTGGGAGTAGTTACACGCCGACGGAATAATAATAATAATAATAATAATAACTAGAAAAAGCTGTTCCTACGCAACAGCGAGTGAGAATGCTAATCTGCAGAATGATTTGAGGAGAAGGTGCAGAAGATCCATGCAGAAGAGAAAAAATAGCTGAAAAACATTGAAGAATTTGAAAAATTTGAAGAATTTGAAAAATTTGAAGTAATTTGTAGTAGTAGTAGTAGTAGTAGTAGAAGTACTATCAGTAGTAGTAGTAGTAGTATCAGTAGTAGTAGCAGTAGTAGTAGTATCAGTAGTAGCAGTAGTAGCAGTAGTAGTAGTAGTAGTAGTATCAATAGTAGTAGTATTAGTTTTTAAAGAATTTGAAGGAATTTGAAGGAATTTGAAGAATTTGAAGGAATTTGTAGTAGTAGTAGTAGTAGTATCGGTAGTACTAGTAGTAGTAATAGTTGTATTATTAGTAGTAATAGTAGTAGTATCAGTAGTAGTTGTAGTAGTATCAGTAGTAGTAGTAGTATCAGTTTTTAAAGAATTTGAAGGAATTTGAAGAATTCGAAGGAATTTGTAGTAGTAGTAGTATCAGTAGTACTAGTAGTAGTAGTAGTTGTATTATTAGTAGTAATAGTAGTAGTATCAGTAGTAGTAGTAGTAGTAGTATCAGTAGTAGTAGTAGTATCAGTTTTTAAAGAATTTGAAGGAATTTGAAGGAATTTGTAGTAGTAGTAGTAGTAGTAGTAGTAGTATCAGTAATACTAGTAGTAGTAGTAGTTGTATTAGTAGTAGTAACAGTAGTAGTATCAGTAGTAGTAGTATCAGTAGTAGTAGTAGTATCAGTTTTTAAAGAATTTGAAGGAATTTGTAGTAGTAGTAGTATTAGTAGTAGTATCAGTAGTACTAGTAGTAGTAGTAGTTGTATTAGTAGTAGTAATAGTAGTAGTAGCAGTAGTAGTTGTAGTAGCAGTAGTGGTAGCAGTAGCAGCAATAGTATCATTAGTAGTAGTAGTAGTAGTAGTAGTAGTATCAGTAGTAGTAGGAGTAGTATCAGTAGTAGTAGGAGTAGTATCAGTAGTAGTAGTAGTATCAGTTTTTAAAGAATTTGAAGGAATTTGAACAATTTGAAGGAATTTGTAGTAGTAGTAGTAGTAGTAATATCAGTAGTACTAGTAGTATGAGTAGTAGTAGTAGTAATAGTAGTAGTATCAGTAGTAGTTGTTGTAGTATCAGCAGTAGCATCAGTAGTAGTAGCAGTAGCAGCAGTAGTATCATTAGTAGTAGTAGTAGTAGTAGTAGTAGTAGTAGTATCAGTAGTAGTAGTAGTAGTATCAGTAGTAGTAGTAGAAGTATCAGTAGTAGTAGGAGTAGTATCAGTAGTAGTAGTAGTATCAGTTTTTAAAGAATTTGAAGGAATTTGAAGAATTTGAAGGAATTTGTAGTAGTAGTAGTAGTAGTACTAGTAGTAGTATCAGTAGTACTAGTAGGAGTAGTAGTAGTAGTAATAGTAGTAGTATCAGCAGTAGCATCAGTAGTAGTAGCAGTAGCAGCAGTAGTATCATTAGTAGTAGTAGTAGTGGTAGTAGTATCAGTAGTAGTAGTAGTAGTATCAGTAGTAGTAGTATCAGTTGTAGTAGTAGTAGTAGTAGTAGGAGTAGTAGTAGTATCAGTTGTAGTAGTAGTAGTAGGAGGAGGAGTAGTATCTGTTGTAGTAGTAGTAGTATTAATATCAGTTGTATCAGAAGAATTGGAAGGAATTTGAAAAATTTGAAGAATTTGAAAAATTTGAAGAATTTGAAGTATTTGAAAAATTTGAAAAAATTTGAAAAATTTAAAAAAATTTGAAAAATCTGATAGATTTGAACCATTTGAACCATTTGAACAATTTGAACAATAAGAATGATTACAAGAATTTGAAGGAATTTGAAGAATTATGAAAAATTTGAAGAATTTGAAGGAATTTGCATTCATTTCAATGGGAGAAAAGTACGCACAAAAAGTACAAATATTTTAAAAAGTATTAAAGTTAGAATAATGATGAGATATAGCAGGAATGTCGGGAAGGAGCTGAACGTTTTGACACCAAAATTGTTGAAATCGGTTGAAGTATGTGGGAGTAGTTACACGCCGACGGAATAATAATAATAATAACTAGAAAAAGCTGTTCCTACGCAACAGCGAGTGAGAATGCTAATCTGCAGAATGATTTGAGGAGAAGATGCAGAAGATCCATGCAGAAGAGAAAAAATAGCTGAAAAATATTAAAGAATTTGAAAAATTTGAACAATTTGAACAATTTGAAGTAATTTGTAGTAGTAGTAGTAGTAGTAGTATCAGTAGTAGTAGTATCAGTAGTAGCAGTAGTAGTAGTAGTATCAGTAGTAGCAGTAGTAGTAGTTGTAGTAGTAGTAGCAGTAGTAGTAGTATCAGTTTTTAAAGAATTTGAAGGAATTTGAAGAATTTGAAGGAATTTGTAGTAGTAGTAGTATCAGTAGTACTAGTAGTAGTAGTAGTTGTATTATTAGTGGTAATAGTAGTAGTATCAGTAGTAGTAGTAGTAGTAGCAGTAGTAGTAGCAGTAGCAGCAGTAGTATCATTAGTAGTAGTAGTATCAGTAGTAGTAGTAGTAATATCAGTAGTAGTAGCAGTATCAGTTTTTAAAGAATTTGAAGAAATTTGAAGGAATTTGTAGTAGTAGTAGTAGTAGTAGTATCAGTAGTAATAGTAGTAGTAGTAGTTGTATTAGTAGTAGTAATAGTAGTATCAGTAGTAGTAGTAGTAGTAGCAGTAGTAGTAGCAGTAGCAGCAGTAGTATCATTAGTAGTAGTAGTATCAGTAGTAGTAGTAGTAGTATCAGTAGTAGTAGTAGTAGTAGTAGTAGTAGTAGTATCAGTAGTAGTAGTAGAAGTATCAGTAGTAGTAGAAGTAGTATCAGTAGTAGTAGTAGTATCAGTTTTTAAAGAATTTGAAGGAATTTGCAGAATTTAAAGGAATTTGTAGTAGTAGTAGTAGTAGTAGTATCAGTAGTACTAGTAGTAGTAGTAGTAATATTATTAGTATCAGTAGTAGTTTTAGTATCAGCAGTAGCATCAGTAGTAGTAGCAGTAGCAGCAGTAGTATCATTAGTAGTAGTGGTAGTAGTATCAGTAGTAGTGGTAGTAGTATCAGTAGTAGTAGTAGTAGTATCAGTAGTAGTAGTATCAGTTGTAGTAGTAGTAGTAGGAGTAGTATCTGTTGTAGTTGTAGTATTAATATCAGTTGTATCAGAAGAATTAGAAGGAATTTGAAAAATTTGAAGAATTTGAAAAATTTGAAGAATTTGAAAAATTTGAAGAATTTGAAGTATTTGAAAAATTTGAAAAAATTTGAAAAATATGAAAAAAATTGAAAAATCTGAATGATTTGCACCATTTGAACCATTTGAACAATTTGAACAATAAGAATGATTACAAGAATTTGAAGGAATTTGAAGGAATATGAAAAATTTGAAGAATTTGAAGGAATTTGCATTCATTTCAATGGGAGAAAAGTACGCACAAAAAGTACAAATATTTTAAAAAGTATTAAAGTTAGAATAATGATGAGATATAGCAGGAATGTCGGGAAGGAGCTGAACGTTTTGACACCAAAATTGTTGAAATCGGTTGAAGTATGTGGGAGTAGTTACACGCCGACGGAATAATAATAATAATAATAACTAGAAAAAGCTGTTCCTACGCAACAGCGAGTGAGAATGCTAATCTGCAGAATGATTTGAGAAGATGCAGAAGATCCATGCAGAAGAGAAAAAATAGCTGAAAAATATTAAAGAATTTGAAAAATTTGAAGAATTTGAACAATTTGAAGTAATTTGTAGTAGTAGTAGTAGTAGTATCAGTAGTAGTAGTAGTAGTATCAGTAGTAGCAGTAGTAGTAGTAGTATCAGTAGTAGTAGTAGTAGTATCAGTAGTATCAGTAGTAGCAGTAGTAGTAGTAGTATCAGTAGTAGCAGTAGTAGTTTTTAAAGAATTTGAAGGAATTTGAAGGTATTTGAAGAATTTGAAGGAATTTGTAGTAGTAGTAGTAGTAGTAGTATCAGTAGTACTAGTAGTAGTAGTAGTTGTATTATTCGTAGTAATAGTAGTAGTATCAGTAGTATTAGTAGTAATATCAGTAGTAGTAGCAGTATCAGTTTTTAAAGAATTTGAAGGAATTTGAAGGAATTTGTAGTAGTAGTAGTAGTAGTAGTATCAGTAGTACTAGTAGTAGTAGTAATAGTAGTAGTATCAGTAGTAGTTGTAGTACCAGCAGTAGCATCACTAGTAGTAGCAGTAGCAGCAGTAGTATCATTAGTAGTAGTAGTAGTGGTAGTAGTATCAGTAGTAGTAGTAGTAGTATCAGTAGTAGTAGTATCAGTTGTAGTAGTATCAGTTGTAGTAGTATCAGTTGTAGTAGTAGTAGTAGTAGGAGTAGTATCTGTTGTAGTTGTAGTATTAATATCAGTTGTATCAGGAGAATTAGAAGGAATTTGAAAAATTTGAAGAATTTGACAAATTTGAAGAATTTGAAGTATTTGAAGTATTTGAAAAATTTGAAAAAATTTGAAAAATATGAAAAAATTTGAAAAATCTGAAAGATTTGAACCATTTGAACCATTTGAACAATTTGAACAATAAGAATGATTAAAAGAATTTGAAGGAATTTGAAGGAATATCAAAAATTTGAAGAATTTGAAGGAATTTGCATTCATTTCAATGGGAAAAAAGTACGCACAAAAAGTACAAATATTTTAAAAAGTATTAAAGTTAGAATAATGATGAGATATAGCAGGAATGTCGGGAAGGAGCTGAACATTTTGACACCAAAATTGTTGAAATCGGTTGAAGTATGTGGGAGTAGTTACACGCCGACGGAATAATAATAATAATAATAATAATAATAATAATAATAATAATAAAGAAAAACAGGAAAACAATAAGTGAGAATGCTGTATAGCATTCTCACTGATAATAATAATAATAATAATAATAATAAAGAAAAACAGGAAAACAATAAGTGAGAATGCTGTATAGCATTCTCACTGATAATAATAATAATAATAAAGAAAAACAGGAAAACAATAAGTGAGAATGCTGTATAGCATTCTCACTGATAACTAGAAAAAGCTGTTCCTACGCAACAGCGAGTGAGAATGCTAATCTGCAGAATGATTTGAGGAGAAGGTGCAGAAGATCCATGCAGAAGAGAAAAAATAGCTGAAAAACATTGAAGAATTTGAAAAATTTGAAGAATTTGAACAATTTGAAGTCATTTGTAGTAGTAGTAGTAGTAGTACTAGTATCAGTAGTAGTAGTATCAGTAGTAGCAGTAGTAGTACTAGTATCAGTAGTAGTAGTATCAGTAGTAGCAGTAGTAGTAGTAGTAGTTTTTAAAGAATTTGAAGGAATTTGTAGTAGTAGTAGTAGTATCAGTAGTACTAGTAGTAGTAATAGTTGTATTATTAGTAGTAATAGTAGTAGTATCAGTAGTAGTAGTAGTATCAGTAGTAGTATCAGTTTTTAAAGAATTTGAAGGAATTTGAAGAATTTGAAGGAATTTGTAGTAGTAGTAGTAGGATCAGTAGTACTAGTAGTAGTGGTATTATTAGTAGTAATAGTAGTAGTATCAGTAGTAGTAGTAGTAGTATCAGTAGTAGTAATAGTATCACTTTTTAAAGAATTTGAAGGAATTTGTAGTAGTAGTAGTAGTAGTAGTAGTAGTAGTAGTAGTAGTATCAGTAGTACTACTAGTAGTAGTAGTAGTATCAGTAGTACTACTAGTAGTAGTAGTTGTATTAGTAGTAGTAATAGTAGTAGTATCAGTAGTAGTAGTAGTAGTAGTAGTATCAGTAGTAGTAGTATCAGTTTTTAAAGAATTTGAAGGAATTTGTAGTAGTAGTAGTATTAGTAGTAGTATCAGTAGTACTAGTAGTAGTAGTAGTTGTATTAGTAGTAGTAATAGTAGTAGTAGCAGTAGTAGTTGTAGTAGCAGTAGTGGTAGCAGTAGCAGCAATAGTATCATTAGTAGTAGTAGTAGTAGTAGTAGTATCAGTAGTAGTATCAGTAGTAGTAGTAGAAGTATCAGTAGTAGTAGGAGTAGTATCAGTAGTAGTAGTAGTATCAGTTTTTAAAGAATTTGAAGGAATTTGAAGAATTTGAAGGAATTTGTAGTAGTAGTAGTAGTATCAGTAGTACTAGTAGTAGTAGTAGTAGTAGTAGTAGTAGTAGTAATAGTAGTAGTAGTAGTAGTAATAGTAGTAGTATCAGTAGTAGTTGTTATAGTATCAGCAGTAGCATCAGTAGTAGTAGCAGTAGCAGCAGTAGTATCATTAGTAGTAGTAGTAGTAGTAGTATCAGTAGTAGTAGTAGAAGTATCGGTAGTAGTAGTAGAAGTATCAGTAGTAGTAGGAGTAGTATCAGTAGTAGTAGTTGTATCAGTTTTTAAAGAATTTGAAGGAATTTGAAGAATTTGAAGGAATTTGTAGTAGTAGTAGTAGTAGTACTAGTAGTAGTATCAGTAGTACTAGTAGGAGTAGTAGTAGTAATAGTAGTAGTATCAGTAGTAGTTGTTGTAGTATCAGCAGTAGCATCAGTAGTAGTAGCAGTAGCAGCAGTAGTATCATTAGTAGTACTAGTAGTGGTAGTAGTATCAGTAATAGTAGTAGTAGTATCAGTAGTAGTAGTATCAGTAGTAGTATCAGTAGTAGTAGTATCAGTTGTAGTAGTAGTAGTAGTAGTAGGAGTAGTAGTAGTATCAGTTGTAGTAGTAGTAGTAGGAGGAGGAGTAGTATCTGTTGTAGTTGTAGTATTAATATCAGTTGTATCAGAAGAATTAGAAGGAATTTGAAAAATATGAAGAATTTGAAGTATTTGAAAAATTTGAAAAAAATTGAAAAATCTGAAAGATTTGAACCATTTGAACAATTTGAACAATAAGAATGATTACAAGAATTTGAAGGAATTTGAAGGAATATGAAAAATTTGAAGAATTTGAAGGAATTTGCATTCATTTCAATGGGAAAAAAGTACGCACAAAAAGTACAAATATTTTAAAAAGTATTAAAGTTAGAATAATGATGAGATATAGCAGGAATGTCGGGAAGGAGCTGAACGTTTTGACACCAAAATTGTTGAAATCGGTTGAAGTATGTGGGAGTAGTTACACGCCGACGGAATAATAATAATAATAATAACTAGAAAAAGCTGTTCCTACGCAACAGCGAGTGAGAATGCTAATCTGCAGAATGATTTGAAGAGAAGGTGCAGAAGATCCATGCAGAAGAGAAAAAATAGCTGAAAAACATTGAAGAATTTGAAAAATTTGAAGAATTTGAACAATTTGAAGTCATTTGTAGTAGTAGTAGTAGTAGTAGTAGTAGTAGTAGTATCAGTAGTAGTAGTATCAGTAGTATCAGTAGTAGCAGTAGTAGTAGTAGTAGTATCAGTAGTAGTAGTATTAGTTTTTAAAGAATTTGAAGGAATTTGAAGGATTTGAAGGAATTTGTAGTAGTAGTAGTAGTATCAGTAGTACTAGTAGTAGTAGTAGTTGTATTAGTAGTAGTAATAGTAGTAGTATCAGTAGTAGTAGTAGTAGTAGTATCAGTAGTAGTAGTAGTATCAGTTTTTAAAGAATTTGAAGGAATTTGTAGTAGTAGTAGTATTAGTAGTAGTATCAGTAGTACTAGTAGTAGTAGTAGTAGTAGTTGTATTAGTAGTAATAATAGTAGTAGTAGCAGTAGTAGTTGTAGTAGCAGTAGTGGTAGCAGTAGCAGCAATAGTATCATTAGTAGTAGTAGTAGTAGTAGTAGTAGTAGTAGTAGTAGTAGTAGTAGTATCAGTAGTAGTAGTAGTAGTAGTAGTTGTAGTAGTAGTAGTAGTAGTAGTAGTATCAGTAGGAGTAGTAGAAGTGTCAGTAGGAGTAGTAGAAGTATCAGTAGTAGTAGTAGTATCAGTTTTTAAAGAATTTGAAGGAATTTGAAGGAATTTGTAGTAGTAGTAGTAGTAGTAGTAGTATCAGTAGTACTAGTAGTAGTAGTAGTAGTAATAGTAGTAGTATCAGTAGTAGTTGTTGTAGTATCAGCAGTAGCATCAGTAGTAGTAGCAGTAGCAGCAGTAGTATCATTAGTAGTAGTAGTAGTGGTAGTAGTATCAGTAGTAGTAGTATCAGAAGTAGTAGTATCAGTTGTAGTAGTAGTAGTAGGAGTAGTAGTAGTAGGAGTAGTATCTGTTGTAGTTGTATTAATATCAGTTGTATCAGAAGAATTAGAAGGAATTTGAAAAATGTTAAGAATTTGAAAAATTTTAAGAATTTGAAGTACTTGAAGTATTTGAAAAATTTGAAAAAAATTGGAAAAGTCGAAAAAATGTGAAAAATTTGAAAGATTTGAACCATTTGAACCTCTTGAACAATTTGAACAATAAGAATGATTAAAAGAATTTGAAGGAATTTGAAGGAATATGAAAAATTTGAAGAATTTGAAGGAATTTGCATTCATTTCAATGGGAAAAAAGTACGCACAAAAAGTACAAATATTTTAAAAAGTATTAAAGTTAGAATAATGATGAGATATAGCAGGAATGTCGGGAAGGAGCTGAACGTTTTGACACCAAAATTGTTGAAATCGGTTGAAGTATGTGGGAGTAGTTACACGCCGACGGAATAATAATAATAATAATAATAATAACTAGAAAAAGCTGTTCCTACGCAACAGCGAGTGAGAATGCTAATCTGCAGAATGATTTGAGGAAAAGATGCAGAAGATCCATGCAGAAGAGAAAAAATAGCTGAAAAATATTAAAGAATTTGAAAAATTTGAAGAATTTGAACAATTTGAAGTAATTTGTAGTAGTATCAGTAGTAGTAGTATCAGTAGTATCAATAGTAGCAGTAGTAGTAGTATCAGTAGTAGTAGTAGTAGTTTTTAAAGAATTTGAAGGAATTTGAAGGTATTTGAAGAATTTGAAGGAATTTGTAGTAGTAGTAGTAGTAGTATCAGTACTACTAGTAGTAGTAGTAGTTGTATTATTAGTAGTAATAGTAGTAGTATCAGTAGTATTAGTAGTAATATCAGTAGTAGTAGCAGTATCAGTTTTTAAAGAATTTGAAGGAATTTGAAGGAATTTGTAGTAGTAGTAGTAGTAGTAGTAGTATCAGTAGTACTAGTAGTAGTAGTAGTTGTATTAGTAGTAGTAATAGTAGTAGTATCAGTAGTAGTAATAGTAGTATCAGTAGTAGTAGCAGTAGCGGCAGTAGTATCATTAGTAGTAGTAGTATCAGTAGTAGTAGTAGTATCAGTAGTAGTAGTAGTAGTAGTAGTAGTATCAGTAGTAGTAGTAGAAGTATCAGTAGTAGTAGGAGTAGTATCAGTAGTAGTAGTAGTATCAGTTTTTAAAGAATTTGAAGGAATTTGCAGAATTTAAAGGAATTTGTAGTAGTAGTAGTAGTAGTAGTAGTGGTAGTAGTAGTAGTATCATTAGTACTAGTAGTAGTAGTAGTAATAGTAGTAGTATCAGTAGTAGTTGTAGCATCAGCAGTAGCATCAGTAGTAGTAGCAGTAGCAGCAGTAGTATCATTAGTAGTAGTAGTAGTGGTAGTAGTATCAGTAGTAGTAGTAGTAGTATCAGTAGTAGTAGTATCAGTTGTAGTAGTAGTAGTAGTAGTAGTAAGAGTAGTATCTGTTGTAGTTGTAGTATTAATATCAGTTGTATCAGAAGAATTAGAAGGAATTTGAAAAATTTGAAGAATTTGAAAAATTTGAAGAATTTGAAGTATTTGAAGTATATGAAAAATTTGAAAAAATTTGAAAAATATGAAAAAATTTGAAAAATCTGAAAGATTTGAACCATTTGAACAATTTGAACAATAAGAATGATTAAAAGAATTTGAAGGAATTTGAAGGAATATGAAAAATTTGAAGAATTTGAAGGAATTTGCATTCATTTCAATGGGAAAAAAGTACGCACAAAAAGTACAAATATTTTAAAAAGTATTAAAGTTAGAATAATGATGAGATATAGCAGGAATGTCGGGAAGGAGCTGAACGTTTTGACACCAAAATTGTTGAAATCGGTTGAAGTATGTGGGAGTAGTTACACGCCGACGGAATAATAATAATAATAATAATAATAATAATAATAATAATAATAAAGAAAAACAGGAAAACAATAAGTGAGAATGCTGTATAGCATTCTCACTGACTAGAAAAAGCTGTTCCTACGCAACAGCGAGTGAGAATGCTAATCTGCAGAATGATTTGAGGAGAAGATGCAGAAGATCCATGCAGAAGAGAAAAAATAGCTGAAAAATATTAAAGAATTTGAAAAATTTGAACAATTTGAACAATTTGAAGTAATTTGTAGTAGTAGTAGTAGTAGTAGTATCAGTAGTAGTAGTATCAGTAGTAGCAGTAGTAGTAGTAGTATCAGTAGTAGCAGTAGTAGTAGTTGTAGTAGTAGTAGCAGTAGTAGTAGTAGTATCAGTTTTTAAAGAATTTGAAGGAATTTGAAGAATTTGAAGGAATTTGTAGTAGTAGTATCAGTAGTACTAGTAGTAGTAGTAGTTGTATTATTAGTGGTAATAGTAGTAGTATCAGTAGTATTAGTAGTAATATCAGTAGTAGTAGCAGTATCAGTTTTTAAAGAATTTGAAGAAATTTGAAGGAATTTGTAGTAGTAGTAGTAGTAGTAGTATCAGTAGTAATAGTAGTAGTAGTAGTTGTATTAGTAGTAGTAATAGTAGTATCAGTAGTAGTAGTAGTAGTAGCAGTAGTAGTAGCAGTAGCAGCAGTAGTATCATTAGTAGTAGTAGTATCAGTAGTAGTAGTATCAGTAGTAGTAGTAGTAGTAGTAGTAGTAGTAGTATCAGTAGTAGTAGTAGAAGTATCAGTAGTAGTAGAAGTAGTATCAGTAGTAGTAGTAGTATCAGTTTTTAAAGAATTTGAAGGAATTTGCAGAATTTAAAGGAATTTGTAGAAGTAGTAGTAGTAGTAGTATCAGTAGTACTAGTAGTAGTAGTAGTAGTAGTAATATTATTAGTATCAGTAGTAGTTTTAGTATCAGCAGTAGCATCAGTAGTAGTAGCAGTAGCAGCAGTAGTATCATTAGTAGTAGTGGTAGTAGTATCAGTAGTAGTGGTAGTAGTATCAGTAGTAGTAGTAGTAGTATCAGTAGTAGTAGTATCAGTTGTAGTAGTAGGAGTAGGAGTAGTATCTGTTGTAGTTGTAGTATTAATATCAGTTGTATCAGAAGAATTAGAAGGAATTTGAAAAATTTGAAGAATTTGAAAAATTTGAAGAATTTGAAAAATTTGAAGAATTTGAAGTATTTGAAAAATTTGAAAAAATTTGAAAAATATGAAAAAAATTGAAAAATCTGAATGATTTGCACCATTTGAACCATTTGAACAATTTGAACAATAAGAATGATTACAAGAATTTGAAGGAATTTGAAGGAATATGAAAAA
>CM073134.1:16099000-16531500 GCA_037039145.1 Fundulus diaphanus | reverse complement strand
AGTAGTAGTAGTAGTAGTAGTATCAGTAGTAGTAGTAGTATCAGTTTTTAAATAATTTGAAGGAAATTGTAGTAGTAGTAGTATTAGTAGTAGTATCAGTAGTACTACTAGTAGTAGTAGTTGTATTAGTAGTAGTAATAGTAGTAGTAGCAGTAGTAGTTGTAGTAGCAGTAGTGGTAGCAGTAGCAGCAATAGTATCATTAGTAGTAGTAGTAGTAGTAGTAGTAGTATCTGTAGTAGTAGTAGTAGTAGTATCATCAGTAGTAGTAGTAGAAGTATCAGTAGCAGTAGGAGTAGTATCAGTAGTAGTAGTAGTATCAGTTTTTAAAGAATTTGGAGGAATTTGAAGAATTTGAAGGAATTTGTAGTAGTAGTAGTAGTAGTAGTATCAGTAGTACTAGTAGTAGTAGTAGTAGTAGTAATAGTAGTAGTATCAGTAGTAGTTGTTGTAGTATCAGCAGTAGCATCAGTAGTAGTAGCAGTAGCAGCAGTAGTATCATTAGTAGTAGTAGTAGTAGTATTATCAGTAGTAGTAGTAGTATCAGTAGTAGTAGTAGTAGTAGTATCAGTAGTAGTAGTAGAAGTATCAGTAGTAGTAGGAGTAGTATCAGTAGTAGTAGTAGTATCAGTTTTTAAAGAATTTGAAGTAATTTGAAGAATTTGAAGGAATTTGTAGTAGTAGTAGTAGTAGTAGTAGTAGTAGTAGTATCAGTAGTACTAGTAGTAGTAGTAGTAGTAATAGTAGTAGTATCAGTAGTAGTTGTTGTAGTATCAGCAGTAGCATCAGTAGTAGTAGCAGTAGTAGCAGTAGTATCATTAGTAGTAGTAGTAGTGGTAGTAGTATCAGTAGTAGTAGTAGTAGTAGTATCAGTTGTAGTAGTAGTAGTAGTAGGAGTAGTATCTGTTGTAGTAGTAGTATTAATATCAGTTGTATCAGAAGAATTAGAAAGAATTTGAAAAATTTGAAGACTTTGAAAAATTTTAAGAATTTGAAGTATTTGAAGTATTTGAAAAATTTGAAACAATTTGAAAAATTTGAAAAAATTTGAAAAATCTGAAAGATTTGAACCATTTGAACCATTTGAACAATTTCAACAATAAGAATGATTACAAGAATTTGAAGGAATATAAAAAATTTGAAGAATTTGAAGGAATTTGCATTCATTTCAATGGGAGAAAAATACGCACAAAAAGTACAAATATTTTAAAAAGTATTAAAGTTAGAATAATGATGAGATATAGCAGGAATGTCGGGAAGGAGCTGAACGTTTTGACACCAAAATTGTTGAAATCGGTTGAAGTATGTGGGAGTAGTTACACGCCGACGGAATAATAATAATAATAATAATAATAATAATAACTAGAAAAAGCTGTTCCTACGCAACAGCGAGTGAGAATGCTAATCTGCAGAATGATTTGAGGAGAAGATGCAGAAGATCAATGCAGAAGAGAAAAAATTGCTAAAAAACATTGAAGAATTAGAAAAATTTTAACAATTTGAACAATTTGAAGTAATTTGTAGTAGTAGTAGTAGTAGTAGAAGTACTATCAGTAGTAGTAGTAGTAGTAGTAGTATCAGTAGTATCAGTAGTAGTAGTAGTAGTAGTAGTATCAGTAGTAGCAGTAGTAGTAGTAGTATCAGTAGTAGTAGTATCAGTTTTTAAGGAATTTGAAGGAATTTGAGGAATTTGAAGGAATTTGTAGTAGTAGTAGTAGTAGTAGTTGTATCAGTAGTACTAGTAGTAGTAGTTGTTGTTGTATTATTAGTAGTAATAGTAGTAGTATCAGTAGTAGTAGTAGTATCAGTTTTTAAAGACTTTGAAGGAATTTGTAGTAATAGTAGTAGTAGTATTATCAGTAGTACTAGTAGTAGTAGTAGTTGTATTAGTAGTAGTTGTTGTAGTAGCAGCAGTAGTATCATTAGTAATAGTAGTAGTAGTATCAGTAGTAGTAGTAGTAGTAGTAGTAGTAGTATCAGTAGTAGTAGTAGTATCAGTTTTTAAAGAATTTGAAGGAATTTGTAGTAGTAGTAGTAGTATTAGTAGTACTAGTAGTAGTAGAAGTTGTATTAGTAGTAGTAATAGTAGTAGTAGTAGTAGTAGTAGTATCAGTAGTAGTATCAGTAGTACTAGTAGTATCAGTTTTTAAAGAATTTGAATGAATTTGTAGTAATAGTAGTAGTAGTAGTAGTAGTATCAGTAGTAATAGTAGTAGTAGTTGTTGTATTAGTAGTAGTTGTAGTAGCAGCAGTAGTATCATTAGTAATAGTAGTAGTAGTATCAGTAGTAGTAGTAGTAGTAGTATCAGTAGTAGTAGAAGTATCAGTAGTAGTAGTAGAAGTATCAGTAGTAGTAGGAGTAGTATCAGTATTAGTAGTATCAGTTTTTAAAGAATTTGAAGGAATTTGAAGAATTTGAAGGAATTTGTAGTAGTAGTAGTAGTAGTAGTATCAGTAGTACTAGTAGTAGTAGTAGTAGTAATAGTAGTAGTATCAGTAGTAGTTGTTGTAGTATCAGCAGTAGCATGAGTAGTAGTAGCAGTAGCAGCAGTAGTATCATTAGTAGTAGTAGTAGTAGTAGTAGTATCAGTAGTAGTAGTAGAAGTATCAGTAGTAGTAGTAGAAGTATCAGTAGTAGCAGGAGTAGTATCAGTAGTAGTAGTTGTATCAGTTTTTAAAGAATTTCAAGGAATTTGAAGAATTTGAAGGAATTTGTAGTAGTAGTAGTAGTAGTACTAGTAGTAGTATCAGTAGTACTAGTAGGAGTAGTAGTAGTAATAGTAGTAGTATCAGTAGTAGTTGTTGTAGTATCAGCAGTAGCATCAGTAGTAGTAGCAGTAGCAGCAGTAGTATCGTTAGTAGTACTAGTAGTGGTAGTAGTATCAGTAGTAGTAGTAGTAGTATCAGTAGTAGTAGTATCAGTTGTAGTAGTAGTAGTAGTAGTAGGAGTAGTAGTAGTATCAGTTGTAGTAGTAGTAGTAGGAGGAGGAGTAGTATCTGTTGTAGTTGTAGTATTAATATCAGTTGTATCAGAAGAATTAGAAGGAATTTGAAAAATATGAAGAATTTGAAGTATTTGAAAAATTTGAAAAATTTTGAAAAATTTGAAAAAAATTGAAAAATCTGAAAGATTTGAACCATTTGAACCATTTGAACAATTTGAACAATAAGAATGATTACAAGAATTTGAAGGAATATGAAAAATTTGAAGAATTTGAAGGAATTTGCATTCATTTCAATGGGAAAAAAGTACGCACAAAAAGTACAAATATTTTAAAAAGTATTAAAGTTAGAATAATGATGAGATATAGCAGGAAGGTCGGGAAGGAGCTGAACGTTTTGACACCAAAATTGTTGAAATCGGTTGAAGTATGTGGGAGTAGTTACACGCCGACGGAATAATAATAATAATAATAATAATAACTAGAAAAAGCTGTTCCTACGCAACAGCGAGTGAGAATGCTAATCTGCAGAATGATTTGAGGAGAAGATGCAGAAGATCCATGCAGAAGAGAAAAAATAGCTGAAAAATATTAAAGAATTTGAAAAATTTGAAGAATTTGAACAATTTGAAGTAATTTGTAGTAGTAGTAGTAGTAGTATCAGTAGTAGTAGTAGTAGTATCAGTAGTATCAGTAGTAGCAGTAGTAGTAGTAGTATCAGTAGTAGTAGTAGTAGTATCAGTAGTATCAGTAGTAGCAGTAGTAGTAGTAGTAGTATCAGTAGTAGTAGTAGTAGTTTTTAAAGAATTTGAAGGAATTTGAAGGTATTTGAAGAATTTGAAGGAATTTGTAGTAGTAGTAGTAGTAGTATCAGTAGTACTAGTAGTAGTAGTAGTTGTATTATTAGTAGTAATAGTAGTAGTATCAATAGTATTAGTAGTAATATCAGTAGTAGTAGCAGTATCAGTTTTTAAAGAATTTGAAGGAATTTGAAGGAATTTGTAGTAGTAGTAGTAGTAGTAGTATCAGTAGTACTAGTAGTAGTAGTAGTTGTATTAGTAGTAGTAATAGTAGTAGTAGTAGTAGTATCAGTAGTAGTAGTAGCAGCAGTAGTATCATTAGTAGTAGTAGTATCAGTAGTAGTAGTAGTAGTAGTAGTATCAGTAGTAGTAGTAGAAGTATCAGTAGTAGTAGTAGTAGTATCAGTAGTAGTAGTAGTAGTATCAGTTTTTAAATAATTTGAAGGAATTTGCAGAATTTAAAGGAATTTGTAGTAGTAGTAGTAGTAGTAGTATCAGTAGTACTAGTAGTAGTAGTAGTAGTAGTAATAGTAGTAGTATCAGTAGTAGTTGTAGTACCAGCAGTAGCATCAGTAGTAGTAGCAGTAGCAGCAGTAGTATCATTAGTAGTAGTAGTAGTGGTAGTAGTATCAGTAGTAGTAGTAGTAGTATCAGTAGTAGTAGTATCAGTTGTAGTAGTATCAGTTGTAGTAGTAGTAGTAGTAGTAGGAGTAGTATCTGTTGTAGTTGTAGTATTAATATCAGTTGTATCAGGAGAATTAGAAGGAATTTGAAAAATTTGAAGAATTTGAAGTATTTGAAAAATTTGAAAAAAATTGAAAAATATGAAAAAATTTGAAAAATCTGAAAGATTTGAACCATTTGAACAATTTGAACAATTTGAACAATAAGAATGATTAAAAGAATTTGAAGGAATTTGAAGGAATATCAAAAATTTGAAGAATTTGAAGGAATTTGCATTCATTTCAATGGGAAAAAAGTACGCACAAAAAGTACAAATATTTTAAAAAGTATTAAAGTTAGAATAATGATGAGATATAGCAGGAATGTCGGGAAGGAGCTGAACATTTTGACACCAAAATTGTTGAAATCGGTTGAAGTATGTGGGAGTAGTTACACGCCGACGGAATAATAATAATAATAATAATAATAAAGAAAAACAGGAAAACAATAAGTGAGAATGCTGTATAGCATTCTCACTGACTAGAAAAAGCTGTTCCTACGCAACAGCGAGTGAGAATGCTAATCTGCAGAATGATTTGAGAAGATGCAGAAGATCCATGCAGAAGAGAAAAAATAGCTGAAAAATATTAAAGAATTTGAAAAATTTGAAGAATTTGAACAATTTGAAGTAATTTGTAGTAGTAGTAGTAGTAGTATCAGTAGTAGTAGTAGTAGTATCAGTAGTATCAGTAGTAGCAGTAGTAGTAGTAGTATCAGTAGTAGTAGTAGTAGTATCAGTAGTATCAGTAGTATCAGTAGTAGTAGTAGTATCAGTAGTAGCAGTAGTAGTTTTTAAAGAATTTGAAGGAATTTGAAGGTATTTGAAGAATTTGAAGGAATTTGTAGTAGTAGTAGTAGTAGTAGTATCAGTAGTACTAGTAGTAGTAGTAGTTGTATTATTAGTAGTAATAGTAGTAGTATCAGTAGTATTAGTAGTAGTATCAGTAGTATTAGTAGTAATATCAGTAGTAGTAGCAGTATCAGTTTTTAAAGAATTTGAAGGAATTTGAAGGAATTTGTAGTAGTAGTAGTAGTAGTATCAGTAGTACTAGTAGTAGTAGTAGTTGTATTAGTAGTAGTAATAGTAGTAGTAGTAGTATCAGTAGTAGTAGTAGCAGCAGTAGTATCATTAGTAGTAGTAGTATCAGTAGTAGTAGTAGTATCAGTAGTAGTAGTAGTAGTAGTAGTATCAGTAGTAGTAGTAGAAGTATCAGTAGTAGTAGGAGTAGTATCAGTAGTAGTAGTAGTATCAGTTTTTAAAGAATTTGAAGGAATTTGCAGAATTTAAAGGAATTTGTAGTAGTAGTAGTAGTAGTAGTAGTAGTATCAGTAGTACTAGTAGTAGTAGTAGTAATAGTAGTAGTATCAGTAGTAGTTGTAGTACCAGCAGTAGCATCAGTAGTAGTAGCAGTAGCAGCAGTAGTATCATTAGTAGTAGTAGTAGTGGTAGTAGTATCAGTAGTAGTAGTAGTAGTATCAGTAGTAGTAGTATCAGTTGTAGTAGTAGTAGTAGTAGGAGTAGTATCTGTTGTAGTTGTAGTATTAATATCAGTTGTATCAGGAGAATTAGAAGGAATTTGAAAAATTTGAAGAATTTGACAAATTTGAAGAATTTGAAGTATTTGAAGTATTTGAAAAATTTGAAAAAATTTGAAAAATATTAAAAAATTTGAAAAATCTGAAAGATTTGAACCATTTGAACCATTTGAACAATTTGAACAATAAGAATGATTAAAAGAATTTGAAGGAATTTGAAGGAATATCAAAAATTTGAAGAATTTGAAGGAATTTGCATTCATTTCAATGGGAAAAAAGTACGCACAAAAAGTACAAATATTTTAAAAAGTATTAAAGTTAGAATAATGATGAGATATAGCAGGAATGTCGGGAAGGAGCTGAACGTTTTGACACCAAGATTGTTGAAATCGGTTGAAGTATGTGGGAGTAGTTACACGCCGACGGAATAATAATAATAATAATAATAATAATAATAATAATAATAATAAAGAAAAACAGGAAAACAATAAGTGAGAATGCTGTATAGCATTCTCACTGATAATAATAATAATAATAAAGAAAAACAGGAAAACAATAAGTGAGAATGCTGTATAGCATTCTCACTGATAATAATAATAAAGAAAAACAGGAAAACAATAAGTGAGAATGCTGTATAGCATTCTCACTGATAAAGAAAAACAGGAAAACAATAAGTGAGAATGCTGTATAGCATTCTCACTGATAATAAAGAAAAACAGGAAAACAATAAGTGAGAATGCTGTATAGCATTCTCACTGATAAAGAAAAACAGGAAAACAATAAGTGAGAATGCTGTATAGCATTCTCACTGATAATAAAGAAAAACAGGAAAACAATAAGTGAGAATGCTGTATAGCATTCTCACTGATAATAAAGAAAAACAGGAAAACAATAAGTGAGAATGCTGTATAGCATTCTCACTGACTAGTTGTGTTGAGGTTCAGCTATGCCTACAGAGTTGTAATGGTCCAATCAGCCATCATACACCAACAAAATAGTCAAAAATGAAATTAATCATAGAGTTCAGGAAATCAAAGCACACCCCACACACTTTTCCTCTTGATACAGGTTGAGAACTACAATTTCCTGGGTGTCCACGTTTCTGCTAAATTCACCTGGAATACACACGCCTCACACCAGGTGAGGAAAGCTTCACAAAGACAAAGCACCTTCTTCCTCACCAACTGCTCACAAACCAATAGGAAGCCTCCTGGTGTAGTGCTCCACTGTGTGGTTCTCCAGCTGCCCTCAGGAGAACAATGTGAACCTGCAGCTTGTGGTTGAGGTCATAGGAACGTATTCTTGGATCACAGTGGTCCTCTCTGATGGGCATTTACAGATGGAGACTCCAAAATAAAGCCAATGTCATTCCTACAGACTCCACTTCCCCCGGACACGTTTCTTTTTTCTCCACTTCATCTAGTAAATGGTTGGGGACTTAAAAAGCCAAACCCAACCGACTCAAAAACAGTTTTTAAACCAATCACTCCATGACATGAAAACACCTGATGAACAGAATGTAATAAATGTCATGATTTCTCCCAACCAATTCTATTCTATTCTATTTTATACACCCTTGTGCATCGTTTCTGTGATTGTAATTTCTGTAACGTCTGTGTTAGGTCAGTCGTGCTTTATTTGTTGGTTTGTTAAGTTCTCGTTTTTTTTGTTTTGTTTCTTTGACCTCTATTTATGACCTCAGTATTATTTTGTAAGTAGAACTTTTGGGTTTAAATAAAAAATAACTTTTCTTTCAAATAAACTCCTCGTGCTTCTCAACAAGGCCTGTTACACGTCTAACTGAAAATGCAACAAAACCTCAAACAAAAATCACTTTTTTAAATAAAGTTAAATTTGAAATGAATGATCTGAATTACTAAAAGTGAATTAAAAGCAAGCAGAAGAGATAAATCTTGCCTTTGCCTTTAAAAACAAAAGCCTTTGAAGATCTTCAGGAGGTTGTTCCACATGCAAGGGTTGTAATAGGAAATTTCTCTCGTGTCTTTGAGTATTAAACAGAGACTTTAGAAGACCTGGTTGATCTGGGTGGCTTGTACAATAAAAAATAAACCTGATAAATATCAGAATCAGCATCATTTGCCAGGTATGTGTACACATATGAGGAATTTGACTCTGGATTGTACAATGTTTAGGATGTGCTTACCTATGCGATAATACAATAACACAATAATGTAGTATTAAAAATCAAACACTGTCTGATTCTGCAGCATAGAAAACACTTATAAACACACCATAAACATGTGTGCAAACTGAGACACTAATACAATGGTGCAATGAGCAGAGTGCAGGAGTAAATTTTATTTCCATGGTCGTTATTATTGGTCGTGTACATGTCGGAGGTGGAAGTGATGTACAGGTGCGCATGCACATACAAAACATACATGTCCACAGTGTAATGAGTGCAGAGAAAGGAAATGCTGGAATAAATCAGTATTACATGCGGTGTTGTGTGGGGAAGTTAGGTGGATTTGACATACAGTATATACAATATGAGAATATGAACAGTAAAAATGAAGAGCACTTTGTTTTGTTAGAGTCAGCTGTTCATTAGAGTGAGAAGTGGTGTAAAGTGCTCTGTAGCGCCAACCACAGGGCAGAAGTTGGAACAAGTTGGATCTGCAGTGGTGTTTCCTGCCCGTTTCCTGACTTTGTACAGGTCCTGAATGGAGGGCAGGCTGGCACCCATGAACTTTTCCGCTGTCCCGACTGTCCGTTGCAGTTTTGTCCTGTCCTTTTTGGTGGCAGATCCAAACCGGACAGGTTTGGATGAGCAGAGGACAGACCGGATGATGGCTGTGTAAAAGTGAATTAGCAGCTCCTTAGGCAGGTTGAGCAAAGTGCATCCTCTGCTGGGCCTTCTTGATGGTGACAGAGTTGGGCTCCCACTGAGGTCCTCGGATAGAGGATTTTAAACGTTTAGAGCATCTTCAAATTAATCCTTAAGTAAACAGACTTCAAAAGTGGAGCGACTTGAATTCTCCCTTTGCTTTCCATCAGCATTCATGCAGCTGAATTTTGAGGAGGTACCTTCTTTTTAGAAAAAAAGCAGACAGGGGACTGAATCTGTCATCGGACGTAGAAGGAAAGAGTCCAACCATAGGATCGTTCTTCGGCTGATGTTCTTGGTAAATTTCTTGGTGTCAGGTCAGAAGGTTGGCCAAAACTTCAGTCAAATATAACAAAGGGAGGTCTAATTTGATCTTAAAGGTTCATTTCTGGGGTTTGGATTTAGTATCCTTTTCTTTATCTGAAGGTCATTGCACATTATAAAAACTGAATCAACTGTGAATGTAAAAGGTTCCCAAACTCAAAGGCTAACCCAGTTTTGCGTCGTTACATATCAGACACCTTCGCTTGGAAGCAACTTTGGTCTAAATCTTTAACCACTTTCAAATACTTTTCTCATTATCTCTAGCCTTGGGTCAAGTATTTGTTGAATTATTGCTTAAAGAGACAACTTTCATATATTTTTCATTTGCCGTACATAGCTTCTTTAGCCTGACAGATCTTTGATTCTTCATGTATTGATCTTCTCTGTTCTTTTAAGCACACATTGCACAATATGCTCTTGTTCGTCAAGTACAAGAATACAAAGAAGGTGAGTTCAAAAGTAGCAAAACTCTAAAGAAAACCCAAAAAGTCTGGAGAACTGTTAATCAAAAGCAGCGCTTAAAAGACAGTCTGATCCTTTGGAAGAAAAGTAGACAAAACTCAGAAGTACTGATGGAAGTCATTGAAATGTCATGGGCATTATGTTAGCAGCGCCTTTTTTTTGTCACAGGATCCTTAGTTTGCCTTCTTAACGCAGCATCGTGTGCTTAATATTTTTGAGGTCCTGTTGGGGGCTTTTGTGTGCGCGCCTTTCTCCTGCATGTGTCCCCTGACACCTGTACTCTCCCAGGGTGTGAGGAACAGACAGAGGCCAGAGCCGCAGTCACAGGTCTCAGACCAGTGGGGTGTGAAATGAATCGCAGAGCCAACATACTCTGCCCCTGCTGCACACACTTGAAATCACTGTGAAGCTGTGTTTGTGGGCCCTGTGAGAATGAGGGGAATAAAGGGTAGTGCAGAGGAAGGACGCAGAAAAAAAAGGAAAGAGGAGGGATGAGAAACTGTCATGGACTGTGGCTTTTCAGCAGCATTAAAGGCGCCCTCGGTAAATGGAGCTCGTATAAATATTCATGAATGCTGGAACACTTTCTTGTGCACAGTGGTGTTTGGAGTAATTGTCGTTTTGTTTCAATGATGCACTTTAGTTCAAGACCTTAAGGCTGCATAGCTGAAGAGCGCTGCCCACAGCATACAGAGCCCCAGAAATACTCCAGGTTTGCTGTATTTCAATTACTGTTGGCTCTCGTTATTCATCCAGCAATTTTCACCTCTGAACGTCTGTCTGCATCAACTCCTACACAAAAAGTATCCAATAGTGCATATTCATGAATAACTTTATTCAATTCAATTCAATTTTAATAATAAAGCACAAATTGACAATACATGTCATCTCAAAACAGTTCACAAAGTCAAATTAAATTAAATTATCCAGACAGATTGGTTAAAAAGTTTCCTATCTCAGGAAACCCAGCAGATCGCATCGATTCTTGAAAAGCGGCAATTCAGTCCTACTGAGAGACTGTGGAGCCAAAGTGGACAAGTCGTCTGCATTGTCGATGGCTTTGCAGCAATCCCTCATACTGAGCACGCATGTAATGATGGAGGAGAGGAAAACTCCCCTTTAACAGGAAGAAAACTCTAGTAGAACCACGACCAGGCTCAGTGTGAATGTGCATCTGCCACGATCGATTGGGGGTTAGAGAAGACAGAGCAGAGACAAAACAAAAAAACAAAAAAAACAACAACACAGAAGCACACATTGATCCAGGAATCTTTTATATGTTATATGATATTAGCGGGTGAGCTGTCTTCCCTTGGATGATGGCACAGCTAACAGAACGCCAGACCAGGTGTACCTACTATGAAGGGAAAAAAAGACAGAGAGAATCTAAAGTTAAAAGTTTAAATAATAACAAATAATGCAAATTGGAGAACAGTAGGAGAACTCAGCAGAGTGAGAGAAATAGATCTTGATGTCCTCCAGCAGCTTAAGCCTATAGCAGCATAACTACAGACATAGGTCAGGGTAACCTAAGCCACTCTGACTATAAACTTTGTCAAAAGGGAAAGTTTTAAGATTAGTCTTAAAAGTAGACAGGGTGTCTACTTCATGGACTAAAACTGGGAGTTGGTTCCACAGGAGAGGAGCCTGATAGCTAAAGGATCTGCCTCCCATTCTACTTTTAGAGACTCTAGGAACCACCAGCAGACCTGCAGTCTGAGAGCAAAGTGCTCTGTTAGGAACATATGGAGCAACCAGATTGATGATGTATGATGGAACTGGATTATTAAGGGCTTCATACGTGAGAAGGAGAACAAATCCTAATTGAACAAAATTTAATTTGTTCCAGTTTAAATTAACATTATGCCGGGATGCTTAAAACAAAGGCTAAGAAATTCAAAAATCAGCCCTCCTCTTAAACCTGCTCTGAATTTGTGCACGGAAAACACCTTCTTATGTAGTCTTATTAAAGCTGTGAAATAATTAAATAATTAAATGTTATTTCCAAAAACATGCTCTTACAATTGCCCGACATGAAAAAGGAGTTTTCCTCTATTTACCACAGTTGCCTCTATAGGCTGGATCAGTCAGTTCATGAGAGAGTGATTTGGGCCGAATCCTCTGGGCGTCCACGTCTGTGTGACGCGCTGTGCGCTCTCATTCACCTGGCTTTGTTGAGTCTCCACCGTAATCGATGCATTAGCGAGAGAACACAATATTTATAGCTTTCTTACCTCAGAAGACATTACGACTCTGAAAAAGAGCTGTGCAATCGCAGCGGCAGATGATGTTCCTCTTCTCCCATGCACGTGCACAGCACTGGTGTTATTTCAACTTGTTGCCAGAGGGGGCAAACTTCTGCATAAATCCTGGAACTTAAGCTATGCTCCTTTAACTATCTTGTGCAGAGGTGTGATGTGTACTTTAGAAACTTGATGAAAAAAGAATAAGACCTAACTTTTTCCATCTGCCACAGAAACAATGCACATAAGGACTTGGTCAGGAGTACATTGGGATAGAAAAACAAATAGGAAAATGGCAGTAATAGCTCCATCAAAGGCTTTGTCGAGGAAAGAGACCCTACTAAACACAGATCTTGCTCAGTGCTTTCTATGGGATTGTAGAACAAAGAGAATACATAATGTTAAAGGCAACAACTGCTTAGTCAGCGGGTCCTCCAAGAAAGATGGCTAGCCAAACACTGATCTTAGCAATGAGTCAGTAGCTTTTCTGAAGGAAATTAAAAAACAAATAAAGAGATTACGCATAACTAATGCCAGCAGTAACTCTGTCAATGGTTTCCCGCACGAAAGAAGCGGTGAGGCACAGACCCAATGAGCCAGGTTTCCGTGGAAAAGAACAACAGCTAAACTATCCATCCATCCATTGTCTAACTATACAAAGTTAATTGGCTCTGTTAATTGCTCCATCCTGGAAATATATACCTGAACACAGCAAGACTGGGCCAGGAGTAGTGTTATTGACAAGGAAAAGCAAAGAGAGGCTCCATCCAGGAACGACAACACAGCTAAACAACGCAGCACTGGTACCGGTGTACTTATTACAGAAAAACAGTAGTGATACACTAACTTAATGGCAGCCAAAGCTCTATCAATGATTCTGTTCAGGAACGGCACACAGCTGAAATTATACGTGTTAAATATAGTGACAAGAATCCGTTCACTTAGACGTAACAGTGTCACATAAGTAAATCATGCCTGAAATGATTATTTTAAACAGGAGATAATTATGTGTCTGGAACACACAGAACATCATAAAATACTTACCATAATATTTTTTGTGCAAAAGTTTTTTTTTGCGACATGTAGACTGTGTCGGTTTATAAAAGAACCCTCTAAGAACATCAAGGAGAGCAGAATACGTCTGATGTATTTGGGAGAAGAAAAAAAAAACATAGCTGTCTTTTGGTTTTAATTTCAGTTTATAAAACAGGGATGTCCAACTCCAGCCCTCGGGGACCGTTGTCCTGCATGTTTAAAATAAGTCCCCACTCTAGAACAGTTGATCCAAGAGCTTGGATTAGGTCCTCCTCCAGCATGTTACCAGGTTCCACAGGTGCTTGGTAATGAATTACCGTTTGATTCAGGTGTTTTGAACCAGGTCAAGCTCTAATGCATGCAGGACACCAGCCCTAGACGGCTCACTTTGGACCGCACTGTAACAGAAGTGAACTGCGTTTGTTCAGGTTTGGTTTTAATGGTGTATGCTGCTCGCATACGCACGTAAATTAATTTAAACTTTCAAGATAACAACTTGCAACCGTGCTTAGAAGCTGGAGGGGTCAGTGGAGACCGCTTCTGCTCTTTGATTGGCTGAAACTACTGCTGATCATCCAAGGGATGCTCGGCAGCACCTCCCACAGACGCACAGCGGCAGCGCTGCTTTTCTTTTTTTCTTCTTTTTTTTAACCCCCACAATGATATTCAAGACACTTGCGACTCGCCTGCGACTGTAGAGCGAGAGAGAGAGAGAGAGAGAGAGAGAGAGAGAGAGAGAGAGAGGGGGGGAAAGCACCCAGAAAAAGAGAGAACCTTACCTCCTCAAATAAAAAAACGAGTGAGGTAGGTAGGAACCAAGAAGCAGAAGAAGCGAGAGGAAGAGAAGAGGCTGTGGAGTTTAACAGAGAGGCAGCAGCGGCGGCTCGGAGCTCCAGCGAGGAGTGTCTAATTGCGTGCGCTTTATTAGAAAGTGTCCAATTTTAACCGCAGATTCGACATGTCATCGTCGGGGAAAGACAACAGCGGTGCCCAGCACGCCAATTACGTGGGACCTTACCGTCTGGAGAAGACGCTCGGGAAAGGACAGACAGGTTAGTTGGGACAGGCTGGCTGTCCGCATCCACCCCCCCTTCAAATCTCTTTAATTGCACAATTTGTTTTCCACGCACTCCCGCGGGCGAGTTGTGCGCTCCGGTGTGTGCAGGTGACGGGCAACTAAACGCTCCAGTTACGAAACACCTGCCCGGTCCCTTTGCGTGACATGACACTGGGGCGGTTTGTCTTTTTTTTCCCAGCGGTGATCTGACACAATCGTTGTCCACGCAGTGTGGGTGATCAGGGATTTGTGTCTTGATGTTGCTTTACATGGGTTTCCCTGTTTGTGCGTTGGCGTCGGACCGAATCTGTGTGCGCAAAAAAGCGTCCAACAGCCGACATGATGACAGCGCGACGGGCAGGGAAAAAATCAACTTTTTTTAAAACGTGTGTGTGTGTGTCTGTGCGTGTGTGTGTGTGTGTGCGTGGGTTATCTGGGACGTGCTCCTCCTGCTTGTTTGCGCACCGTGCGAGGGTTCTGTGATTGGAGCACAACGCCGTTAATCCCGATTTGCCTGATACATTGATCTATTCTTAGTCTGCAGGCATGCAAGGATAGATAGAGAGAGACAGAGAGAGAGAGAGTGAGAGAGAGAGAGAGAGAGAGGCAAGCGTTTCTCCCACAGGCAGCGAATGCAATCCTGAGCAGAACATCCCACCTTGACACAACATGGGCTTCTTGCAGAGCCACACTAATCTATATTCATACACCCCACCAGGGGATGCGCCCGGGCTTCCTGAATGAGAAACGCATGCTTTCTGTCAAGCCTGGGCAGCGGTGACGGGGCATTTTCCAAAGTTGCATATAGCACATGTGCCGTACAGTCAGTGATGGGGACAGGATGCCCTGGGAGCAGGAGCTGGTAATATGTCTTGCTCTCTGAGGAGACGCTTGTGTGTGTGTGTGTGTGTGTGTGTTCCAGTGCAGCTCCAACTGGACAGCAAGAATGCCCCCCTGGTCAAAATATGTGCAGCAGAGCCATGTGAACAGAGAGGCAGGTACAGCCCTGCCTGTGGATGTGTGTAGGCAGAAAATAGCTTGGCTGATTGCAGCATGCTCTCTCCTAAGCTCACCACGCTTTAAAATGAGAGGAGAGAGTTGGACTTTTCCTCTGCTCTGCCTCTATGGGTAGATTTTCCTCCCATCTGCTGTCTAAAATGGCTACAATAGGCGTTACTTTCCCCTGCTCGGTCCAGCTGGTCACGCTGAGTTGCCATGTGTGTAAATGTTTTTTTTTGTTGTGCACTCCTAAACAGTATGCTTTCCTCCAAATATTCTCCTGGTCACTTAATTCACCTGATTTCCCCCTGCTTACTGTTCTGGGTGTTCTTGACGCTGTGTGTCACGCTGTATGTGTCCGCTGTTAGAAATGATGCCTTCGTTGCTTCATGGAATAACTGCGTGCACTTTCCCTCTAACCAAATCTGCAAATGTTTGCACATTTTTTGAATAAAAGTTTTTTGTTTTTTTCCTGTTGCGTGATTCAACGATTCAACAGTGGAAGTAGGCACGTGCTAACTTCCGACGTCGAGGAATACCAGGGTTCTGAGAGGTTACGGTTGCAAAACTACAAAGATTTTCTGTCACACAATTTCTGGAGTCGGGTCAAGTGTTGAAGTGGCTAGAGTTTGTTTTTCTGTCTGTTTGGAGAAGGGCTGTGCTCCCCCCTCTCCAACCCGTTGCTGCTCACTGCTGGTCAGCTGGCGCTAAATAGGCTACTATATTTCCGTTGTGAGACAAAGTTTGCCAAACTTGCTTGCCACTTTATTAGGTACACTCGTTAAGATCAAGATTCAGTTGGCCAATCACATGGGAGCAGCTCATAGATTTAGGCACATGGAAGTGGTTAAGGCATGGTTGCTGGTTCCAGAAAAGATCTGAGTGTTCTAGAAACTGCTGATCCACACGGGCTTTCATGCACAGCCATCTTTCAAATTTCAAGACAGAAATTGAAGGTAAACAAACAACTCAAATGTGTTGTGCCGTGGTGGGTAAATTTTTTTGCTGATGTACCAGCAGAATGGACGGACTTGTGAAAGATGATTAAAAAAGGCAGCTGTTGGTCAAATAAACAATACAACAAAGGTATGTGAAATACCCTGTCTAAATCCAAAACAATAAAAGATTGGGGGAAAAAATGCCTTGAACTGGCCCCAAAGTATATTTTCAGCTTAGAAGTTAGCTTGAAGTAGCTCACCACCATCAGGGTGTGAATAACTGACTGTAGTGTAAAGAGCTTTTGGGGTCGTCGGACTTGATAAAACGCTGTACAAGTACAAGCCATTTACCTTTTTGAATTTGGTGAAAAACATGAAAGCATGGATCTTTCCCGCCTTGTCTCAATGGTTAAGGTGGGTGGCAGTGATACGATGTGTTAACTATTATTATTATTATTTATTTTTTTGGCACTCTTTGGACCCCGCCTAGCACCAGCTGAGGATTCTTTAAATGTCACAGCCTGAGTGTTGTTACTGGCCATATCCAGATTTTTATGACTACTGTATCCATCTTCTGATGCTTACTTAAAGCAGGATATTGCATCATGTCCACAAATCGTAAACCTTTTTTAAAAAATGACAATGAGTTCACTGTACTCTAAAGGCCTTCCGTCACCAGAACTCAAGTTAAGTATGGGGTGGTATACTGCCATGCCTATATTGATCAAACATCTCTTAAGAAATATTCTGGACAGCCTCCTCATTTTTTTCTTTACTTGCCAAAGGAGCTCTCATTCAGTCAGACTCATCTTGATTTCTGATTGCCCACTGCAGCTTCCCTAATGGGTGTTTGTGCTAGTATTGAGCTGGTATCGTCTGCTGGGTACAGACGTTTAATTATGTGGTGTCACTGAGATCATCGTTTCTGTTCACGGGAGAGCTGGGGCCAACTCTGATGGATTTTTTTTTTTCCCTGCTCACTTCAGATGTCGGATCCATATCGGTGTAAGAATGCAACCTGCAGGTCAGACGGATATATGTGACACATAGAGAGTTTCAGGGCACGTTCATGTGGCACACCTGTGGCTGGAGTTTTCACTTACCTTGTTTTTCTACTTTTGTAGAAAAGTCTGTTTGTCTCATGTCGGAAAAATAATTTGGTCACTGGCATCTGAGTTGTTTGCCCGTGCCAGATGTATTCAGATTAATGAATGTGTCTAACATCCATTTGCCCATTAACCATTTGTTAATCTGTCAGATCTTTTTCCCAGGCCCCCACGAACAGGGTTGGCCTGGCAACTGTGTGTGCCCAATGGGCCTGGCTCGATCATGACTGGCAGCAGGGACTGTCCAGTGAGCTAAATCCTCTGTGAGAGTTCCCAGGCCAGGGTTGGCTTGTATTAACAGAGGAGGGAAAGCGGAAGACTTCTTCTTGATCTGGCTCTTCAGCTCAGGAGTTGTGCAGGTCCTTTTTCATTAAGTGATTAGAGCGTGTCCTGAGTCACACACACGGCCACCATGGCAGTTCTCATTTGGATCCTGATCTAATCCCCGCACACAGCTGAAATCCGCGCAGCTCTCACTCGCACCGTTCACGTGGCCTGAAGGTTGCATAGGCTTCCCTATCGTAGCTTAGCACCTTAGCGATTCTTTGTCCCCGTACAGCATGTCTTGCATACAACAGGTGACATTTACCATTGTTTCCTCGCTAATAAATGCATGGTAAGAATGTCTTCTCTCAAAGGCTTGTCCAACTGGGTTTAGCAAGTATTTTTAAAGTGGACACCATCATTTCCCTTTAGCTTCTGCAATGTGTTTTATGACTCCTCCTTTGTCAGGTGTGCATTCAGGCCTGAAAAGGTCTATAGATATGGAGTGTCTGCATGGCTGCCTGCTGATTGGCTTTGAATCTGTAGAAGAATACAGCCTGTCTTTCTGTGGTTGATTGGTAGAACATATTCAATATTTTCTTTCCATTTGATGGATTTTGTGCAGGTTTTCTATTGTATACGGTAAAGGGAAAGATCAAAACATTATGACTGCTGATGTTTAAAGCGTGTGGGCTGCATCTGACAGGGACGTTGCCTTGATATGTGGGGCCAACCTTAACATGTAGTTGAGCAATCTGACCCTTGTTATTTAAAGGAACAATAAGCAAAATATCAATATATTTAGATAGAGCCAATGAAGTGAATAACTGAAGGTAATATTTCAGATGGACTATTGTATGACTTCACACCGCAGCTCTGTGTTTTTCTCCAGTCTCTTGTTTACATACCCGGGCTGCATGTGCATCTTGTTTTGGTGTACAGCGTTCTCAAGCACCACCTAGTGGTGAAATATCACTTATTGCTCCTTTAAATATCCAAACTGCTGAGATATATTCTATTATTAAAAACTTAGAAGACCTTTGGTGACCCATCAAATGCTGTATTATTGTTTTGATACATGCATAAAAAATATAAAAAAATTCTTCTTTTTTGGGGAGAGCTGGTTGAGGTTGTATACAATGTAGGTATGAGTCTCTAATGGAATGATCCTATGTTTGAGTTTTAACTCTTAACTAGGACACCAAGAAGGACAGAAAAGTCCAAGATGCAAACAAAGGCATAAAACTTAATATAAAATATTATTAAGACACGAAATTAAATCATTTTAGGATTTGACTTTTTCTTCAAATGTCCCAGAAAAGGTGTCATGGAATGATATGGCATTGTGGCATAAATGCCCAATCAGCTCCCCCTAAACTTCATGGACGCTGTTTTTGTTGTTGTTGCAAAGACTAAACAATAGGGAGCAGTTTTTGCGAAGGGGTAGAGCTAGTTAATATAAAATGGGTGCTCATAATGTTAAGACGTAACATATATTGCTGAGTTTGTGCTGTGCCGGTTCGATCCCCTGGCTCAGCACTTAGGGATTTCGTCCTGCAATTGGCGGGTTGCCGGTTCGATCCCCCATCTAGACTCCTAGCTCTTTAGCTTAGCGCTCACAGGAAGCTACAAAGTGGATGCAGACTTTAGCATTATATTTTTGTTTGTTGCTGTTCTGAGTAGATCAACAAGATGTCAGGAAAACGTGACGTGCAATAATATGTGTGAATGTCGTGATTATGATGTAACTTGTGACAAAGGTGTTATTGTCTTTCTTTCTTGGGATTATTATGAACATAGACCTTTGGTAGTAAGCGGTCTGACCACCTACTGGCCACAAATTACATTCTTTGTCAACTGCAAGAGTTGTTACTGCAATACTGTTGTGTACTGTGATATGAGCGATAAATATAAATGTCATATGTATTATGCCGTCCTACCTGTCACCCAAAGTATTGAGGCTTTTTCAACACTCTTGTAACAAGGTCCACAATAAAAACTCTTAGTTAATTCTATCAACTGCTCAGGACAACAGAAGTATTTCTTCTAAGTAGGAAAGGAAGTAGGAGTCTCAACCAAAGATGCAACAGGGTGTCAAGCTTACAGAATAATAGCTTACATCCCCAGATGAAGTCATAGGCTGGCAGCAACTGGGATGCATTTCACTAGAACTGCTTTAGTTTGATGTGAAGTGGGACGGCATTAGCATGCACGATATTCTTTGCACTCCTTCTCATTTACGTACATGTTACCTGCTTAAAACACCAGTCAAGCCATTTGACAATTTGTCTCGTCGTCTGTCTTGCCCTACCAAGCATCAGTTCTGCGTAACAAAGGTTCATTAGCTAAGATAGCTCTAATTTAAAATCTGCAGCTTTAACGTCTCCATCACAGCAGGACTCGCTGTAGCGTTCGTCTGGTTTTACAGAATCCTGAAGCTTTGTTTGACAAATCTGAATATGCTGGATTTGTGATTTTTGCCAGTGCTGCAACCGAAGACTGGCTGAATAACTGCTTTGTTCCCTAATGTGTTGAAGGGAAAAAAAAACTTCCTTGAGTTGCCTTTACTTTGTTCCTGTGAGCTGTTTAACAGTGAAACAGAAGGCCTATTGTCTGGAAAACATTGCATTTTAATCCTGTTTAAATCTGAAATGAATTTTTTCCTACCCTTGTATGTTGACAGACTTGGGGATGGATGTGCAGCATCTTTGATTCTTTTTGTGACCCTTTTATATTGACATATCGCCTTCATATTGACTGTTCATCTGACAAAAAGCTTTGGGATGTTGTGTTGATCTCCTTTTTTTTTCTTTCTTCCTCTTAAGCGCTCCCTGTTGCGGTCCATCTGTTGAGGACTTTTCATTTTGGGTTCACTGCTACAAGGCATTTAAACCAGTATCCTGCTGTTCTTGCTGTCTTCATGTCATCAAAAAGACTCGCCGAGTTGTAACTCTTACTGAGGAACTGACCGTGTGCAGCACTGGAGCATGTTTGTGCCTTTTCTTGTATTGCAGTGTAGGAAAACCCCTGACTTTATCTTAATGAACTTTTCTTTTTATTCATTCGCACATGCAGACAAGTGGATATATCTAAGTGAAGGAGTCTGGATGTCTGCAGCCTTGTAAAACTGTTGATGCGACGTCGATATACAACCGAGGTACGGTTGGCGCGAGAAATCCAAACTCGGTACAGAATATTCCTGGTGATGACAAGTGGGAAGGGTATGTTTAGTCAATGCTGTCAATGAAAAGTCACTTGGCCAATCGACGGAAAAGTATTGCCTTTCAGTGTACATGTATGTGTGTCGTGCAGCTGCTTCTACTCGTGTTGACCCGATGCTTTTGTGCTGTTAAAGATGATCCTCAAACGGGCATATACCCCCCCCCCCCCCAGTCATGTTCACACTATTAATGGGAAGAAATTGCCAGCTCTGATCTGAAATCGCTGAGTGGGGGCGGGGGGGTGTTAAGAACTAAATGTCTGCAATTATAGACCCGTGTTGTTCATGGGCTTGTTCAAACATTCAGGTCAGAGAAGCCCTGACCCAAAGGCTGTTCCATGTTACTCCCAGCTGGGTTGCTCACCATGTTAGCGGAGTCTGGATGAGAGCTGCGGAGCAGGAAGCCAAGCCGGCACGGTCTCAGCTGCTTCACTGTCTGGTTAGGACCGCAGCTTGACTCCCTCAGCCTCGAAATGCATCCTAAATGGTGGGACGCTGGCGTGCCTGTGTTTCAGCCGCCTATTTTGTCTGTCCTTTGTTTTAAACTTGTATAACAGGAGTTGCAATGCTTAATTCCACATGTATTTTGGAACTGAATTGAATTTGTGAACTTTTATTAATACTCTCCCGTATGCGCAGTATAGACGCAGCACATACAGTTCTTGTTTCCAGGCACGGCCGGGCATAGCCATACAGAAGCTATACCTTTTTTCACATCTGGAGTTTCTCATCAAATTTTGCTGTTTGTGACTTTTTCCATGGGTTATGTAATTAGGATTGTCTCCCTTATCCTCCATGCTCCAGCTCTCTGTTTCCTCTGGCCAGTCCAGATTCTTCCAGGGACTCAGTCATGTGGTAAATCAGACAAGACCTCGGTGGAATTGCATCGATTGGGAGGAATGTATGTAGCCAATGATTTTCAGAGATTAATGATGAGGAAAGAGGTGTAGAAATGGGGGAGGAGTGAGGCGGGGCGAAGGCTGGGAGACGGAGCGGGAGTAGAGACGGGGAAAAAAGCCTTGAACTGCAAGAGGATGAAGTGGCCCTGATCGCTGTGACTCTGGTGGAGGTTATTAATTAAGGGAACGTATTGATCATCTTCTTCATTACACTCCGCTCCTCCTTGATTTTTCATCTCTCTATTGCTGACCTCTGTGGAGGGAGGGAGGGGAAGTACTCAATCTTTAGATGGGAGGTCAGTGAATAAGTAAAGGAGGGCTAGAAATGTCTCAGTGGGTGATCATGAATAAGTGTGTTTAGGTTTTTTTTTGTGTGTATTTTTTTGGACAGGCTCCATCGCTTCCTATTTGGTTCCCAACCTAAGCCAGCGCGCCCGCTGTCGCTTCTTCTCTGCCGCCTCACGTAGCATGGGGAACGAGGTTAGGACATCAGAGTGCTATGGTCCATTTCCCCCAAGTCATACCGAGACACGCCATACTCACACACTCCACTTCGTCTATTTTGCCATCTGTCAAGGTTCCCGCGTTTGCTCGGCTCCTGTGTTTTCCCTAATGTGATTTTTGTCTGGTGTTACTTAGAATTTCACACTTCTTCTTCTTCTTCTTCTTCTTTTCCAGGGTGGAAAGAGGGGAATGCGAGTGGAAATACATAATTTTTGTTTTTCATGCTGCTGCAAAGTCTCATATTTATAAAGTGCATGACTTTGCACTATAGACAAACAAGTCGAGAGTTGACTTTTTCTATTTTTATTTATTTTTCCAGCCCTTGTTTCATGCTGCAATCTAGTCAGCCAGTCAAGTTGGACGTCTTTTCTTTAACTTTGGCCTTTAAGACATATAGTATAGAGTATTAAACGTCTGTGTACACAGCGGTGGGCTTAATCAGCCTGTCTCTCTCCTCTTTCACCCAGTTGAGATTAACCCTTGCTCAACCACTTGTCTGGCTCAGACTGTGAGAATACTGGGTTGGTTGCCAAGGTTGGTTGCCTGGTTGTCATGGTTTCCCTGCTTCTTGCTGGTTCCCAGTCTTCCCTCCTGAAGGAAGAAAGGAGGTACTCCCTCCTGCTCTCGCTCCTGTCAAATCACGCCGTCTCCATCTACGGCTCTAATTTTGCTCACTCTTCAGCTTTTAAGGTGGCTGCTGTCTGAAGGTAGCCTCATAGCAATCGCGTGGGCCTCAAGCTTTGCGATTACTCAGCTTGTAGGTTAATTTACTTGCTGTGTTTATCTAATAAATGAGCGTGTGAATCAGTGTAATAAAATAGTTTTCACATGTACGCCGCGTGTGTACACATGCCTATAGTGGCTGTGTGCTCAGACATACGGTGCTGGATCAGACCGGCTTGCCCTGCTCTGTGCTCTGTGTTGTGTTCCCATTTAAATCTGGGAGATTAGCACATGTGGAGAGCCTCAGATTTAGTTGCCATCAGCTCAGCTAGCCTTGGCAGGCTTTCCTCAGAAATAGGGAGGCACGAGTGGGTGGGGGTTCTTTTATGAGCCTCCCCACCACTCCAGTGGTGCCTGTGCCTCTGAACTGTACCTTATCCTTTATCAGATACGTGAGTGGGCCTGTGACCTTGACTTTGCCGCAGTTTTCTGCCATTTCTTATTCATGCAAGACACATGGGTGTCTCTGTCATTTGCTGGGCAATATCACAAAACAATTGCTCTAGGCCCAGTATTATTGCAGGGCCCAGCCTCTAATTTGTGATATTTTCCAAATTATTATCAATCTTTCTTATTTCAGATTTTACTGACACAAACAAATTGCCAAACTGTGGCTGATGAGATTATACTATAGATCAGGTGTGTCCAAAGTGTGGCCCGGGGGCCATTTGCAGCACCTATACTGATTATTATTATTCAAATTTTTTTTTTTTGTGGCCCCCGAACTGCATTTTAAGAAAAAATTTGGGCGACCAGCCCTGGCGGCTCATGCAGATGGAAACTTTTTATTTTTAACTAGGGCAACATTATTGTAGACAACTTCAAATCTTACAATTAAGTGTTAGTTTCAACGCAAAACATTTGTCTTTTAATAACCACACTTTTCACATTCTCTTTAATTTAGGACCACAATTATCCACTGACTTTTCCTTAAATGCAGACTTTATTAAAACAGAATTTATTAAAATTAGATAAATACAGATGGTTTCAAACAATAATATTGTGCACAGCAGGTTGAAAACAAACATTTTTTTTGGCTATGTCGTTAATTTTTTTATTGTTTGGCCCTCGACGCTTTCGAGTTAACAATTTAGGCCCACAAGCCGAACTTTTCGGTATTCTGGTATCCCCAAAAGCTCACCGGTGCAAAAACCTAACATTTATCAAATACACAACAAGAAGAGCCATCAAGCATTAAAATTTTGAACAAGTGAGCAATGCCTGGAAATCCAAATGTTAAGATTTCATAAAAGCTCAAACTGTGATAAATAAATAAGATGATGATTAACTAAATACATATAATAGTGCTGATAGTGATAATAATTCCCTCAGTCTCTTTCCCGATGTCCATGCAAGGTGTCAGCGGGCAGCATAAATGACCATCTCGGGAGCCCCTGCCGTCAACTGTGTTGTTATAAAGTCTGATGGCTGTTGGAAGGAAGGACCTCCTGCGCCGCTCAGTCCGAGATCTCATGGAGATCAGCCGCCCACTGCGACTGCTGCACTGCTCTTCCAAGATGTTATGAAGTGGGTGTCTGACATTGTCCCTGATGACCAGCAGCTTGCTCACCATGCACTGCTCCACCACGGTCCCCAGTGGCACTGGGCTCACTCCAGTCACTGACCCAGCCTTCTTCACCAGCTTATCCAGCCGCCCGGCCTTTCTTTGTGTGATGCTGCCTCTCCAGCAAAAAGCAGCAAACATGAGGATGCTTGCTATGCATTTACGCTAGGTGAACCCTAAATTAGATTGAAGTTCTAATTTTAGACACGTCTACGCTCCTGTTTGGCAGGGGCTAAACAGGAAAACATCCTGTGTCAAAGTTCACTTCCGGAAGTATCCCAAAATAAGAGTCATCGAAAATAAAGCGCCATGGATGATGTAGTTGTGACATGCTAACAAGCTAAGAAACAAAGATATGCGATTTCTAATCAGCTATGGGCAAGACACGGACTTTTATTACTGATAATTTAATACATTACCCATATATTACTGGTAATTTGTCCTTCTTTAATTGTCCTAAATTTAACTTTTTTCTACTCCATCATGATTCACTAAAATCGGGGACATTTCCGGGAACAGCTTTTGCCAGGGACAGATCATCGAAAATCGGGTCTGTCCCCGGAAATCGTGGACATCTGGTCACCCTACCGGAGGGGCGGAGTGATTTTACACACTTGGGAAGAATATGTAATGCGCCCTATAATCTGGTGCGTCGAATATGTGGACAAAGACACACGGCCACGTAAATTCACAGTGCGGCTTATAATCTGATGCGCTCTATGGGCCGAAAAATACGTTATAGGCCCGGCGTAGCATGTAGAGGACGGCATCGTCCACTCCAATCCTAACTGGAGGGGATCATGAGCATGTTGGACCTGAAGTCTCAGGTGATGAAGAAGCAACCACTCCAGCGTCTTCATGATGTGTGAAGTGAGGGCCACCTGTCTGTAGTCATTAAGCTTGGCTGGACGCCCAACTTTGGGTACTGGCACAAGACACGATGTTTTCCACAGGACTGATACCGCTTCCATCTGCAGACCGGAGCTGAAAAGCCTCCAGGACAGCTCAGCCAGTTGGTCAGCGCAGGTATTCAGCAAAACGGGACATGCAACAGGACCAGCAGCAATTAAATCATGTGAAACATCACATGATCTAATTAATTTTATTAAGCAAATATTTATACTGCTGCAAAAATAATTCAATGTATTAAGTCATTATTGTTCCTTTTTTAAAGTTTCTGACCAGTCATATTTTGTTCTTGTGAGGGAGCTTTTCTTTAGAGTAGCTTTCTTTGAGTCATCTGATTTGGGGGCAGCACTGTCTCTGGCATCTCAGGACTTAGGAACTGTGGCCAAAAATTTCAAACTCCTATTGTTTGAAAACCCTACTTGTTTAAAACCTTGGTTTATCTTGATGACAAAAACAGGCCCATGATTACAGAGAATATTTCGTTTGAGCACAAGATGAGATTTTTCAAAAAAAAACAACCTGAGAATCTCTTTTGATTTCAGTGCTTAAGTTTTCACAAACTGTGTGAAAGGTTATTCAATCACTTTAGAATGATTCAGTTGTGGTTTGAACTGTGGTTTTCTATACATGGTGGTCTTAATATCAAGAGCATAATAAATGTTTTTTTTGTGTTTTTCATCATAATAAAGATTTCATAAATCTCAAATTATTTTATTTATTTATTTTTATTTTATGTGGAATTGGCCAGTTCCAGTTTAAAGTTGAATTACTTTAAAGCAGAGATAATGAAATGTAGCACAGGTTCTTCAAGAAAACCAGTCCGATGGCCTTGTAGTTTGTCGGGATAGAAGCTTTGAATCAGTTGCAACTTAAGAACTTTTTCCCTTCTCACTTCAAAGTAAGTTTCAAATCACAATACCAAATGGTGTCAAATATAAAGTGCTCTTCTTTTTTCTGGGACTCATAATAATATCTTATATTTGTTTACTAAGAAATAAAAGTCATGCTGATTCAACTTTGTGAGACAGACTTCACTTAGGCAAAAGAGATAGTGGAATTTTAATATTTCCCTTAGTGGGTTATATCATTGCTTATCACCATCCAGCTCGTTGATGTTAAGCCTTTTTTCTTTTTTTAGATGTACATCTATTCATTGAAACCTATTAGTTGAGCCGAGTACCTTCTCATGGCACATTTCATTATTTCCCCACTATACATCCATGGGGATCTCAGCTCCTGATAAACAAGGTTCAGGAATGAGGGATGCTTTAAAGTGCCAGTATCCTTGCTCACGGAGTTGTGTGCACAAGCTGTAATTAGCTAAGGCACCACATTATGAAACCTTTTGGAGCTGGGCTGCACCTGACGCCTGCATGCATAATTTATTCATTATTTTTAACATTCGGCAGGCCAAATGGGATGCTTTTGTGCTGTATAGGTTATTAATTAAATTAGATTGATTAAACTTTGCTAGGTCATCTTGTTACTTCAGAGCAGGATTCTGAGTGTTATTACAGGCTAGTTTATATATCATAAGTTATTCAGTAATATGTATACTGAATAACTTAAGTTGCATGAGCCCGTGAACCAGTAACTCCCTTTGGGTTTTTTCCAGGAAAACAAACACTAATGAAATTGAGTTCAATTAATGAGTGCAGCACATACCAGATGGCTGAGACAGGGTAATTGTGATGCATTCAGAGTTTTTAATGGCAAGCGATTTGTTTTACCATCTCTTATGGGTACAAAAAACAAACAATGCCCTTGCTTGAAACACCTTTGATGTTGTCTGGGCCTGTGTAGTATTAGGGAAATTTCCTATCGCTTCTCTACAAACCAGAGACCTGAACTGGATGCTCCTCTCTGTGACTGCTTGCTAAACTTGGCTAAAAGAAAGTCAGTGATCAGCTTGTTGGACAACAAACAAATATTTTATTGCGTCATTGAACATTGTGGAGGATGAACATTTTTTTGTTGAGAAACAATGGAAGCTTCACTTTGCAGTTCAGTTATGTAATTGGCAGGATTTAAGGAGTGCCGAAAAATACAGATCTAGTGTCAGTTGATCAAAGAAAGGGTAAATGCTTTGAGCCGGCTGCCCGGTCCCATTCGCTGTCCTTTTAACGCGTTGTGATAATAACTGGAAAGGACATTTTGATTCAGAGAGTCCAGAATGCTTACTTGTGATTTTCCCCCTTTGGCCTATATTTTAGGTTCAGGCAGTGCTGCCTGCTCTAAAATCCTTTGCTTTGTAGTGGTTTGGCTTATCAAGATTCTTCAGGATAAAGCTTTTAATGGAGCTAGCACACTCTCCTGTTTGGATTTACATCCCGCTTTGATTGGCTGAGAGTCCACCAACCAGCACTTAACTTTCTCTCTTCACTCTGATGCCACATCTACTACTGGGAAACTGAAAGTCTAAACGGTTAATTCCTTTGCAATGGAAAATGAACAGTTTTGTTCGCTGTGCCTCAGTGCTCATGTTGGAGTCCGTGCTGAATGTCCTTGTTTAAAGCGGACTTATCACTTTTCAGTTCTTGCTTTTCAAATCATCAAGTTATTGTCTGTATAAAGTGGAACTGCTTTTCTTCCACTGCTGTCTGAATTCCTGGTTAATTTACCCCCACGTTCCCCCTTTTTACCCGTGTTCTAAGGTGCGTCTGGGAGCAGTTTATTTTGGTGCGGTCTCTTTAAATCTAAAGGAGGCACTTTACAAACCCCCCAGGTCGCAGAGCCGTCCACTTCACCCCAATGGGCAATTTATGTGGTATGCTGGAGGACCGTGTAATGAACAATCGAACGTTTTTACTTATCCACTTGTAGCTTCGGCATTCTTCAGCTCGGACTAGAAAATCGCTCTGAGAAATAAAAATGATGGATTTGCGAAAAATGGCAAGCTGGAAGTCAATGACCTTGTTTAGCGGTTTTGCAGCAAATACTGTGATGTAATTGTTCAAAAAGCATAATAGAAAACTGAATGCCTTGGAATAAAATTACCCAGAAATAATATAAAGATACCTACGCAGCACCTAGACAGACAAAAAGAGGAGTTTGCATGATGTGTTCCTCTTTGCATGATATGCTCCCCTTAACGGGCTCTCTGGAGAAACAAAACTAAAATAAAAATAAAAAACAGACCAAAGACATCCAGACCAAAGACTTGTTTCTCAGGCTTTTCTGGTAGAGGAAAACATAAGTCATGGCAGTAATGCATCTCTCAGGTTCGTTGCCTCCCGTTATTCAAATCCAGCATATGCAGCTGCGTTGATGCACAGTTGCACATCACACACACACACACACACACACACACACACACACACACACACACACACACACACACACACACACACACACACACACACACACACACACACACACACACACAGATATGAATGTACTGTCTGTGCCTGACTGCTGTAGAGCTCATACATCACCACTGGAGGAAATGCAGCCATGGCAGGAAGAATCGCTCCGGGCAGCTCTGGAAGCTCGACACACACACACTGATACACCATTCCTCATGCCTTGCGGGACATTTGGAAAGCTAGTCAAACCTGTCCTCAGCTACCTGTCATTAAAGGTACATTGTGAAGTTTTTTTTCTTCTTCTAAAATCAACATTAATGCTGTGTGACTGGCATGCATTGGTAAACTTTGTCTTGTCAGTGCTTCTATACAGTAACAATACCAACACAGGGGCATGCATTTACGTGGTATGGGTGTTACCGTGGCCCTTTCTGAACAGGTTTGTGTTTTGATTGGTCAGCTGTCTGGTCCCACTACTATTTTGACGTATTAATATAATGCGTGTGGACAAAGGCTTTAATGAGTAGCTGTCCATTTGGCTATGCATTTACGCAGGTCTGTGGGGCACTGTGTGAGTCATGTATTGGATGGATCATTATGGCTTTTAGTCTAACGTGCTTTGGTTGACTTGCATCAGCAGATCCTGCTGCTCTTCTGTCGAAAATGCAGATCTAATGGAACTAAACTAAACATTTAACTCCTCAGACGAGATGATAGATATTAAGTTAAAAAATACAATTCTATTTTAGGAGAATTTGGACAACATCCCAAACCTGGTTTTAAATATATATTTTGTGATTTATTTATTTATTTATTTTTATTCTAGTTCTAAGGTGGTCTTAATGCCAAGAAAAGCAGTGAAATGAATTTTTTTTTTGTTTTACATATGGAATATAAGCTTAAATCTCATTATTTTAAAAATTGTCTATTCAGAAAAGAAACATCCCATTCAAATTTGAATGGGACAGTGTAACAAATGTTACCGTATCCTAATTTGCCATATATTCTGGCACATCAAACACGCTTTATGTTGGCCTGAACATAAGAAAATGTGGAAGATTGTGGAAGATTTCAAGTCATATTTCAAGCTTTATATTTTTGAGATGCTCCCGGTTTGAATAGTGGTCACGTATTTGGATCAGGGGAATTCAGTATTCAACTATATCAGGATAGAGCATGTTTCTTTTGCTGTGACGTCACCATCTGTTTTTAAAAAAACATATTTAAGACTCTACTGACTATTTAGGAATGATATTTCAATTATCTGAGGTGCCCCAAGTGAACATATAATTATGAACTGATTTAGTCAGAAAGTAGGTCATGCAATGCGTTTCCTTTTCAGGTTCAAGCATCTGCCATGACGAGGTGAGTAAATCCTCATCAGTGCAGAGGGTGTTTGCGTATTCTGTTTTTTAAATTAAGTACTGTTGGATAATTGCTCCAATACATGAATAGCATCATAATTGCTGTAGCAGAGGCACGCATGCAGAATGGATGATGACAGCTAAGGCGTTCATACTACAGATTTGTTTTCAACATGACCAATAATCTATGGTGTCTTAGATTGGCTTGTTATGTGTATGTTACAGGTTTATATAAGTGAAAGGACTATACTGGGGTCTTGGCCTATGGCAGCAAATATTCCTGCATTATTGAAATGCAAGATAGGTGGGATAGGTGCATTTTAGATTTTTGAAATTGAGATTATGCATGTTGCATGTTTGTTTCCATTGTTCATAAAAATGTAGACGTACTGGACCAGATGGTGTTTAGGACTTTGCAAGACAAACTTTGATGGGAAATCGGGACATTTCAATCTCATGAGATCACAGGCTGGGTTTATTACACCCTTATTAATTACCTGATTTTCTGCGTCTCCTATTCTCGAAGTGATTTATGCTGTTCAATTCAAACAAACACCCAAATTGAAACACGACTTCAAAATTTCTCAATTAACATTTTCAGTGAATGACTGAAGTTGATGAAATAACTTCCTTTCTATGAACAATCTAAACTGATTACTCTAGGTTTTAATAGAAAACCATGCCATACATAAGGTAACAAATTAACTTAGACTGAAGTCGAACAATTTCCTTCAAAATTCCATTACGCTCTTCTCTTTCACATCTTGCCAGTGCCTTCGTTCTTGACCCCCATCTTCCCCCTCCTCCGCCGTTTTCTCGCTTTGTGCCTAATAGAGGTATTCCCCTGCAGCCCCCAGAACTCGTACCGCTATTCTGCTCAGGTAAGGCTCATTTCATGCAGCATGATTAGATCTCACTGGAAGCAATTCAGGGCCGGGTAAGCCAGAGTGCTGTGGGCTGCCGTCCTAGCTGAAGGAATTCAATTAAATCTTTACATATACTCCCGCTGCAGTATATTCCTGCCAGTCTGCAGATACACACAAAATGCACATAAACGTCACCGCACTCACTATTGCTAAGTACAAATGTGGAAAAAAAGCACATTCATCTGCATTAAAGCAGATTTCATTTGGCCTCCTTCTCATCTACAGCTAATCATGCTTTTCTGCAAAATTGAATAGCAAACAATTTATTTAGTGCGTCTTCTGTATTTTGTTATCTAAATATTTCACATTCAGCACTAAATGTTACCCTTCAAGGTGGGTAAAAAAACACCATTTGCTATATTAAAACACAAGATTATGTTCATACTCTAGGAGGTGGTTGCCTGGTGGTTAGAACAGGGCACTTGCGTCCTGAGAAGGCTGCAAGTTCTCCGGTTTGAATCCCAGGGTCCCTGAGCAAGGCCCTTAGCACCAGAACGGTCCCAGTGCTATGGCAGCCCATTGCTCCCTAAGAGTTAGTTTACATGCAGAGGACAAATTTCATTGGAATGTACAAAGTTGCAATGACAAAAAAAGATGATGATCATGTGAGTAAATGAGATAATGTAATGTAAATGGAGGCTAACACAGCACATCTAATGAAAGACGCATACCCTGTGTAGGCTTTTTATGGGCCCACACTGGTAATTGCCTCGAAAGATTGATTTGAGGAAAATATATCATCATACTTTATTCAACAAACTACAAGGGAGTACAGTAATTGTAATTGGACAATGACTTAAATGTGTACATAATTTTAACGTCCCTACTAACGTTTTATCAGCAGTAATTAAGGTTCTCTTTTTTTATGCCTCACAGCATATGCTAAGAGTTTGTGGTGCCATAAGCATTTAGCATCATAAAGCAGGAGCGACGCGATGAATGATAAGAATTTTGATTTGTCTTATTTATGAGCATAAAGTCCTCAGTATGTTAAGGAAGTACAGATTCTTTAACTTTTTAGCATCATTTTAAGTCTCTCAGTAATTTATATAAGTTATGCACAGTATAGTACATAGTATAGAAATAAGTATAGTAGAACATAAAACATTATAGGAGGAAAAACTTATATTTTGCTATTTTGAAATTAGAGTTCACTATTGTATGGAAAGCATTAGAGATGGGAATAGAAAGTGATAGTAAGTTTTTGGATAACATGCAATTCAATTGTGTCATAGTTCTTGCCAGAGTTGTCAAACTGAAAACCTTGAGGGCTGGTGTCCTGCAACTTTTAGATGTGTCCCTTGTCCTGCACACCTGAATCAAATGGCTAAAAAACCTCTGTAGCATACAGTCGCACCTACAGCACACCTCACCACTGTCTTACAGCTCTTTTACACGTCCCGCACCACTCTAACATACTTCCCTGCTACTCCAGACATTCCACAACTCATCTCTCTACACCGTGGTCATATGCTTTCCTTAGATCTACCAGAACATGTGTATAGGCGAAATACTGCTTATGCTTGCTTTATAACAATACTGTATGTTGGGGAAGATTCTCAGCCGTCCAGGAAAAAGGTTAAAAAAAAGGTTAAAAAAATAAAACATTTCTCTTCCCATCCAGGAAGCTTTCTCAATAGCGTACCGCGAGCGAGCTATTTTTAGAAACGTAACGTCACGATGACGTCACATCACGTGGTACGCGATAGGACAAACTTGCATAGTCCGCCGCTGTTTCGCTGTAAAAGAGACGTGCGTTAGCCTAGGTTTTACTCGTTTAAACGACTGCTTTTTCCAAAATCTAAGACCATGGTTATTAAACATTGTTGCTATGGAACGTGCAACAGCGACTCGAGGTACGCTGATCGGCCGCATATGAAGGATGTTTTCTTCCATCCTAATGTGTCTACATGTAGGCCTAGGCTACTACTTACTAACTGAACAGCAAGCCTGCCTCTACATGTTCCCTCTATAAAAGGCCTAAAATAGGCCTAGCATATATTTTAGCCACGGATTGGCACGATAGGAGGCCGACATGTTAATAATGAAGCGCCTGCTACCATGATAGCATATAGGCTATCATGGTAGCAGGCGCTAACATGATACCCTGCTACCAGGATAGCCTACTCAAAAACATTTCAAATAAGACAAACATTAAATCAATCAATCAATCAATCACTTTATTTATTTTGGTAAATTGTCCACATTAAACACAAGTAACAGCAAAAGAAAAAAAAGAAAAGAACAATAGACAAACCCACAGTTTACCAAAAAAGGAATAGGCCGAAGCAAAGCTTATTCTTGCCTACCCTATTTTTTAACCTTACAACCTACCAGGATTTCTACAAATTCAAATTCAAGTACATAGTACATATATAGATCTACATAACAGCGTAAGATTTTATCATTTTACATTTTAAAGCTCTTTTAAAGTTCACCAAGAAAGGACATAACTTAAATTCATCATTCAATTCATTCCACAGTTTCACACCAATAACTGAAACACATCTAGACTTTATCTGACTTTTCTCTTTTGCACATTCAAATATAAACAAACCTCGCAAATTATATTTATTTTCTCTTAACTTAAATAATTTCTGAATACCAGAAGGAAGACTTTTATTCAATGCTTTATACATTATTTCCAGAATTTTTGTATAGACAATATCTTTAAATTTTAATATTTTACTTTGAATAAAGAGTTTATCAGTTGGTTCACGGTATCCCACCTTATTTATAACCCTTATAGCTTTTTTTGCAACTTAACTAATATATCAATAGTTGTTTTACTTGCATTTCCCCAGATTTCTGAGCAATAAGACAAATAAGGCATAACCAAAGAGGAATATATAACATGCAAGCCTTTAACATTTATTAAGTCTTTTATTTTAAACAGTATTCCAATAGTTTTTGCAACTTTATTTCTAATATATCCTATGTGAGGCTTCCAACTAAGTTTATTATCTATGATAATCCCTAAAAATTTTGTCTCATAAACTCTTTCGATTTCTACTCCATTTATGCATAACTTTACATTATTATAATTCCGATTACCAGAGAAAACCATGAATTTAGTTTTTCCTTCATTTAACAATAACTTATTGTAAACAAACAATTCGCCATGAATCTCTTAAGGGAAAAGATTCTGAGATGTAAACAGTTGTTTTGTAGCTACCAATTGGCAACATATACCGATTCCTGGACGGTGATTACAAACAAAAAAACGGCCGACGACAATGAACGCCGCGCAGGAAAAAAAAAACAAAGCTTACCGTTCGATCAACTCGGCCCGTTTTCCGGTCTTTTTAAGCCCTCGACACTCAAGCCATCGTTTGAGCTGAAGGTTGGTGTGTTCTTCGACTGTGCGACCAGTAAACCGTGCGCCTGGGACATCGTCTTGGGAAAGTTTAATGGCTGCAAAGTCGGTCATATCGCTGGTTCTGTTGCTGGTTGCTACGTGCGTTCTCTGTTTGTCCTACCTAAGCGGCAAAAGGGGCGTTGCTCTTGAGACGGTGACGTCACGTGCGCGGTACGCTATTCAAAATGTCTGGAGTAGTGTGGAGTTCCAAGCTTTATAGACCTGCAGGCGAGGCCTCGTTAGAGCTTAGATTTGCATGTAGATTCACCTGAAACTGATCTATCCTCACAATGAGGAAAAGAGTCGTTAGGCTCATCGTTAGCCTGGCTCACAGGAGGAATGTTGTGGACACATGCATGGAGGTGTGAATTGGGGTGAAACTTGGCAGGAATCAAACCCATTACTGTGTTGTAAGTTTTAAACCGGAGTATATAGTTGTTTTTTTTTCCTCGTTTTACGTAAATGGCTTCCTTCACTCCTCTCTCAAACCGTATGTCTTCTCTGTCCAAAATGTCAGCACTTTGGTCCTCAAAAGAGTGTCCTTTGTTCTTAAGGTGTAGGTGGACAGCAGAATCTTGTCCTGAGGAGGTAGCTCTCCTGTGTTGAGCCATGCGTCTGTGGAGAGGTTGTTTGGTTTCTCCAATATAAAGATCAGAACATTCCTCATTGAACTGAACTGTATACACCACTCCACTCATCTTAGGCTTGGGTTTTTTTTTCATTAGGATGGACCAGCCTCTGTCTGAGGGTTTAAAATGTACTGGGATCTTATGTTTAGAGAAAATAAGAGTTTTTCAGAGAGTCCAGCAACATATGGGATGACAATTTTTTTGCGCTTGTTCTTCTCTAAGTTCTTTTCTGCAGTTCAGTATACAAGTCCAGTAGTTTTATTTTTTAACAATACTGTAGCATGTAAAAAATGGAATGACCCACGTTTCTAGTTTAGGATTATCCAGTATATGCTATTACCATCTCATATCATGGATGGTAGCTTCACGCTTTATGGTCCTGTTAACTGAGATCATTCCATGTACCCTAAAAAAGCCTTGAAGATTTTTTTTTTTTAAGTATCAGGAAATATGAACACCGTGATTAAACTGTTACACTGATTTCATTGATGTCTCATGTGTTTTAAGTAGGAAAACGTTAGCTGCTATCAAGAAGAGTGGTTTTCATGCCCTTAAGCTTACAACTGTTTCTGTAAGACTGGCAGGTGACCTGAATTTATTACTATGACGCTGCCAGTGTCGTAAAATCTCAACCTCTTATTTTCATGCCTTAATGAGACTTTATGAAATATTCAGATCTTTACCCGGAGGAGCTTATTGTACCTGTGAATTTGTCTTCCTGCATTTGCCCTCCTCTGTATTCCGTATTCACAGCCCATTAGCAGGTATTAGCATTTTTTTCTTTGATTGCTCTTTAAGGATTTACAGATGCAGCAAGACAAAAGACAGATGCTGCCAGACATTTACAAGTGCCTGAAGAGAGATAAAATTCATGTCTGTGCACATCATTTATTATTCCAAAATTTACTGCCATAGCTGAAGGGGTCTAGACTAGATTAGGCCCATTAGACCTCCAAGGCATGTGATTGTTGACTAGTTGCATGTTGGCCTTACTCGGGTGTGTGTGGGTGTGTGTGTGTGGGGGGGGTTTCTTTTTCAGGTTCCTGCTGTCTTGGCTTTTGACTGTCTCTCTTTGCACAACCCTACATCTAGCAGACCTCCTAACTGAAAGGCACATCTTTCTGCTGTAGACATGCTGTAAAAAGAGGAGCTACATGTGGACGAGAACACTAAGAAAAAAACCCTCCCCTCTACCTTCTTCTTAATGCACACCGAGTAGATTGCTGGTGATATATCCAATCAGTGGGTTCATAATTAAAACAAACAAACAAAAAACCCTGGTCCAACATCTTTTTAACTCCTGTCCTAAAGTAGTTGTTAGCACCCCACCCGAGTCTTTCTTGACTTTTGGAGAAGATGCTCTCTGCTGCCCTCTTCCTTTTTTGAAGACCGCTTTAACAAGGTGCTCCTGTTGAATCATACCGCCACAGTTTGTGCGCCTTGTATGAGGAGTGCCTTCTATAAGGCCACGGAGGTGAGAGACGAGCACCAAGAGCTCACCGGGACCCGCTCCTGAGGCTTGCAAATGTGTGTCCAGACTAAGGAGAGCTTCATTAAGCAAGTCCCAGGACTCGCATCGAGCGTATTGTCGCTTGCACAGAGGCTCTTCGCTTGATGCAACCCCTTACACACACGCCGATCCCTTAAGAATTTACGACTGATTGGTAGAAAAGAGTGTAGAGAGCCCTCTTTATTTGTTCAAATATAAGCAGGTCTGAACACGGTTGTTGTTGTTCTCTCTGTGCGGTGTTTGTTAATGTTTATCGGCCAATGCAAATGAATGCTAGCCTCTTCCAAAACAGCTTCTGGCATGTTACATTTTTAATGTTTCTTAAATGGGTTTTAAATGCATTTTTATCAATTGAAAAGGGGCTTTGTGTTTGCTGTTTTACCTTCCGTGTTCTGTGTAGTTTCCCATTAAACTCTGCAGTCACCATTCACTCACAATCGGTTTCTGGAGCTTTTTGGAAAAAATGACTACATGCACAGATTTCCACATTTCAGCCTACATGAGGCACCATATCGGCGTGATCTGAAAAGCAATGTAACAAAGAGCCAAAATGTCAAAGGGGAACAGTGCCAAGAAAACACATACATTTGTTTAAAGCCCATAACTTGTTCTGGTGTTGTATCTGAAACTCTGTAGAGGTTTTTTAAAACGACTTTAAACTGATGACGGAAGGATTTAGCGAGTGCTTGGTCACGTGCCTTTTTTGTCTCGAGTTTTAATCTGGGGCTTTGCCAGATTAAAGCCTCTTTTGTGTTGTGCAAACTAAAGCTTTGTGCTGAGGCTAAACCCTGCATGAAAGCATGACTCGGCAAAGACAAAAATCAGATATTGAATTTCAAACGTCGTTTGGCAGGTGTTTTACCAACTAGAATTTCTTTTAGAGTGTATGTATTAAACTTGGGGATATTAATTGAAACCTTTTTTTATCACGTGTTTTTTTTCCCTAGTCTGACATTCTGCAGCGCTTTAAATCATGTTTAGCCTTATTGTTTACAGCTTGGCTTATAGAAACTGTTTGTTATGAAAAAGATAACAAATATTTCTATTAAGCAGTAATAGAAATTGTTTCTTAGTTTTACAAAAATATCCTGTTGTCCTGTTTGAATGCTGAACAGCTACTGTAAAATTCATGTTTCAGTGTGGTTTCCTCGAATCATTTGAGAACAAAGCTTAAAATAAAAGTTGTTCATCTATGTACATTTTGAACGGTCCGTTATTGTATCATCAGTGCTGGAGGACCTTTGAACTCAATGTGCAGATTAGGTCCCCTAAGACAGACAGACGTGGAGCCACAACACTTGGATTGTTATAAAAACGCAAATTTGCTAGATCAGCAAAATAATGTGCATGGCCTAAAATTAGGTTTTATAAAATTCTTTTTTTTTTTAATGGGATTTATGTGAATAAACCAGAAGTGTAGAATAATGATGGATAGCGTTTAACACAAATTTTAAAAACAGTTGTTCAAAGTGTATATACCTGCATAATCTTGACCACAACAGCCAAATTACACACATGTATATTTAAGCTTAAATATACTATTCATTGATTATATGCACATAACACAGTGTGTATTTCTGGGTCACTGAGACTAGCTCCCCCACTTGTGTTGTGCATTCCCCTGTCACGTGCACATATGAGTCCTAAACCCCTTGAAAATTGAGGCCACATCTGAGGTCAGAGCACCACTCTGATTTAGCCAAATGTTCCACTGAATGGTATGCACAAAGTGAAGTAAGTTTTAATAGTATTGTGTGTGTGTGTGTGTGTGTGTGTGTATATATATATATATATATATATATATATATATATATATATATATATATATATATATATATATGTATATGTGTGTGTGTGTGTATGATCTGTGGTTTGAGTCACCCCTGGTTCTGGATAATTTCAAATATCCCAATAGAAATTTTTTACTACAGAATTTCTTGACATTTATTTACCAACCCCAAAATTGTAAGCCTTGCAAATGAAAACGGGATGATTCATTAAAAAAATTGGCTGTTCAACGCAGACAGTCCAAGAACAGGGATTGTTAGTCGAGTTTCATCAGATACTTTAATACCGATCATTAAAAAAAGAAGCATTGACCAAGATTGGATGTGGACAGCCAAACTTTAAATAATTTAAAGATTCGTTGAGGTATACAAACTGTTAGAGTAATGTTATGGAAAATAACAGCCTATGAAATACAGGAATATGTCGGAGTTAAACTGGAATGGTGCCTAGCGGATTAGAAGCTGTTTAACCGCCCCCGGATCAGCCCAAAAAAATAAATAAAAATGCATATCTCCGTGTGACATCAGGCTGTACATTGCGTATGAATAAACTCATACCAGATGGTTTCTTTTTGAGTGGGCGCCTTGGCACGTGTGCAGCAGCGATGGATCGTGAGGGTGATTAATCTCTTTGTGCTTGAGGTGCTGGGGTCAGAGTGGAGGTGCCTGTGGAGCTAATGACAGTGATTAAGATTGGGGTTGGTGGGGGCTTAACCTTCGTCAGGTTCTCCTCCTCAACACGCCGTCGCCTAACCAGACCAGCAACCTTATCAGAGATGATGGGGGCAGGACACTCCAGAGGAGAACCCATTTTAAGTGTTTTCATTTGGGCAAGGTGTCGGAATACCCAAGATCAAGAATGGTTTGTTGCGACTGCAAATGAGCATGACTGCACTGCTGAGTAAACTGGTGTTTTTTATTATTAGCTTTTTTCACAGTGCCAATAAGTAACCATGTCAAACCTGAGATGAAAGGGGTGTGTGTGTGTGTGTGTGTGTGTGTGTGTGTGTGTGTGTGTGTGCACGCACATGCTTTAGATTTTGAAGGCTTGATGGGGCTCTAATGGGATCCTGCAGCACTACTGAAGGATGGCGCTCACTCTTTTTAAACTTGGGCATACGTTATTAAGAATCAAATCTTCTTCTGTTAGCTGAGGTATTAGGTGATTGATTGTCTCGTTTGGCTCAACTGTACTTTGTACGGAACATTTGGATCTGCCTTAGTCGTTTTCAGCCTCATTTAAATAAATCCTGGATAAATTGAAAGCCTTTTATCATTTTGTAATACATATTTGATTTTAAACGTTATAATCCCTAAAAACCTAACAGTAGTCTGTGCTCAGCCATTGGAAAGGCAAAGCGCGTCTCTGTTTTATTTACCAAAAGCAATTCTTCACTTGTAAAGAATTTTGAATGTTAGCCTTACGGATGAGTGATTATTCCAATTTTAATAGCACAAATAATGGTCCACATTTATATTGGTTCAGCCACTTAGTGAAACAAGTTAATGAAGTCAAGCCACATTACTTTATGATTATGTTATTTGGACATGTAATGGCCTAAAAAAATGCCTGACTGCTCACAAACAAACAAACAACTGATACCCAACACATTAAAACCACTCGCAGCTTTGCTTTCATTTGAGATTTGCTGAAATTCCACAAGCTTGCAGTATTGGTTAAATCCAAGTCATCATCCTGAGCCCTAATAAGAAGGAACCGAGTGAAGTCGTTTTAATCAGGGAGCTTTTATCTGCTCCCCTTTGCTTTACTCTTTCTGTCAACTTCTTCTCAAACCCCCCCCCACCCCCCCTTTCATTTTCCCTCAGCTTTCAATCTTTTCTGCCTTTCAAATTTTTCCTTCCTGTCCTCAAACTCCCTCACCATTTTCCCCGTGGCATTCAGCGTCACCCTGCCATTTCTTTCCTCCTCCGTCTCTCTGTATTACCCTTTTCCAGCCTAATGGGATCATCGGTGAGCATGTTTCCCTTTCTAGCTTTGCTTCTAGTATATCCTCGTTTATTGCACTGAAGTTAATGAAATAGGGAGGAAGAATGACCCTCTTCCATCTTTTCCTGAGCAGTTTTGTACTTAGAAAATCCTTATCCTCTCAAAGCCTCCTCCATTTCTAAATTATTATGGTTCTTGAAAACTTTATTCCCTCTCACTTTGCATCTTTAGTTCACAGATGTGCCACAGGTACCTCCAAATATTTTTAGCTCACTGCTCTACCCTGTCTTTGACCCCTAATCCTATTCTTTACACACAATGAATAAGATTGTGAATGCATTTCCTTCCTTTCACCTCTTTTAGCTACCTAAATCCTTCCTAGATGCGTTTTCCACTAGATGCATCCAATGTGTACGCGGTATGATCACACACCACCTGGCTGCCTAATCTTCTGACCATCTTGATGCTTTATTTGCTCTTTTTTTCATCTCTCAGTCAGTATTAAGCCTTTATTGGGGACTTCAAGACTTCATATATAGGTTGTAAGGAACAGAGTGGGAAGAGGTCTCTATATTTCTGTGCATGGTTGTTTATGTCTTATGCATGTTCCAAGGCTGTCGTCTGAAACCTGTCAGAAAGGCCCCGCATGCATTACCATCACCGTAAGCTTTGTTGGTGTGTGTGTGTGTCTGAGAGGGAGCATTTACTGTGTGGCTGGTGGTTTCTCATTATAATATGCAAATATTGCTTTGCAGCTTTGCTTATGTGTCAGAAAGTAAAACTCATTCGTGCATAAAACATGATGCCATGAAGAGACCTTAATGCTGAATAGACGCACGCACACACACACACACACACACACACACACACACACACACACACACACACACACACACACACACACACACACACACACACACACACACACACACACACACACACACCTCTAAAGCAGGGAGCCTGCGATGGTGCACCTGGTAAGTTCAGACGGCATGTCAACGCGACTGGTTACAGTCAAGTCTGTGGGGATAACGTCTGACCCCCTGCTGCTTGTATGCAGTCACCCTCCTGTGACCTCACCCATCCAGACGAGCACAGCAGAACCGAGTGAATCTTCAAATTGCCAGGATTCTTCAGAGTAAGATGGTTCTGATTTGCTACCTATAATACTTTGTGTGAGATTGGGGGTGGGAGCTATTTATATAGCTCTTGTGCACATCTCTAAACGGCATACCTTTTTCTTTGACACCTGGCTACCCTCATTGGTGGACACAGTTGTACTGATTTTCACCATGGTAACCTAAATGAACATGTTTATGAGTAGATGAACATCCTGGTGAAAAAAGTGGCGGAAATCATTCTACTCCAAACACTTTGAATGGGCCCCCTCCCTTTTTTAAGTTATGCTATTATTTTATCAGTGCAATAATTTAGTGAATGCTAAAGAAATCCCCACAATATAGTGCATTGAAAAAGTATTTGCCCCTTACAGATTATTTTTTCTGGGTTTGTCATACCTCTTTGTTTTAAATCAACATAAAATACACAAGTTAATAGAAAATACAATTTTCAAATAAGGATTTTATCAACTAAACGAAATAAACCAGGCCCCACACGAAGGATTAATTGCTCCCTAAAACTAAGAACTTGTTGTGCCACCCTTTGGGTCAACAACTGCCATTGAGTTTGTAATTACTAGCGATGAGCCTTTTACGTTGGCGTGAACAAAGTTCAGCCCACTCTTCTTTAAAAAATTTTTTTTTTTATTTGCCTACAGTGGAATTTTGAACGGCTTGCTTGAAGTGATGCCACAGCAAACGGGTTAAAGTTCAGACTTTGACTAGGCCGCTCCCAAACCTTATTTATGTATTCCAGTCATTCAGAAGTAAACTTGCCTTTGTGCTTCAGATCGTCCTGCTGCTTCAGATCGTCCTGTATAACCCTACTGTCCTTGACCCTAAAGCTGGAGATTGTCCTTGAAGATTTTCTTTCAGCCCCAGACATCAACACAAACATGTTTTTATAGGGTAGGCTCTTCTTTTTCAGAAATACTGTTAGTTTCACCCCAAATGTGAAGGAGTGCACACCTTTCAAAAAGTAACATTTTTGTCTCATCACTCTGCAGAATATTTTCTTAAACGTCTTTGACCATCAAGATGTGTTTTGGCCTTTTTGTGTTGTGTTTAAAGTGTTTCTTGATTTTCCCTGACCTAGGTGTGCTTAGTGGAACTGTAGTTGGCTTTCCAGAAGTGGTTAACCATACTTATTTCACTATTTAACAAGGGGGTGATTCATTTTCCCATGCGGCCAGTTTTGTTTGGATAACGCTTTTCCCCTAATAAATGAAATCCTCCTGAGAAAACTCTTTACATTTACTTTGGTTATCTTTGTCTGATTTAAATTAAAAACATTTGTATTGTCACAAAAGGAAAACAAAGAAGAATTTCAAAGGGGGGCAGAAGTTTTATAAATCATAAGGTGTGGCTCAAAAGAACCTAGCCAGTATAAAATATTCCAGTCCAGGTTTGATGAATCCCGATATTGTGGTCCAGATGCCAAAAAGCAATCAAAGTCTCCCGTTCTGTTACGTTTCTTGTTTCCTCATCAAGTACCCAAAACTGCGCCGCTGTGGTTAAAAGCTTCTTTGGCGCTTGAGTAATCAAGTGTTGTCAGCCAGCCTAATGAGAAGTCTGTCAGTTTGGTCAACACAAACTCAAGTACTTCCTTTCTAATTTCAATTTAAAAGTCTCAAACTCCTTCTCAGTTACCGTAGTAATAGCTTCTACTTAAACATAAAAAAAGTGACAGTGAAGGAGAAATGCTTCAAGAGACAGATTTTAATTTGAGAAATATAATGCTGTTTTACCGTAAGATCTCCTTATACTTTTTACTCCAGTAATGACAACAAGCTTTGTTATCCTTCCAACAGCTGTGATAAGAAATGAAAAAAAAAATGGCTGAGCATGGCTGTTGCTGCTTACTAAGACTCAGCTCCTTCAGTCGTCCAGCATCAACTGGACGGGATCTTTTAATATTTTTTATTTTAACCGTATTTCACAGGGACGCTGCCTGCAACTAGACCCAACATTAAAGGCATACTATGCAACATTTTTCAGTTAATTAATGTGTTCCATACCGTTTTGGATGATTAAATGAGTAATTTCAGGTTGAACAAAGGTTTTCTTGGCCGCCTTGGTGGTCTGTGGGGGAAATACCGTACTTGCAATTGCAGGAGCCCTCGGCCCGCACCCACAGACTCAGAAGCTTGTGCAAGATCGCGAGAGTCGGTCTTGCTTTACGGCGAGAACTGCTACCCGCCCCCAGTGAAAGGCATGTTTGTTGCTAGCGCAGTGGCGATATCTGTGCAGTTATCATGGTGGAACCAGCGACAAAACAGCGAAAGCCCATGTCGGAGCAGGCAAGAAAGAGGAAAAGGGCTCTGGACAGAAAGAGGAGTCACACACAGGTGAACATCGGGCAAGCTTTTTCCGAATGGCGAGAGCTAAAAGAAAGAGAAGGCTGCAAGGCTGACGTGGACCTCGCGTTTCTGCTGATGCGACTGTAATTACCATTGTAGGGTTTCCCTCACGCTACCGCCTCGCCAACATTGTCTTCACCCCCACCCCTCCCCCCCCCCCGGTCCGCCGGTCGTCCGGTAAGCAAATTCCTAGGGGAAACACTGCATTGGAATGGTTTCTCTCTCTCTGTGTGCATGTTCATACTTTCACTGTGTTAGTCATTGTTTGTAGTTTGTACTGCCGTTTTTTCGACTTTTGTATTTGTTGCGTTCGCCTGTCTGCTAAGCTCAAAACAACCGCGCCTGGCTTGACGGAGAAACCAGTACAACAGCTGAGCATATTTACGACAGTGCACTTTTACTTTCGCCCTCTGGGGGAAGCATCGCTGGAAAATCAACCCCGGTTGCATAGTATACCTTTAAGCAAACTACAAATATGGTAGTTTTCAAATTTTTAAGAGAATAAAATTAATATATAACTGTAACAAATTGTCTTGATTCATGGGAATCTGCTTGTTTGTAGTGTCAGGAAAATAAAACAATGATATATTTCCTGTAGCTTCAGTGTGGGTATTGTGGTTGCTCACCATGACATGCCAACTTTTCAAAATCTGAAAATGGAGCAAAAGTGACATGAAACAGAAAATCAATGAAAATATTTTATTTTAGAAGTTAAAATTGACCAAGCTTTGGACATTTTGGCTTATGGCTTCTCCATAAATTATGTTTACATTCACTTTCTGCTGATGGACTAATTGTTGAAACACTGGCAGAACCAGTGACTTCAACAAGAACTGGGTTTACCATGGGTTCAGTCTGACAGTTTTGCTAATACTTTGATCTGAAAAAGTCAAAAAGGAGGTTATGGAAAGTAAGTGCCACAGCCTGCAGATAAATAGACATGGATGGGTGAACTGACTATGAGAAACAGATTGGAGATGCACCAACGATTCTGTTTTGATCTGTTCCGATTGGTGTTCACCTGAATTTCTTTTTCTATTTCATAAAATGGATCCACACTAAGATCTCTCACTTTTTTTGTTCTATGAACACATCATACAGTAGCATATGCTTTAATGTACTTTGGTTTTTATTAAACCCAAATCAGTAAACGATTAGGGACATATGCTTGGATGCACATGTATAGGGATAATCTTGTAATTCCTTCATTTTCTGTTGGACTCTAAAGTTCTACCTCAATCATAGACAGTGCATTTCTTTTAAATTGCATTCATTAGGGGCAAAATTATCTGAACTGGTCTTAATCGGGCTTGGCAAGTCGGGCCCTGCAAAAAACGGGAAATCATTATCAACTAGCGATATCAGGATCGGTGCATTTCTAAAGGAGATGGAGACTAGCTGCAAGGATTAAATGTCTCTGGCCAAGCGAGATTACCAACTTCCCCTCTTGATTGCTATGAAAACACAGGCAGATTAGACACACACACACACACACCTCATGCGTGCTCATGAATACACATGCTGTGTAATGGATTAGGTCTCATTGCTAACCCGTGGACCAAGGTGGAGCAGATGGCTTGCCTTTGTGCTGTTATGTAACTTGCCTGAGAAGCACTGTGCATGCAAACCGAGTGTGTTTAGCCATCACATAGGCCTACGAGGTGTGGACACGTCCCATGGCTTTCCGGTTTTACATTATGTTTTTTTCTGCAAAGTTTCTCCATCAGAAATGTAAGGAATGACTAAAAGAGACGACGATTAGACCAAGAGAAGAGTGCAGAAGGAAAAAGACAGATGAAGCATCAGGTATAAACCAGTTAGTGGCACAGTGCCAGGAGCTTTGGTGAAGTGCCAGATAAACATGCTCACACACGTATACATGCAAATTTAATGCACACAAAACACAGATTGCTTGGTACAGCCGAGGTAACCTGCCTATGTGTGATAGGAAGGTCAAAGTGCGAACTGACGACTGACTGTAGCAATTGGTGTCAGAGGGCGCCGGACAAGCGGGACCCGTCTGAGTCCTGAGGCTCTTTTGTGTGTGTTTGTGCTGCTGGTGATGGCACGACTTGAGTGTGTTGGAAAGTCAGATGGAGTCTGGTCCTCAGAGTATTCGCTGACAAGCTGACATTGAGAAAGTCTGTGTGGTACAATATGGGGTGGTTGTAGGGCAAGAAACCCATTAACTGCGCTTTCTCTGAAACAGACGTACAAGGACATCTGATGGCTCTTACAAATAAAATACACAAAGGGTTTTGGAGATCAGTGAATCATGAATTAATTTAGTGCCTGTTATAAGGTTGGGAAGCTTTAAAGTGCACACTTGGTATCTTTGCTTATAAATCATACAAAATATTTTGTGATCATTTTATCAGGCATTTACATGAATCCCGTTTTTGTTTTTATCATCTAAAAAAAGGACAGTACAATTTTGGAGCAGATCCAACATTTTTGCAACCACAGCAGTGTTTCATATATAATTTGGAATTTTATTTACTAGCCATGAACGTTTTTTTTTTTTTTACACCAATCATTGGGGTTAATAATAGGTTTCAAATGTACTTAAAGGGCTATTTTTTGCTATATGTTTAAGAAGAATGCTGTGTACTTTTAAAATGTGAGGCATCAATAACTATTCTGTCACCATAAAACCTTTTCAGTTGACTTCATTAAATGTATTTTTTTTTCAAAAGGTCTTCATTTGGGAAAGTTCACCATAAAGTCTGGACTGGATCTGTGTTCTGTTTCTATATTCTTTCTGTTCATTCACAGGTTTTGTTTGCTTTACTTTTTTCCCTGAGAACTCTGGCTTCCTGGAGTAAGTGTGATCATGCATAGTTTTCCTCATGCGTCTATCTTTAGCCCTATGAACTGGCCGGCAACCTGTCCAGGAAGTCTCCTGACCACACACAGTTTAAAATTTGCAAATCAGGTTGTATAATAAGTCCTGTGTCTGTCTTTTTTTTTTTTTTTTCTCAATTTTTCTGTTTTCTGTATTTCGGCATTTTGCATAAAAAATCCGACTAGGTTTGACCTGGTGGCCTGTAGGAGTTCAACTCACCCCAGCTTTATAATAACATGTTTAAAAGCGTGCCTAAGGTGAATAGTAGTTTATTTCACATTAACTTCAAGAGACTGGGGACTGAGGTAGGGGAACACCCTGTATAATTTTTTTTCTTCTTCTTCTGTTAATGTTGGAGAACTTTTAATTGTTACATCAAAAGCTCAAACCTAGTCCAAAGAAGATGTCATTAACTTGAAGAGTCAACTTTGGAAATCTATCTAAATAATTTAGATGGCTCCAGATCAAAATGCCCCTTCTCCAGTTTATATATCGTGAACTTGCTTCCATATTGTACCCTTGCACTTAATCGCTGCACATGGAGTTCTTTCTGGAGATTTTATATTGCACCCTATTTTCATTTTTTGCCCTCATTTGGTTAACTCTGATGAAGTGGGATGGATTAAGATCTCTAACTGAATCAAAATAACTTTGAGAAACCTGCTGTTTCTCAAAGTTATTTTAAATTGTGAATTTAAAACGATATACAAGATAAAATCTCTTTTCCTTAATGACGTATATAGTTCTTTAGATGGAGTTTCTCTCATAAATTTGTTGTTTAATCTCTTACATGTCTCTTTGTCTTGCTGTCACTTTGCTTTTCTGTGTGTGATTCTTGCTTAGCAGCGAGTTAGTTAAGAGTCAATTAAACTCCTCCTCCTTGTATTTCTCCTGTCTCACGTCTCTGTTGCCTCAATGGGACTGCGGACAGCAGAGGAATCTAATCAGCCACAGTAATTCACTGGATTTCATTACAGATTATAGAAGCAGACAGTTGAGGGGGGTTATTTGCCACGCCCACTAGGACTGGATGACTTCATACTCATTTACATATTCTCACAAACAAACATGACACAAAGGAGCACAAGTCACTTTCCAGTTCCTTTAAAAAAATGTCTCTTTGGGACACAAACTGGCCTTGATTAGCAATGCTCTCTTCGTAATTTTTCCACACACTCAAAATGAGTAAAAAATGTCCCTAATTTAATTTTTTTTAGTGTTTTCTAAGGTGGACTGAAACATGACTTGAATTATTTTCCCACATAAGAGTTGTGTTCACAGGCTTGAACTCAATGTGGATTTGCCCTAATTGACACAGGGTCAAAATTATACATATAGGCATAGATATGCACTGCACATTTACCCTTAAGCATTATGCTGTTAAATGTCATAAAGCAGGTTGGTTCAATTGGTTCATTAAATCTGGGAATTTTATATCACAGATTTAGTTCTTTATCTGCATATTATAAAATCTTCAGTTGGATTGAGGTCAGAACTTTAGGTAGGCTGTTCCAGAAGTTTAAAGTGGGATGTTTTTCCATTCTAAAACCAGTGTACCAATGACTAAAACTTCGAGAAAAAAATTGATGTTCAATACCAACCCAAGACCCATCAAAAGCTGAAGCCTGCATTGGAGCAGCAACTACTAGAACAAGTGTGTCCAGAGTAAAGCATATGTGGTGTCCAATGTGGAAAGCTCCTCTATAGAAAACTTCAAACTTGACTGAAGTTTGCAGCTAAATGTTTGATTTACCACATGGGAACATCTTCTCGGGGCGAGGGAGTTTTAAGGTCAGACGAGTTTAAATGTAAGGTAGTCAGCTACACGACTTGAAGTATTTTTGGACAAGTAGAGGTGAGGTTTTCAAAGCAAAGAACTCAAGTAAGGTGGGGGGTGCATCAATGCAGGGGGTTGTTTAGTGCAGCTCTAGCTAAAGCAAATTAAGTGGATTTAACAATGGAGGATTATCTCCAATTTCTTTAACGTCACCTCAGACAAGCAGCCAGATGATTGAAGCTGTGGCTGCAGTTGGATGTTCCGACAGGACGATATTTCCAAACCCACATTGCAACTGGTTTTGGAAAGGATATAGTTGGCTAACACTGGGTTCTGAGATGGACGCAACCTTCACCCCATGCAAATTTTAGTATATACTGCGAATCTTATCATCTTCAAGGAATAGTGGTTAAATATTTAACCTCAATTATACCAGAAGCTTGTTGATTGCTACCAAAAATGTCTTTGAAGTTCAACTTTTATAAATAACATACAATTAAATGATGGTTGGAATACTATATATACAGTTTAGCCTGTTTGCATGGTGTGTATTAGTGACGATCCAAAGATTTATCCCAACTTGAACATCTCATTCATTGAAGTTGTTGGTGTAATCATTCCAGCCCCAAAGACAAATTGTCTTTCATGCTAACGGTGGATGTATGTAAAATGTATAAGACACTTATACGGCATGGAGAACTTTATCTATTAAAGCAATATTTTTGCATCCAAAAAAAATTAGGCAAAAAGTAAGGTGTGTATGTCAAGAAACACTTTAATTTGTAATTATGGTCAAAAATTAGTAGCTGTGGTTTGAATGACATTGGTGTTAGAAGCCTTTCACCTCAGTTCTCTATGAAGGCTTTTATTTAGTTGGGGGACAGTGCTTTTCTTTCAAGTGTTTTGTACACTGAGTACATTTGTTTTTAGTGCATTTTAACAAAATGAATAGGCAGAAAATGATGTCCACATTGTTGGCGAAGATTCTCTGTCATCCAGGTCTTGATCAATCCATAAAAGGTTAAAAAAATAAAACAACTGGACTTCTATTCTGAATCTGAAGACGTTTCGCTTCCCAGCTTTTTCAAGCCAGATCATTGAAAAGTTCCTGTTCCGTTTTATTTTTTAACCTTATTTGGGGTGTCCACATTGGTTTCTTTATTGGGGGGGTAATGCTTCAGTTGACATTACAACAGCAGAGGTTACTCTAGGGTTTGCAGTCTAAAGGATTCAGTCATTCTCTTGGGAATCGAACATCAAGCAGCGTTTCCTGCTACACTTTCACTCACGCGGTCTGACTTATCACAGCCAACAGTCTCCACTTTTGCTTCATCTCTTATTTATATCTACATATCTGTACATGCATTCATATTCAGGCTTTAATCAGGGCTTATGTTGGCTACTCTGGAAAAATGGAGAGAAGTGGGATTGCCCTGAGCCTCAGCTGTGAGTTTGAGTGATACCAGTCATTGTCCTTCATACACCTGCCTTCCACTATTGCATACTACAGACACAAGCACATCAGAGCTTCCTCTCTGACATGGAGATAATGGTGTGGTATCCCCTCATTTTCTCTGAGAGCAGTCATTACTGTCATCACTGTTCCTCTGAATCACTTACTGTCAGAGCATATACACTCACGTACACATTTTTTATGTTGCCTCCTATCACAACCTGTGCTTCTACATTTCTGTTTTTTTTCCCCCTGCACCTCTCCTGATGCTGGTGAATCCCTGACACATCCCCCACTTTCCTCATTTGGCCCCCCATGGTGCTCTGTCAGTCTGGAGGCGACAGGGACCTGGATACATTTGCCTTTCTAAGAAGGCACCATTTTCCTGGTCCCCCTCACCTACGTGTGTGTGTGTGTGTGTCTTTCTGGGTGTGCTGCATGAGGCTCGTCATTGTGAGAAAGCCAGGGAGGTATGAGAGTTCAGTTTAAAAGCTGTCCGTAAAGGCTAACCCAATACCACTATGTACAACGTAAACATAATTTGTATTCCACAGTAATTGCTCAAATTGACTGAAACGTGTAGGCAGAAGAATCATTGTATTACACTTTTCAAAAAATGACTCTCTCTTAAAACAACAAAAGTGAAAACACAAGCATTGATGTGGTAAAATAATGCACAAAACTGATAAATCATGCTTCACAGACAATGACAATGAAACATCGCTTTTTCACTGTAATATTTTCCATTATATTTTTACACTTTTGAAAAAATAATTACCTTTTAACATTTGTACACCTTTGTTGAATGTGTGTTGACCTTTAACTTTTTTTTTTTTTAAACACACATCTTCCTCTAGGTTCACACTTTGCTTATTTCATTTCTAACAAACACCACAAAAAGTTAGGAGCTATGCTTTTACCGCTACCGGGTAAGTATTGAGTTTTATTAACTGGTAGAATTTCAAGGGCATACAATTTAATGAATATTTCATGGGGTTCATTATCTGATCTATTTATCTTATTTGATACCATACGTACATAATTTTATTCATCTAACCTTTACTTAAACATGGAGGACATATTAAGAACCATTTGTTTTTAAATGTGGTGGGACCTCTTAAAGGAGACACGACACAAAACATGACAAAGGTTTAATTCAGTTAAATTACTAAAGAATCGCGCAGCCAATGAAAACACAATAGGCTGGCAGTTTGAACAGCAGCAGCATTTGGTCCTAAAAAGTTAGATAGCAAAAGCCTTAAAGTCTACATTGGAAATAAGAGTTGAGTTTTAGATGTATTATTATGAAAGTCATTCCACGATAACGAGCCTATTGCATTGTTTGTTATTGGGACTGACTGCAGAATCAAGTTTGGTGCACATACCATTGTGGTTTACCAAATTTGTCGTAATCTGAACATACTGATGACTAATTATAAGGTAACTTTTTATACAAGAATGTGCAACTCCCTCAAATACCATCTTGTTCTCAGTTTTTTAGTAGCTTTATTTTTTCTTCTTCTTCAGTTTAACACACAGAGCTTTGGAGAGAATGTATCGCTGTATATAAGAACTTGGTACCTAAATTTGGTAACACTCTATTGCAAAATGGGGGAAGAAAATCTTGAATTTTCAAAGTTAAATGCCACATTGTTTTGAAAATTACGATGCATGCAATATCATTTTAAAACCCATAAAGATGATAACTTGGGTGGAGGGGTGGTGGTGGGGATGCTTGTAATTAAGACCACTTTTGCTGTTAATTCAGCACAAAAGGTGAGGTTCTTTTCTCCTGTTATTTCCTTGCAAATATCTGCACCTTGCCATCTAAATTGTTGTAATGATACAAAAATATAGTACACCAGTAAAAAAAAATAAAAATCCTTGATTTACTAGATTAATGTTTAATCTTTAACAAGAGAGCTAAAACAAAAGATTAAAGTACACACAGACGCACTGAGATCCGCCAGGTTCATCACCCCTACCTCCCCCCCCCCCCCCCCGCGTCGAGGAGGATTTATGTTTAATACATCACTGACGGAGCCAGGTTCAGCTAGAGTTAAACACTTTGATCAGCATGCTGATTGCACCATCGGCGTGACCTCAGTGTGTGCAAAAACCAGGGCCTCTGAATGGGCGGATGCTGATCAGTAGGAGGACTTTGCAGTCAGGCAGACTGAGCTGTGCACTTCTTTAAGGTTAGCCGGCGAACGCGCCTTGGGCACTTCGTCCTGAGTGGTCCCTCTGTGCTGCTCAAACTGACATAATTGTCATGCACAGGCACATGCTTAAGCAGCCGTACAAGTCCACCTAGGGATAGACATATGCATGCACAAGCAATACGCATATGTTTGCGCGAGGCCGTAATGTGGACAAAAATACACACGTGCACGTACACATGCATGAACACAACAGACAGACTTGCAGGGTTTGGCCTCAGGCGGTAGGGATCAGCACAGTGCTTAGGAAGACGGAGATAAGGGTGAAGATTGGGTGAATGCAACTCAGTGCTGCAGAGTATCACTTTAGGTCATGGCTGCATTAGCTCTGAACTCGCCACAGTGGATTACCGAGTACACCTACTGATCTTTGAGATGAGCTAGATAATGATCGCAGCAATCAAAGACGTTTTTTCTAAACATGACATTTTCTGATTCTTCACATTAGAGCTCCAGTGTTGTTTAACAACATGAAAATTATTTTATTATTGCATCAATTAATTGCTAAGCCATAGATTTTTATGTATATTCCCATGCAGTTTTTTTTTTGTGTGTCTCCTTTTTGGCCTTAATCTCTGCTCACTCTGCACGCTGTTTGTCTGCTGGGGATGGGGGGTGGGGCGGTGTTGGGAGTTAAAGGTAGCGTTATTGGTGTTTGTGTGTGCTGCCAAAGTATGGAGCTCCAGTGAGGTTGATTCCTGTCAGGCCTATAGCACCGCACTCGGACAGGGTTTGACCAACCGTTTAAATGCTGCTCCAGGATTTCCCGCTGGTATGGGCTGAGTGGAAGTGTCACTCAGTGAGATATGTGTTTGTTTGTGTGTGTGTGTGTGTGAAGGAGATGGAGTGAGTGAGTCGATGCAGCACTGGAAAACTGAGCGAGGTTGGCAGTGTAGAGGTCAAAAGTCTTTGGAAGTCTGGAATTATTGGCATTAAAGACGAGGGGTTGATTGAAACAGTGGTCAGATGTTACAGAGCGGCGTGTGAAGGGTCTTGGAAATGCATTAAAGCAGAAAAGTGTTTTGAAGCTGGCATCACATCACTAGAGGCACTAAACATACCAATTGTATAAGACCCAAATTAAAAAGAATCATACTAACTTGATTTTAATGACAACATATTTAAAAAACACTACCGGTGCGTTCGGCATTTTTCGTGACCATTCAGCTGTGTGTGTGCACCACCGAGGACAAATAGCACGCAGCCATTGAACAGCAGCAACTAGTAGTATATGGGTTCATCACGGTCCAGTGTGTTGCTATTGACTGTTCGAACTGAGCTAGAAAACCAACTGCAGTTTAATTTTTTACTTTATCCAAATACAAAAAACTTTGAAAGACTTGGATATGTAAGCGCCGACGTGAGAATTACAATCACAACCCGAGTGGCCGTCTGTGCAGGGATCGTCTCGTTGAAGTCTCCAAATGCAAGCCGTCATTAATGCGGTTGATTGGCTAGCCGAAGCAGCAGGCTATTTTGCCTGGAGCTATAATATGAGTTTTGTGTGGCTAGTGTTTGTGGATAGCAGACGGGTGAATAGACTGCGCAATAGTGAGCAGGGGCATAGTTGTATATCAAGCAAACAGAATTGCACCTCCTATAACAGTAAGTCACCTACGCATGTTTACTTTACGAATAACATCATGTGTAGTGCAGCAGGGCCAACCTCGCTGTTTCTCGTGTAGAGTGCTATGAACGTATTATATTAAACACTCAAAAAAAGAACCACAGCACCTCAATCGGAACATATTAATAAACACATCTGTTAGCTGCTCCATGCTAAGCACCATATGCCAAGCTACAAAAAAATAGCGTTGCCCACAGAATACAGTTTCCAGACAATGCACTAAACCCATACGTTGCACAATATGTCCAGGACGTAATCAGGTCTTACCATAGCAAAGTCCCATCTCGGTCATCCGGCGCATACTCATGACGGCCATGGCAGTCCTCATGAACACAATCCCAGTCTGAAGAGTTCTTCAGACTGGGAAGAGACCCAGCTGTAGGTTCAGATTCATGCTGGTATGGTTGGATTCCCGCTAGTTCCGCAAAATATTCGGGCATTTTTTCGTAATTAAAGGTTGCTTCTTATTCCATGATTACCTGTTAACAACGAGAAAGTAGTGTTGTTCACAGTCCCAACTTGGTCATTCAACCCATCATCGTGACGGCGGCTACGACGGTCCTCATAAACAGAATCCCAGACTGAAGAGTTCTCACTTGATTCCAGAGATCCAGCTGTAGGTTCAGATTCATGCTGGTATGGTTGGATTCCCGCTAGTTCCGCAAAATACAATTGGAAAGTAATGATGTTCTTAGTTGTTCCGTGTTGTGTTTTGGCTTGCCTTGGCTCATTTCATGTCAGGCCGCTCCGCCCACCAAAATAAGCCCACATTTGACAAAAATGCTGAAAACGAGTTATTCAACTTTGCAGATAGAGAAATCTGTCCCTTGAATGTGTTGTGGAAGTGCCTCACTAAATGATATTCCAGCTATGTCAATAGTTGCAGATTTGATTACATTTCTGCTGTAAAGCAATGAGTAGAACTGTTTTTTTTTTCATACAAAGACGTGCACTTTAAGGGTCAAAACCCACATTTATCAGTAGATTTTCCCCAAATTGTCTTTAGAATAAAGCTGTTTATTTATTAGCCATAGTTCAGCACTATCTGTATGCAAACAGAACAATCTGCAGATGGGCAGTCAGTAATTTAGATATGGGTGTTGAAGACTGAGACAGTGTGAGATTCTTGCAGTAGAATAACCCTTCATAAGAAATACTATGAAATCATATAAACAGGCAAACAAAATCTTATTTGCTTTTGTTTAAATGAAAAAAATATTATTTCTTCTGCTGCTAAAATAATATACGATGCATATTTATTATGGTTATATTATTTGATATGTATTTATTTTTGACAGACAAACAAATATAAAATAAATGCCTGTTGCATTTCGCAGTACTTTTCCAGTGTTTATTTCATAGAATATTATGCCTTTTTGTTATTCTGCTCTGAATAATGTTACTCTGTGCTCCACTCAGCTGAAGACAGCTCCAGTCACTGGGCACGTTCTCTTGCATCTTATTAAAATAACTTTAAACTGTGGGAACAGTATTACAGCAATTTCTTTTATGGTTTTGAAGTCGTAACCTTCTCACACCTTGGTTTTTGAAGGTTTGCTGGTAAATGGTTCATACCAAGTGTCAACAGGTTTCGCTGCGGTTTGAAAAAAATCAAAATTGAATTGTCTAGAACATCTTGATCAGATGAATTTCTAGACCATCTCAGTAAGCCTCTAATCTGAACTAAAATAATTGCTGGCATACAAATGTTTTGTTAAATACAGTCTGGTTTCATGTTCCTCAGTGATTCATGTTGCCATTTCCCCGCAGTAACACCCAAAGAAATGCTGTCCAGTAACGCTGGAGGGGTGAATGAAGGGCCTGAACGGCAGTGACAGTTGTGGAGGCACGAGTGCGACCGTGTGTGTGATGGGAGGTTCAGTTTGAGCTCCATGGTCTGTCAATCTGTCCATGCTGGGGTCTGAAATGGCCAGGAAACGTCAGGATCAGTGTCCAAATCTTTTGCATCTGTTCATGAATGGCTGATATTTTATACAGTGCATCTCAATACAGATGTACAAAAAAACTAAGTTTAGGGCATAATTTTCCTCCCTCTAACAACTGCACCATATAGCTGATATGGTCATATGTAGATGTATGAAAAAAATAAATTTGCAGTAGTGTCCTGGGGATATTTTTCTTCCATCAAGAAATCAGTCTGGAAACATCAGCCCTTTGATTTAGTCATGAGTAGACATGCGCCAAAATGAGATTCTCATGATTACTTTGTGTAACATAACAGCTTCAAGGTATTAGACTGTAGAAAATGAATTTATGGTGGTTGGTCATTTTTCCGCTCTATTTTTGTTTGCCATGTTTGGGGTTTTGGTCATTTGTTTCGTTCCTGATCTCTACGGGTACACCACTGGACATTTCTACTGACCACGCATTTATTTATTCCACATAGCTGGATGTTTTTTGCCTTTTTGGCAAAACGATGTCTCGTGCAAATTTTCTGTAATCTCCTCATAGTCTAGGTGATGTGGTCTGAGCAGGAGGTGTGGCATTGCTGAGGGTGATGGACAGGTCTGAACAGTGACGACAGTAGCGGAGGATTGAGTTTAAGCGTGTGGGTGATGTGAGGTCAGCTTGAGCTCCATGGCTAGTCAATCCGTCCATGATGGGCTCTGAGGTTTCCGGGAAACATAAGCACGAATGTCTGAGTCTTTTGTGTGGCTGTGCCCTTGAAGTCCTAATAAAACGGGAGAAGGATGGGGGTGGTCCGACTTGTTGCCTCAGATGGGCAGCTGTGTTGCAGCGTTGCAGAATGGGGTGAGGGGTCCGTAGGAGAGCCGACTGTTTTAGCTGACTTTAAGGGTGTCCAAATGCAGAGAAACATTATTTGGTGCAACAAAAGAACAGGTTTGTGTGTGAGATACATTTATAAAAGTCTGAGCAAAGACATATGTGTTTGTTTTCTTTATTTGCGTTTGCTTGTAAAAAACTGTCAATTTTAAAACCAGAACTTATTCAGCCAGATTTGAATGATAATGGACTCATTGACCCTGAGAAAAATGCTGCATTTGCAAGAGTGCTGTTGTGATTGTGTTGGGGTTGGCGGCAGCCTGTGAATGCACAGTTTTCTGTGTGCAGGGATTTCTGTGCCGACCTGCTTTGTCCCAATCTACCATCTGAAATTAACTGGACGAGAAGGTCGTAGTGGTGTCCGTGTTTGGGAGGTGGGGGAGGGGGGTTCCTTCTATAAGCTTTGGATTTGTTTATGTTGTTGAAATGTGTTTTCCGCTTTCAATTGTGTGCAGGCTTTAGAACCGCAAAAGGCACTCGAACACAATCACTTGGCTTTTATTAGAACAGACAAAGCACACAGTAAACCAGCTGCCAGTGCAACAGCAACAAAAACATTAATAAAACCTCCATCCGAACACATTAGCAGACATTGGGAAATTGCGTTTTTGACTGTTCTTGTTGTCAGGGTTTAACAGTTTTGGGATTTAAATTCGCAAAAGCAGGAGGTCAAAGTTACTTAGGTTTTTTCTGTTTTTTATTTACAGAACTTCCTTAACAACTGAATATTTTTCAGTTTTCTTATGACAGCCATCTCCATTTTGAGCTTTTACTATCCCAGTGTCCTTCCCTTGTGTCCCCTGATTTTGTTTACCAGCTTTTCTTGTTTTGTCCCCCTTCCTCTATTGTCTTTGTTAATCTGCCCCCCCCCCCCCGGCTTTGCCCTTCGAATGATACATTAATCCAGGTTACCCCCACTGATTGTTCACGCTGTATACAACTCGCATTGTGCAAACAAAATGCTCTCTTTGTGTTGTAACATCACTTAGATTTAACACATGGCAAACAGTCGCCTGATGTTTCTGGTGACGGCACTGAATTTAATCACAGATCCCTGAACACCGAGTGTCCCCGTTGATGACGCCAGCCATCTTTTCAGTTCACAGCTTAACTGCATGCCTTTGACAAATTCACACATTGAATTTATGGGATGTGTCGCTCTGGACATTCATATTGTTGACCTGGCACCTGTGCGCATATCTGACTATTATCACGCTGAAATATTCAGTGTCTCTGGGCCGATTCTGTTTACGCGGGTTGCTTTCACATGGTCACTTTCTATGGAAATTAGTGGCAGTTTTCCATCACGATGTTTGATTTAAGTTACAAACGCCTTGTTTGATAAACCTTGATAAAGGTTAGATGGATCAGTGACTCCAGGATTTTCTGTTTGATCAGTCATAAATGTCAGCTTCTCTAATTTCATTATAAAGTCCCAGGGGTGTTTAGAAATTTATTTAAGCAGCTTTTTTTCTGCACCAGTGATGAAGCTCTCTTAGAGGAAGATCGGCAGCAGTGGGTGTTGGGGAAACTGTCCTTGAACTGGCTGGATTCTACTGCCAGTAATACACATGTGCGCACAGACATACACATGCATAAACCAAATCCCCCATCTCCACCCCCCTCAGTCTTTCAGTTCTTCCTTGTACCAGTGTAACTGGCTTGGCAAATAACAAAGAAAACATTGGGTGTGGAATGTACAAGGCTAGTTTTAAAGTGGCTGACCTTTTACAAATGTCTTGTTACAGTAGTGCGTATGTAAACTTGTTTTATGTCTCCCCTTCCACACCCCCTATTATAAATGAAAGCATCGAGAGGCAGAAATGACATAGATGAAGTTATGATAACACTCCCTTTGGGAAAAGGCATGCATTACTGTCTTAGGGATATTTTACCCAATCAGGAAGTCTGTATCGAAACATTATATAGTTGTGAGTAGGCAAGGGCCAGTTTGAGATCTGCACAGCGTGATAACCTTGAGTAATGATGCAATGAAAATCAAACCAATATCATATATAAAGGTCTAGTTGCTTTGATGTGTATGGAGAGTGAGAGATGAGTGTGGCAGCGTCTTTATGTTCAGTTTGCTATGGGCAAAGATATTTGAAAATCTTTGATAAAATCATAATTTAGCTGAAAGTGGTGAAATGTAATGTTGTTGTCAACAGGTTGTAAGCAAAACTTTTTCATAAAATATGAAATATGAAAGAAATGTACACTTGATTTATATTAGGGCTGCACAGTGGCGCAGTGGGTAGCGCTGTTGCCTTGCAGCAAGAAGGTCCTGGGTTCGAGTACACCCCTGGGTCTTTCTGCATGGAGTTTGCATGTTCTCCCTGTGCATGCGTGGGTTCTCTCCGGGTACTCCGGCTTCCTCCCACAGTCCAAAAACAGGACTGTTAGGTTAATTGGCTTCTCCAAATTGTCCTTAGGTGTGAATGGTTGTTTGTCCTGTTTGTCTCTCTGTGTTGCCCTGCGACAGACTGGCGACCTGTCCAGGGTGTACCCCGCCTCTCGCCCGGTGAACGCTGGAGATAGGCACCAGCACCCCCCGCGACCCCATGAGGGATTAAGCGGTTTGGAAAATGGATGGATGGATGCACAAAGTTATTCCTTTTTATCATTCTCAGGGCTCTCAACTCTCACGCATTGACCGTGTGACACACGCATTTCACTGACTTTACACGCTCACACGCAACACATAGCATTTCTCACGCATAAAAATCACAAAGCCCATCTGGGCTGCGGACGACAAAACTCCGCCTTCTGCTGAGCTGTTTCGCTTCTTTCACAGCTTGTGGCCATTCGTAATTCCTGCTGCAGTTCGTGTTAACAGAGCGATCAGAGTTATGAATAATTTTAGTCTTAACCAGTGGTGAAAGTAAGCCGGTACGGTCCTGCAGACGCAGCGGGAACCTCTATGTGCTTCAGTGTTGCTGCTGAGGGGAAACTGTTGGATATGCCATATGCCGTATAGGCTTGATGAAACTCAGCCTGATTCACCAATCAGGTTATAGATCTACAATGAAACAAACCCATAAATGACTCTGTAACTGTGTAATAATTCGGTCAATAACTTTAAACGACTTTATTTTATTCAGTATTATTTGAACAATTTTTTTTATGTTTTAATCCACTAACTGAACAATAAAGTATTAACACGTCTTTTTCTCTTTTTAACAAAAGTAATACATGTCTACTTCAATGTCTGGTGGGATAAAAATGAGATGGAGTTGACTCCACCGGCTCTTCCAGGGCCCAGTTAGCCCCACCCCCAAACAAGCCCCGCCCCCAAAATTAGCATAATCTCACTCTTAACTTTTGATAAAAGTTGAGAGGTCTGGCTATACCTGTGTTAAAGAGCAGAATGATCAGACCTCTCAACTTTTATATAGCGATCTGATGGCTAACTGGGTGGGCTGTCTGCTCAGGTAGCTAGCCTGGAGGCAGTTACTTTACAGACATGTACCTAACTGTACATCCAATCAAGGTCTGAAATTAACACTCCTTTTCCATTTGGCGAGTAAGTTTCAGATGGCTAGCTGCCTCATGGCGAATAAATGTTTGCACCAAGTAAGTTATGTTTTCTAGTCACACTTGCACATGTGACGTGAGAACTGCAGCAATTACGTCATGCACGTTTGCTAACAACTAGCGTTTAGCTCCTGCTAATTACGTAGTGGGATTATGTGTAGATATTTAGCGGGGGACAGTAAGGATGAATATTTTGGCCGGTAAAAAATATGCTTGGCCGGTTGATTCTTACATCTACCGGCTAACTTGGCCGGTGAATCAGGAAGTTACTTTCGGACGCTGCGTCCAATATTGTTAGCTCAGCATGAGAAATGTATTGGAAACTGGACCATGTCTACTCATTTGCAGCCATTTACATTTTATTGTGCTATTCATTCCAGCTATCAATAACTTTTTAAATCATAAATCTCTTATTTCCACAGTAAACCTTAAAAGAAAATGACATATTTTATATAATGGTCATTTCATTCTTCACCAATGATAAAATGGTTTTAGGGAAGCGTCAGTTGTTTACTTGCTGACTGGAAGTTGCTAGTTTTTCAGATTTATAATCCCAGGTGTAATTTTTTTCTGATCTATGAAAAGACATTAGGAAACTGGCTAATTGGCATTTAAGGATCCGTGATTACACTTCCCCCCATTATTGATGTGGATGTTTTTGAGTTAGACTCGTTAGCTTGCTCTTTTAATGTGGGAAGAGATCTAAGTAGCTTCTAAAAGCAAACTGTGGATGGTTTGTACATGTCTACTTTTATTCCTCGGTAACTGCTTTCAATAATATACCGACTGCCACTGTCAACAGTTGAAATATTTAAGTCCATATGATTCTGTGAGGGCTTATAAGCTGCAGTAATTTTTGTAATTTTTTTACACATCTGTCAAAACCATCACTATGTCCTGGCAGTACAATATGAGACAGATAATGTGGGAAAAAAATCAAGCTCCTCTGGCTCCTCCAATTGGTCCTACTGCTATTGCAGAAATACACTGCTCCTGGTCACGAACAACCACTCAGAGCCAGGAGGAATGTACCTGTTGTGCACACGCTGCTCACACCCCTCGTTCAAGCTCAAGATTGTCGCTATGCTGCAGCAGTGCTGCTGGTGGAGAAACAACCTATGAAAGCTACAGGAAAACTGCCAGTTTCTAGAGTGCCACCTGCTCAGAAAACAAAGAGGTTAACTAAAAAAGACCCATGATGTAAAGCAAGCTAAAAAAAGAATGGGACTGATCCCGAAATAAAACGAGGGTGAACATCGGAGCAGCAGGGCGGGCTCCGCTGTATGGAAGGAGCTGTGGAGGGAGCGCCGTAGTGAAGCAGAGAGCAAGGGGGAGGCACTTGTAAGGTGTGCTTGTTCAGATTTTCGGTTTTGTCAGAATTCCCTACTGCAGCTTTAATTCGCAATCCAAGAATGTAAAATGCATTTCTCATTCATATTAAGAAATTGTAACTTGTAAGACACATATAGGAGCATACTTTGAATGATGTTAGTCGTATCTTTTACTGAGAAATTGGTAGGTCAAAGCTGTAAAGAAGCAGAACTGATCAAGAGAACCACTGCTGGTGCATCACTAAACAGTGTGAACTAATTTATTCTTTTATGGTTGTTTCATCAGTGTTATACATGCTTATTTTCAGTTTTATCTCTATTCTTGACTCAGATTCTTGTATGTTGAAGAAGAGAAAGAAGCCTGAGGCCTGAGAAATCCAGTTTTTAATTCAGTGTCTCCCTTTTCATTTCGCAATCTCTTACCCACATAAGTATGAGGGACACACGTTCTCTCACGCTTCCTTCAGGCCCCCTTACTTTTCAGCTGCAGGTCAATCCTTACGTAACGCTGTGAAATCATTTCTCAACCTCATCCTCTTTTACCATCAGTGCATAGATTAATGAAGCTGTGCCGTGTAACCTGAAAGTTTTAGAAAATGGAGCAGCTTTTTAAACTTGCACATATATTTAGTAGTCACACACTACTCTGCCTTTTTTGCCTTTGTTTTCGTTTTTATGTCTTGCTGACATGAAAGCTATTATGAACGTGATGGGACTCTAAAACATATTTTCAACACATGCTGCTCCAAAAAGCACATGGCACTGCAGAACGGCGTGTCCAATCATTTAATTTCACTGTGTTCTAACATTTTGTGCATGCCGGTTCATTTGTCACATTTTCTTCTTGCAAGCATAAAGTGTTCCCACGATTCCATTTTGCAACAAATCAGGTTATTGTTGTCATTTGAAGTTTTTTTTTTTTTTGTTGCAGAAATATTGAAACCTAATCCACTGTGTTCATTTGTGAGCTGCTGTCTAATCCGTTTGATGTCACTCTCTGTTCCAATCACAATCGCTTTATTTTTCCCCCAATCTTAGTTTCTGTCATGTTCTTGTGACACATTTTCTTTTGTCCTGTCAGCTCTGTGTACCTGAACTTCATCCTCTATTGGTCTTTTTACATGGCAGGAAACATCTCTTTTTATTTATACTCTAAAAGAGGCATACGCCCAGGTTATAAACGGATAGGTAGAGGGTTTACATCCTCCTGTGAGAAAAGGATTTGTGCATTTGCAAGAGCATGGATTGCAGCAGTTGCTTTGTAAGGACTATCAAGTCGATTCCTTTAGGTATGAGACTATGGGTTTCAATTGGAAAAGGGCTGTTTGGTCACTCCAGGTCGGGGTCAGTCTCTTATATTGGTATTTCTCACATATTGATGTATATTGGTTTGTTGCATGGGGTGGAAGATGGAAGAATGAATCAGGGCCTCATTATGCTTAATGCGTTCTTGTCTGTCTTGACGAAGAGAGACAGACTGTAAACCAAAGCCCTCTGTTTAGCGGTCCATCTACATTCTGACCTTCACGTATGGCAGGGGTCTGCAACCTTTATAGTCCAAAGAGCCATTTTGAAGAAGAAATCTTTATTTGTTACTGCAATTATACATACCAATGAAATTTGTTTTCTGCATTTAACCCATCCCTTAGGGAGCAGTGTGCAGCTATCACGGCGCCCGGGGAACAATCTGGGGCTAAGAGTCTTGCTCAGGGACCCACACTGGCAGTCTGCAGGGATCGAACCGGGCACTTGCTGCTCTAACCACTAGACCACCCCCCATTTTCGCTCCAAGTCAGCCTAATGAAAACTTATTTAGAGGCACAAAATGTTGCATCAACTTTTGAACAAAAACTGCTTACCTTTTGTTTTTATGAATATCTACTATAAGAAATGTGTTATTAGTTTTAGGCAGCATTTTTGTTCTATTTTTAGGTTGTTTAAGATGCATACACCCTTTGCAAAAATATGTTTGATACATTTTCTTCTATGGGAAGTTTATTTGTGGAAAATTATGCATCAAAATGAACACAATTTCCTATCTAATGACAATAAAAATTAAACCCGGTATTACTGATACTTCATGACTAAATCATGACTAAAAGAACGAGGTCCTGGATACAAGCTTACTCTTTAGGAGACCGATTATCCAAGGTAAGCTTGGACTAAGGGCACCGCCTTTCCAAATTGTAAGGAAACCATTCAGGCATCTGACCAGGATGGCTCCTGGATGCCATCGCTTAGAGGTTTTCTTGGCATCTTCCACTGACAGGTGGGGCAAACCCATGTCCTTTCCTAGGAACAATGAGTTTGAGAGTGTTGCGAGTGGACAGGAGACCTAGATCTGGATCTCCCAACCTGCATGTGATACCTCCGTGACTCAGTCATGAATGAGCAGAACACAATGAATGGATGCATAGGGTTTATTCTTCACCTTCCCCTCAATATAACTCTTGTTTTTGGCTAGGAATAGCTGAAATTTAGCTTGAGAAAGCAGTTTTAGCTCACAGGTTATATTTTCTCTAGTGCAGTAGCTTATTTGGGGTCTCTTAACTTCATGGGTTTTATTGTCTCTGACGAAGAACTGTTGCAGACTATCAAGTGAAACCTTTTTGGAGTGAGACATAGCTATTTCTGCCTTGGCTTCTCCCCCCAAAAATCAATGGAAAATATTTCTGAACAAGCTCCATAGTGAGCTTTACCCTGTACACCCAAAGCTATTCTTATCTACCTCTCCCAGATGAACCTGCAAGTGTAGAGTGCTGCAAAGCTTTTGGGTGTGTTTGCACGGTAGAAGTGTAGGTGCAAATATTTCTCATGTTTATACATTTATATATGTGTGTGTTATCTATGTGTGCTTCTTCACTTTATGAGAGGTCATAAACATGTCCCTGGGTTTTAGATATTGGAGGTGTGATAATTTTCCCCAGCTACTTGTGAGGCAGCTGTCAAATTCACACACACGACCTGTTTCTGGACCATCATGCATCAAGTTTAAACTACATAGACTTTGACAGCTCGGGAGGAGGGACGGAAAAGTGCAATTTGTCACAGAAAAATGCTGTATTTTTGTTGGAGGCTAACAGATGTTGTGAAGTGTCTCCTTTTTCTCTAACCTCTGGCTTTCCTTCTAGCTACCTTCCAAATGAAATGGCATTGTTTCCTGCCTGCAAATTCTGGTTTTAAGAGAACTGACTGAAATGTAAAATTCCACAGGGAAATGTTAAACCCCCAGCAGTATATACATCACAGGGAAAATTATGGAAAGGCATAAGAGGCAAGGGGTTTTGCTCAGTGTTTGACTAAGTAGGTCTTCAAGCAGCAAATGGCTCTGATTTCAGTGGAGGTTCCAGAAACGGCTCTGCTGGTCCTTGTGAGGATGAAGAACTCTTTTGATTACTGCTTAAGAGGTGCAATGACCTTCACTCACTTTTAATTTCTGTCCTTATTAACTGGGGCTCTGAATCTGGTAAAAGGAGAAGCGGGATAAAAAGAAATTGCAGGAAGCGCGCAGAAGCAACCCCTAAGCTGCGGACACCAACTCATTACTCCCGTAGTATATTTTGGTATTAAAATGCAAGAATTTATAAAATTGGTACTTTTTCCAGAAATGGTTTGCATGTTTCCATGGAGGTTTTACATTGATCTTGATCAAAAGAAAAATATCTTTATTGCAGATGATCATCATCCATAGGACGGCTCAAAAATGGGGTAATGAGGGGGGAATTTGAAGTAGAGCTGCGGTTCTTTTGCATTCAAAGTTTGTTCAGCCATCCGATTGGCCGCTTTAACAGGCTTTCTGGGCCCCTCCCGCTGGACGGCAGAGCCTTGGGCACAACCAGGTCTCCATGGAGGGGTTGGGTATTCTTTCTGACCTGGGAACACCTTGCGAAGGAACACAACTTTTGAAGTGTCATTCAAATTGGCATTTCCTCTCTTTTTAAAATATCTTTATTCAATGCTTGTTCTGGCAAATGGGCTTGATGGAACGAGCCATATGCCATTTGCAAGCACTTAACAGTATGAACTCCATGTAAACACTAGATGTCCATGGGGATCTTTGTGGCTGTATGTGGTTAGCCACTTCTTTATTTAGCCCAGAAAAATAAACTGATACTGTACTCATTCATCCCAGAGCTCCTGCTCAAACCCAAATAAAGACAAAGAAAGTCTGGTTCTGGCAGGGTTGGAACACTAAATCGACTCTTTCAAGCACATTTAGTAATCAATAGGTAGATTTTTGCAAGTCTCCTTTCAACCTTACTCTTTTAAACCATATTTACATGTTCAGATGGTAGGCAACATGGTCCTTTTTCATGTCTTTTTCATGAAGTTTGGCTTCAGAGAACCTCTGAATAAAGTCATGTGCCGTGTTGGCATCCAGCTGTGTCAGGTTATGGTGCAAGCCAGTCATTTTTACAGGAAAAAATGATGTCCATGTCAATGTTGGCAAGTTGTCCCTCTGATCTGAGAATGCATAAAACATATAAAAATTAGGAGATGTATGGGAGACAAGACCATGACTGACCTTTCATCCAACGCTACTGAGCAGAATTTCCTTTGTTGTCAATATAAGAGCATTCATTCTCCCAGTGGCATTTCTGCTGTGAATATATATTGGTCTTAAGATGGATGCATATGTAGGTGATAGGTGTAAGAAAGAGGGGCACAGGTGGTATGGAGAGAAGTCTGATTCTTTGGTGTGGAGATGGACTTTTTTTGTAGGCAGGGTACGAGGGGGATGCAATTACCATGTCCCACGCTACAAGGCGAAACCTATTTCCACCTTAATATAGGTTATCATTTCCAAAGAGCTGACTTTTGTGAGCGCTGCATATGTTATATGACACGAAGGCCAAGTAGACGTAACATATTCTGAACCTAAAGTTCATCCCTAGAAATTGCATCTTTTCTGGTGTTTGTTTGCAGGAATAAGTAAGAAGCCTGTAGCAGCCTTGAGATATTTGCATTGTTGCATTACTAAGTAGCCCTGACCTCTGCTTAAACTACACTGAAAGGCAGACATCCCACCTCAACACGAGGAGCATAATTCAACACTGCCCTGAAGGGACACATTGTATAGGTATTTTCCCCCTTTTTGTTATTTAGAAAGTAGACCAACAACTCCTGAAGACAATTTGCCTCTTAGGTATTAACAAATCCAGATTATCATATTTTTTTCCGAAGATTACAACCCAAATATATGAATTTAAGAGCAGCTGTTCTATTGATTATTTAGGCTTTTGTGTCCGCTGCTTTTTATTTGTGACCTTCCTTTCTTTCCTCATTTCTCTGTTTAAACTTTACCTACCACAATGTTTCCATTAAGTAGAACCAAGCACGTTATCCATTCCTCCTCTCCATTCCTGCTTATCACTGATGTAGTGAGCATGAGTTGGTTTGACTGGATCCTTAGTGCAACATATGGGAGCTCATGTATGAGATGTGGTCTTAAGCATCAACTTCGGTTGGTCATCAGACAATTTGAAACTGAACTGGTCAGACTGACCTCATAGCAAGCCTGCAGCCTAGTTATACCAACACCATAGTGGTACGTTCTACTATTTTATTATCATGACCTCAGTATACATGTGAAACGGGAAATCTACAATCATGATGAGGCCCTTACACATAAAGATGGGCATGTGCTGGGTTACCTGTGAAGTTAGGCTCCCAGCTGGTGAGACACGCCCATCGTGGCTCATAATTTCACATATATACTGGATGCTGGGTGATTGAGGGATGCTGAGATTTTTAAAGGGTGTGGTAAAATGCAAAATCTATTAGAAACGAAGCAAAAACCGTGAGTTTTTAATACAATCATACAATAGTTGCACCATAGCTCCATGGATAAAAAGTCTTCAGCCTTCAAAACCTTAGTTTGATTGGCTAGCAATTAGTGAAAAGAAAACAGATTTGGATTTTGCTTGCATGATTTATTTTGAATCCACTAGCTCAGAAATATGCTCAATGCTCTGCATCAGGTTAAAATAGTATTGACCCAATGTTGTGCTGTCCGCAGCGCGCTAAAACCCACCTTATGAGCTGAAAATTGGCTCCCTGATTCACATTTTTTCTCAGATTTTTCTGTTGCGCCAGTCTCAGTTGTTAGTGGTCTTGCACAAGCCCTTACCGTGCCTGATCATCTAATCTGCGCAGCAATTTAATTTCCAAAATGAAAGCCGGTCCATTATTGTGCATTATGCTGGTTTGGTTAGATATCAGCATCTTCTGCTTTTTCCGCTTTCGTTCGCTAACAACTCGTCCTCCACGGTGACCTTATAACACACAAGCAGTTATCACATTGTGTTACACACCCTTCCAATGCAGTCATCCTCAAGGTCATGGTCCTCTTGTCCTCCTTTCTGCTTTCCACCATTCATGCTTGTGTTAGGGGAAAGTGCTGACTGGTTGAGGACAACCATTTCACCCCACCACCCAAGGCCCCCCCTCCCCCCGTTGTGGCAGCACAGGGATTTTCTAATGTGTAAAATCGTCATTAACGGCTTTCATGTGAGCTTCTGTGCATCTCAAATCCTTGACCTTTTTAACATATTGCCATGTTGCAACCACATCTTAAGCCTTTTATAGCCTCTAACTGGTTCATCTGCAGGATTGGCCTTTATTCAGCTACACCCATCTTCCCATCAACTCTGACCAGCAGAAGAAAAGCAACAGCACAGCATTGTACTGCCACCACTATGTTTCACTGTGGAGACGGTGTGTTCATCGACTTTACATTGAGGTCTGTGGCAGATTAAGCAGAATTTTAGTGACTATACACAACCCATTAATATTCTTAATTGTTCAATTGGCATTTCTTTTTTTAGCTTTTCTTTAATTTGAACTTAATCAAAGTTCTGAACAAATTATTTTCTCGTTTTTTTTCTTAAGGTTTAACTGTAGCCAACATACAGCTAACTGAACAATTGAAAGAACCTAATACTTGACATCAATCATATCTTTCTGGACACAAACGGCCTTAGTTCTGTTAGGATGTGTATGTTGGGAAACGTAGGGTTAAGAACTCCCGGTATCTCCGATCTATAGCTGCTGTAACCTTGTCAGTTAGTAGGGCCAGGTAATTACCTTTGAATGACAGGTCTGGAGGGCAGGTTGTGTGTTTGTGTGTGTGTGTGTGTTTTCTCAGATACGTGCAGGGTTGTGCTTTTCACATGTGTATGTGCACAAAACCCACCATGTGTGTTAGTCAGGGAGGTCTGCGAAGATTTAAATGATGAGCAGCAGCGTTTCTTATTCTATTAAGTTCAGACAGGATATATCGACATGTGCTGAGGACCACCTGCTTGTGTATGCAGAGCACGCAGCAAGATGCTTTGGTTTAATGCTTCACCTGAATACAGACCACCCTTAAGATGAACTCTTAGTTTGTCTGTACAGTAGAAATTTAACTATATTCCTTCCTTTATGTATATTGCTTTCTCTTCCGGACTGAACAGTCAAGTTGGAAGTGAACCTTCAGCACTTGCTACAACCTATAATTATTCTTGAACCTTAGGTGACGTTGTGCATGTATGGTTGATTCTCCTGTGTGTCTATGTTGTCCATTGATGAGCTAGCAGCATGTCCAAGGTTTGCCTTCACTCTCACAAATTAAACTCTAGTAATGGGCACCAGTGCATCTGGAATCATGCAGGCATTTCTTTGTTTACAAAACCTAGACAGATGATATGATCCTACAAACCAACTGTGTCGATGCTCATGGTACAGGTTCAAATATGTTTTCATGTGTTGTTGCATCCAGCTCATGAGACTAGCCAACACTCTTGGGTTCATACAAATCAGAGGAGATAACATTTTTGGGAAAATTATTTTTTTGTTTTCCCACTTGCAGGGAAAACATTTTACTGATTAAAAACGTCTTTTTAAAGTCTCCAGTCCTTGTTTGACTAGTCTATATATTGCAGTTTTCTTTATTCTAAGCTGGTTCTAATGGTAGAAAAGCAATGCAAATCCTGTACGTGTTTCCAAACACAACACTCCAAGCTGCACGGCCAGCTCCAATTTTACGGGTCAGAATTTTAATTCGGGGTGCATTCTTGTTATCTCCCAACTTGAAAATCAGAAAAAAACAGACTTGGACGTATAGAGAACATGGCATAAAACGGCAAAAAAAAAAACCTTTCAAAAGACATATTTTGTATTAACGAGAGATATCGTGGCATTTTTAATGTCACAAGATCGTGTGCCTTGAACTGTTGTACTCCAGATTTCATATCTCAGCCAGATAAGAACGAAATACTATTTTGCATGTTAACTGTTTATGGTGCTTAGAAATTTAGCTGCTTTATTGCCTTTGCCATGAACTAGGTGCACATTATGGCTGCTTTTGATGCAAACCAGCTAATTGTTTTACCAGACAGCAGAAGATTAAACAGCTCATGGCAACACTAACTATACTGGGCTTTCTTCTGGCATTTCTCCTTTAAAATTACCTTTTAAATTGGAGGGTGAGACCCTGATGACCCTCTCTCTTTCAATCTCACTCTTTTAAGGAGTTTAAAGTAGGGATTTTGTTGTGGTGTAAACTATATATTCTCTCCCTTCCCTTGTCCATCTGAAAACCGCATGATCTTGATACGCTCAAGCATGCAGATGAGTGAGACTGGTCTCATAAAGATTTAAGCTGTACCCAGAATTTCCCACACGGCTTCTCCGTAGCAGAAGACTTTATTAAAGTATGCATATAAATCTACACCTCGATCCACTGTGGGGTATCTAGCGGAGAAAGAAGGGACAGAGAGGGCAAGATTAGTGGCGCAGGCACACAAAGCAGCATGCAGGAGGGGGGAAAAGGTGAAGGAAAGCTTAAATTCAGAAAGGATTGCAGAATGGAACTAGATTACATGTCCAGTGTAATTGTTTATTTTAAGGCAAAATGCTGAGAAAAATGTTTCCTTTCTTAATAATGGTTTAGTGCAGAGACCACTTAAAATAAAAAAAATGGGTATTAAACCGTGTTTCTCACAACATTGCAGCCATGCGTTTAGAATTTTTCTGTCAGCACATGTAGTTGAAAGACTTCTCATCAAAATATTTTTGAACATTAAATGTCAAAAGGCCCCCCATGCCATCAGCATGCATGTATGGTGCTGAATAAACTGCGCACTACGAAATCTACCAGTACAGGAATCTTAACTGCAGCTTCAGTTCCCCTTAATCCTGCCTTCCCCTCCTGCTGCCCCATCCCCCAATCCTCTCCCCACTTCATCCGATCCTCTTTTCTGCCTGTTGACTTTTGGAGAAAGATATCTCTCCTGACCACACGTCGTTCCTTAATCTCATTTATGCTCCTTCCATTTTTATAGTAGCTTCCGAGATGGCACTAAGTGGCCGGAGCATTTTTAGTACTTCTGCAATTCCCTCAGGGGTCGACTTTTGTTGAGCTCTAACTGTGTTTATGCACTGCCTTTGGTTCCATGATCACAATAATGAAAGTAATTTAAAGGGCTTCCCCAAATAATCTTTTAAGCTACACCTCCATCACATAATAGCTGTTGTGACTGGCATTGAGAGGACATATAAGACGCTTGTTTCTGTGACTTAAGAAGCCCATAAGCAAAAAGATCCTTGAGGTATTACGAAATGCCTTTAGTTTACTGGATTCAGGGAACGTCCCATTCCAGCTTCAATCCACATTATCAAATGATCAGTGCACATCATTCAGCATATACCTTGAACGATATACTGTATCTCGCATCTGTTCAGCGCTTTGTATGAAAGCGCTTTATAAGTAAAGTTATTATTATTATTATTGTTATTATTTGTTGTTATTATTGTATAATGTTATTGCAAGCAAGACTGGTTTCTTCATTCCAAGTTAAAAAATAAATGAAGTTAGAGTAACCCATTTATTGGGCATTTAGTTCTGTGTCATAATGCAATAAATAAATCAGTTTATTTATGTAGAGCGTGCATTGTGGTGCTTATTCTTGTACTTGTAAAACACAGACCTAACGCATAAAGAGCTTAAACTGCACCACTCTGATTAGACAGAGTGATAACATTTATTGAGTTTTTAAACTATTGCTTGTAAACAACAGATTTAAAATTTCATAAAATACAGGATATTTAACAAATGGACTATACCCAACTATTATTACCTCATGTGTGTTGACAGCACTGGAAACTGATTTTTATATATATATCCTCATGATGTATCGCAGGAAAATCCTTTTACAATTCATGATGTCTGGAAGAACTTACATTTTCTAATATTCCAAAACAGAACACAGATTAAACAAATGTGATTTTCTTAAAAAACAGGTTCACTTTGCATTTTTCTATCTTCATAGACCAACTCATTCATCTTAAAAGATTCATTAAAAAAATGTTGATCATGAGCTTGAACTGAAGTTTCATGGGGGTTTAGTGTGACAGTGTTTAGAGAAGTAAAGAAATTCTCAGAATGTGGATATATCACTTGTGGAATTGTTAACTTGAATAACTGAAAGCAAACACATACATCCTGTAGCAAATGTAGAGAGAAAATAAGACGACAATTTATTTTAGGAGTAAAAGAGAGGGGAATCTAATCCAGAGCTATTCTCTCACCATTGCAGCTTTCCCCAGACAGATTACTGGCCTTTGAAGACACCCTCTATAGAGGCTGATTCTCAAAATGGGGGCCACTAGGTGAAATGAGGAGGTGAGCTGGGATGGAGAGTCTGGAGCTAGACAACCAGATTAGTATTGCAGCTGTTCCTGCTGTGTGTGTATCCTCAGTGTATGTATGTATGTACAGTTTGTGTTTTTGTGTGTGTGACCACTGCGAATTTCATTGCAAATGGTGCAAAACACCAGCTTAGATTAACAACATGATGTGCATGGTCTTTATTACAGTTTTGGAAGCTTTACTCACAAGCCAAGCCAGGGATTGTTAAAAATTGGCTCTGCAAAATGTGGCTCCGTGGCTACTTGGCCAACTAGCGGTATGGCTTGCATAAAATCAGACAGTAGCCCAACGGCAGGTTTTTGGGATTTTAGTTTTGTCCTAACTGTGAGTTTAGAAGTGCCTTAATTGGGATGTTGATTAATACTTGGGATCACATAATGCTCCCAATCCAGATTTAATTTTTATTATTTTTCTTTTGCTTGTCAAAACAAGATGGTTCTCATATCTGAAAAGCAGAACTGCACAGTCTAAAACAAAGGATTTACACTGCTATCTTTGTATTCTTTGTAGGACATTTCTTTTTTCATTCAAAAATGTATGGACTACTGGTTATCATAAACAAGAAGAACTTTACAGAGTTAAGAATAAGAAGAGCTTTACACACTTCAATACTTCTGTCAAAATGAAGCTTCCCTTATTGCGTTAAACTAACGGAACACACTGTAAATTCAAACTTTTCAGAAGTTTCAGCCAGTCAGTGTTTGGTTCTTGTTTTTTTAATCAAGAGTAATGTGAGAAAAGAAAGATTAGACTTTTGGTGTAAAAACTGGCTTAATTTTCTGTCTGTTTGTTGTGCATCCATGCGTGAGCTGTGGTTATCAATCAGAGTTTCAAGCAGCATTTTCCGTTTCTGTTGTTGTCTATTCAGTTCTTGTTAGATTTTCCATTTACATTGCCAAAAAAAAACAAAAAACGTATGCCTCACAGGCATGAAAGTACCCACAATGCAGCACTCTGCATTGCTAATCCTATTGGCTTCTGACGAATCACTGGTGTCCTGCAGCATGCGTCACTGTTGAGCACAGAGCCAGAACAAGGCAAAGCTAAATGCTTAACTGCATTTTAAACTCGTCGGATGTGAACAAGTCGGAGAATTGCGCAGGGCTGAGATTAGTGACTTTTTGTTGGTGTGAGGAGCCTGAGCGACGCCCTGTGCAGGAGAAAGTTTGGGCAGCTGTTGTAAATTGGTATCAGGAGCTGCATGGCTGTTGTTTGAGGGGTGAATGTGCCCTCTCCTCCAGCGAAGTTGAATTAGCAGAGCTTAAAAAACGATTTCACGTTAATGCCGCCAAATACAGTTCCTTAATCTGCTGTGATTCCCTGTGCAGCATGGTCTTACTGCATAAGAATACCCTGATTACTATTCTATCACATATATTAAGTTCTCCATTATAAACGTAGGTGGTTTTGGAAGGGATGTGCACACAAACACATTGAAGAAATTTGTTATAAACAATAGCATCGCGGATTCTGGCTCAATACTGCTACAGTTTTTACTCATAAGACAATCAAAAACCCGATAAAGTATTTTGATTATCAGTTTAAGAACAAACAATGTTGCATGCACGAAAAAGGGAAAAAAATCCTCTAATCACTTGAGGAAGAGGGTAAAGAAAGGGGTGCGGCGCTGAGCAGGAACATGAGGGGCAGAGGCAACTGAGGGGGTTCAGGGCTCAGGATTTAATTTCCGCTTTGCACTGCGAGATAAGTCGAGCTTAATGAGCTGACAGAGAAAGATGGAAGGGGCAAAGACATTATGAGAGCCGGGGCAGAGCAGTGAAGGGGAGTGAAGTGAAGGAAGAGGGGAAGGGTGAGAGAAGAGGAAGGGTACAATGTTGCAGAAAGAGGGGGGTATCCCTCTGATCCTGTCAGGGTATGGCATACAAGAGGAGAGGGAGAGGTGCTGACACCAGGAGGGGTAAAGGTCTGGGTGCCTATCAGTAAGTGTGGCTTTGTATGCGTGTAGTTCTGTTGTGGAAACCTACATCTGCTTTTAAAGACAGATTGTTGGGACAGGGAATCTTCTTGAAGGAAAATACAAGTTCTCTGCTACATATAGCCATGGTTTTCCAAAGGATGAGACACTGTCAGATGAAAGAAGTGAAAGCAATAATTGGAAACCAGAGTTTTTCTGCAGCTTTAAAAGTTTAAACTGAGAATTTATGGGTCTTGTGTAAACATGAGTTTTATTTTAATGAAGTATGCAATAAATGTTGCAAAGCTGGTTTTACACCAGCCAGACACAGTATTATGACCAACGTGGGATTTATCTGCGGCTGTGCAGCCCCATACACAACAAGCTACTAAGCACTATGTATTCAGATGCCTTTTTCTGTTAGAATTAACTTCTTTAGTAAGCTACGGTAGGTTGACTTTTTTAGATATCTTTACCAAGGCTGAGAAAAAATGTGGCAAGCACTAAATGTGAGAAACTGAGGACCAAAGATGGGAGATTAGAAAGCCTGCATTCACGCAGTCCACAGGGATGTACTGAAGGACTTAAATGTCAGTTGTGACTGTTTTGAGATTGTGTATCTAAAGACAGCTTGACAGAACCTCCTTAGTTGACACAAACATTGTTCCCGAACTTTTCTCTCTCTCTCGTTTATACATATATATATATATATATATATATATATATATATATATATATATATATATATATATATATATATATATATATATATATATATATATAAGAAAAGCACAGTGTTCTTTCAAGGATTCTTCCCATCACTGTGTAAGGTTTCAGAAACAAAGTTTATTAATGCAGCATATTCGAATGATGACTGACTGTTGGTGTTTCAACTCCAAGTTACTGATCTTCAGCTTTGCTGGATTGAAACCTCCTGGTTAGAATAGTTGTACGCAGTGTTTGCTACAAGTCAAGATGCACATTTGAGGCAAGCATATAAACGTGTGGAGCTGAAAACAATGTCTGGATTCACAGATGGAGCTTTGACAGAGCTGTCCGAGTGCTGGTAATTCAGATCTGAAACCAGGAGCTATCCTTGGTGCTGAATAAATCTCCACCCTTGCTTTGCCTAGACTCCACTTCTAAAGACAATTCCTGAGCTTTATTGACATGACTTAAGTTTATTGCAAGGTGCCAATAAATCCCTCTATATTAGACCTCCTGTATTGATTCATCTTTTTTTATCTCACATGTCTAACAATTTCTACCCATTGCTTCTTAATCCTCTCTGGGGGATTTCCTCCTCTGGTTTTCTGCTTTTTCTTTATTTGGCAGAAAATGTCAAACTCTATTTCCAGCTGGAAGTCTGGGTTCTCTGCAGAGGGAGAGAGAGAGAAAAAAAGATTGTCTGGAGGGGAGGAAGTGTAATGAACTCTTTTTCTGTGGCTATCGTGTCATATTTATGTATTTTATATACAAGTGTGTGTGTGTGTGTGTTTATAGTTTGCAGATTGGAGCAGCACTTTGTTTCAGCGGTGGCTGTGTCAAAACGATTTATAAATAAACTTGGTATGGTGTGGCTTAACATGAGAGATTTGCCTAAACGACAGTGGTGCTTTAATTGTAGCATCAATAGGGCCGAAGAAAAGAGAATGGTATTTTTACATTCTCATTAGTATGGCATCAACATGGTAAAACAAAGATGCAACTGACTATCAATGGGCCAACAAGTACACTGGTTCACACAAGGCAACTCTTTGTGTCTTGTCTAAAGATTTCCTTTGTCTTGCCTGATGCCGATAGGCTTTTTCATGCACACGGGCACAAATGTGAAGCATCCAAACAGGTGTGCGTCAAGCTCAAATGATTTCTCGTGTGCATAAATGTAAGAACACCTGTGATGATGTTCCCCTGAGATGGGACTTCTGATGTATGACGACTTGTGGATTTGTGCATGTGTTTGTGTCAAGTGGTGTGAGTGTGCCGTTAATAGGCTGTCACACAAAGACAGAGGACCTGCAGGGAAAAAGCCTGTTGTGTCTGGAGTTCTCCACAGGACAACCTAACCGCCATAGTCCGCCCCAACACACACAGGCGCACAAAACACATATGAGACTCAACCAGGCACACGCACACGCGGTGCTTTTGTCTTTTTCTTTGTCTCCCTGTTTTCTGTTGAGGCTTGTGTAGTGAGCTGATGTCAGATCAAAATCAAAATTGAGACAATTAACGAGACACGTCTGACTGGAATAATCATATAAATAAATTGGAAGACAAAGTGGAAAGAAAGTGATCATAAAATAGAGGGATCCAACTAGTGGGGTGGTTCAAAGCATTGCAATAAGCAGAGGTGGGTAGTACCTAGTTATATTTTTATATTATAAAACTGTACTTTTAGAAGTATTTTACTGAACTGTACATTTTACTTTTAAAGTATTGCTAATCGTGCACAATTTCTTGCTACTCTATCCACCACCAGTTTCATCACTCATTGATTAATATCTAACCAAAGATGCACCAGAAGTCTCACCAGCAGAGACACAAGTCTTTGTTCTTTTGGTTTGTAGGTAAGCTTCTTTGTTGTTATTTTCTGTCTGTTGTGCCATTTGGAGTTAAAGTGAACAAATGGTACATATTGTCACTGGAAGAACTGCAGTGTTCTATATTTAAACATAACCCACTGTAAGTATTGATCGCAAAGATCTTGGAGATTGGAGATTTCAGTGCAGAAGAGTGCTGTCCTAGGAACAGCAAAAATTGTGTGTGTGTGTGTGCGTTCTTGTACTTGCAGCTGACTGAGATCACTTTACTAGTGAAGTGAGGTTTCTGATGTATATTGAGGACCTTTCTTTGGTCCTCAATTTACCTTTTTTTCTGGGCTAGGGGTTAGGTTTAGGACTATGGTGTCAAATAGATTTAGGGTTGGGTTAGGTATAAACTGGTAAAGGTTTAGGGCTAGGGTTAGGCCACAGAAAGGCTTGAAAATGAAGAAGTCTGTTGAAGTCAAGGCATGGTCCTCACTTTGTATTTTAAACAAGGATGGGCATGTGTGTGTAATCTTTTCTTTTTTGTCTAACCTCGCAAAAGATACAGCATTATGCCTGAAGGCTACAGAAGCCAGTCAACCCTTGGCATTTATATTATTAGAAGTCCACCTCTATCTTTTTTACAGCTGTCAGGGTTATGTCATGGCATTTCTGACTGTCCGGTTAACCTTAAATCTTACTTGTTCTTTTCTTGTTCTATGTTGTTGCAGTTCTGAGTCAAAACAGGCAATGTTTTTATTTTAATTTGTATTCTACATACCAGCGATCTCTGCTGGGAGTCTTCATTTGAATTTTAACAAGACTGGCTGAAATATACATCTCTAGCAAAAGTCGTAAAACCAAGAAACCTTTTTTTTCTCACTAGCTGAAATTAAATCAGACTAAACATTTATGGTTTTGAGCTTGTTACCGAGATTATTTCCATTAGTGTGAATGAGTAAGAAAATGTTGGGGAAATTTTCGTTACATTTTGAAGTTTATATACACGATGATGACCATGCTTTCAGACACTGTGTGAAAGCTCAGACGATAATAAAGTCATTGCTTTTGACAATTTAAAAGCATCCCTGTGGATTTATTTCCAGGTAACACCTTAAATACACTGCTTTCACATATGAAATCATGGGGATAGAATGTCAAGCCAAGATCAGGAAGAGAATTGTGGACCTCTAAGTCTGGTTCATCATGGGGATAAATTTCGAGATACCTTTCCCTGTCTTTGTCTTTGTGTGAACAGAAACAGGAGACCTGCCAGGGTCCTGCTGTATTACCGTGACTAGGCAAGGCAAGGCAAATTTATTTATATAGCACAATTCAGTACAGAGACAATGCAAAGTGCTTTACATGATTAAAATATAGGAATAAAAGCAAGTAGGGATAGAATGTAGGAAAAAAAAAGTAATTTTAAAACAGTTTAACTTGAACATTGAACATTTTAAAACAGTTTAACTTGAACATTCAAAGGCAATTTTAAACAAATGTGTTTTTAATCTCGATTTAAAGGAACTCAGGCTTTCAGCACTTTTACAGTTTTCTGGAAGTTTGTTCCAGATAAGTGGAGCATAGGAACTAAATGCTGCTTCTCCGTGTTTGGTTCGTGTTCTAGGTATGCAGAGAAGGCTGGAGCCAGAAGACCTGAGTGGTCTGGAGGGTTGATACACTGATAACAAGTCTGTGATGTATTTAGGTGCTAAGCCATTTAGGGATTTATAGACTAACAGAAGTATTTTAAAGTCTATTCTCTGAGATACAGGGAGCCAGTGTAATGACTTTAGAACTGGGGTTATGTGTTCTACTTTCTTAGTCTTAGTGAGGACGCGGGCAGCAGCGTTCTGGATCAGCTGCAGCTGTCTGATCCACTTTTTAGGCAGACCTGTGAAAACACCGTTGCAGTAATCAATTCTACTAAAAATAAACGCATGGATTAGTATTTCCAGATCCTGCTGAGACATTAGTCCTTTAATCCTGGAAATGTTCCTCAGGTGATAAAAAGCCGACCTTGTAATTGTCTTTAGATGCTTTTGAAGGTTCAGGTCTGAGTCCATCACTACACCCAGGTTTCGGGCCTGATCAGTGGTTCCTAACTGAAGCAGCTGAAGCTGTGTGCTAACTTTTGATCTCTCCTCTATTGGTCCAAAAATTATTACTTCTGTTTTGTTTTTATTCAACTGAAGAAGATTTTGGCACATCCACGTATTGATTTCTTCTAGGCATTTACTGAGTGCCTGAACTGGTTCATAGACACCTGGTGACATGGTGATGTAAAGCTGTGTGTCGTCTGCATAGTTATGGTAGCTGATGTTGTTGTTTTTTATTATCTGAGCTAGGGGGAGCATGTAGATATTGAAGAGGAGGGGACCCAGAATGGACCCTTGGGGAACCCCACATGTGATTTTTGTCGTCTGGGATGTAAAGTTACCTACTGACACAAAAAAGTCCCTGTCCTTTAAGTAGGATTTAAACCAGTGGAGAGCTGTACCAGAGAGGCCGACCCATTTCTCCAGGCGCTCTAAGAGAATGGAGTGATCGACAGTATCGAATGCTGCACTGAGGTCCAATAGAACCAGCACGGTGGTTCTTCCACAGTCTGTATTTATATGGATGTCATTAAACACCTTGATAAGGGCGGTCTCTGTACTGTGGTGAGCACGGAAGCCTGACTGGAAAACGTCAAAGCAGCTGGTCGTTGTTAAGAAGGTGTTTAATTGTTGAAACACAGCTTTTTCAATAATCTTACTGATAAAGGGGAGGTTTGAGATGGGCCTGTAGTTCTGGAGTAGTAGTTTGTCTAAATTGTTCTTTTTTAACAGTGGTTTGATAATTGCTCTTTTTAGGGACTGGGGGAAAACACCTGACAGAAGGGACGTGTTTATTATCTGGGTCAAATCAGACGCTATGACAGGTAAAACTTTTTTAAAGAAAGCTGTGGGGAGAACATCAAGGCTGCATGAAGAGGAACTTAGCTGCTGAATGATCTGCTCTAAGCTTTTGTGGTTTATTTCGCTGAAATGGGACATTTTGTCAGAAATAGTTCCTGCTGAATACAGCTTTGGTTCTGGAGTTGATATGGTAGTACAAAATGATCCTCTAATTTTTAGGATTTTCTCAGTAAAGAAGTTAGCAAATTCATTGCAGGCCCTGGTGGAGTGGAGTTCGGAAGTCACGGACACAGGAGGATTTGTTAATGTGCCCATACTACTGTAAAGTATGGGCACATTAAAAAGCATTACCATAAATTCAACTCAAAGATTTATGGCACATAAGATTTTATTTGGGTCTAAATCCAGAAAGCAGTCTGCCATCTGCAAATATTACATATAATACTAAACTAAAATCATTGATGTTTTCCCTTTCAGAACATAAAATAAAATAAAACAAAATTCAACAACATCAGTAAGAACAGTGACATAGTTGTCATTAAAGCAGACATCCAAAGGGGATCTCACTCCAGAGAGCAGTGCATGGTGGGATAAGGTCATCCTGCTCTGTGAATTGGCTGCTTCATTTCCCAGAGTGCTGCTTGAGTGACTGCTTCAGCTGCTGTGTATATCAATGTGTTTATGTTACAAGTAGAGTCAGGATGTCAGGGCCCTAAGAGGACAGACTCTTTTCTGCTGCTGCTAATCATGCTCTGTCTCAGAGATAGAACATTAGGCCCTTGGCTGCAACTTCTATAATAACTTCTAAAGTCACCTATTTCTTTTACTAATTTTGTAGCCATGGTTTCCAAAACCCCAAAAGCTTATACATAAAATTATATTAGCTGCTCATCTTTTTCACACAGTATATGATAAACAGATTTCTAGGGATGTAGTGTCTAACACCATAATGATTAAAAAAACAAAATCAACACTGTCCTTTTGGCCCGAATTATTTTCCTGCTTGCATTCAATTCAATTTGATTTATATAGCACCAATTCACAACACATGCCATCTCAATGCACTTTACAAAGTCAATTCAATCAAACCATCCAGACAGATTGGTCAAAAAGTTTTCTATCTAAGAAAACCCCGCAGATTGCATCCAGTCAACATTCAAGTAGCATTCATTGGTCCTAGAATAAAACCAGCAGAGGGAACAATTGTTCAAACAGCGACTCTTATTCCATTTCTTACCACTAGCTCTTGGGCCTTAACTTGTCATAGAGTCATAAATGGTGACAACGGAAACAGTAAAATAATAAAAAAATAAAAAAAAAATCCTGACAGAGTGGAAGATATCTTTTAGAGCCTGTTTTTGCTGATGTATTTTATCAAACCCAAAGTCAAAATCTGCATATGTACTTTATAGAAATATTTATCTAGCTTGCATCAGGCATCTCAATATTTTTTTTAATTTTTGTGAAGAAATATTGACCATGAACTAGACTTCATATTTATCATGACAATAATCTAGTTTAACAGGGGACCCCCCCGCCCCAAAAGCACAAAAGTGCTGGGACCTACTACCTACTGGTGTGAACACCCAGAATCTGTGACTATTTGAAAGCGTAGTCTAATCGCATTTTTGTGGGAGGACAACATAATGGGTGCTAGGGAACTTTCTTTTGCATTTTCGGTTGTGGATTTGTGTATTCTTTCTAGATATGAACCTATCAGAATTTTGTGGCCGAGTTCTGTGCTGTGGTTTTTGTAGAGCTTTGATCTGTTATTACCGATTTTATCTTATTTTGATTTCTCTATAATAATAATAATAATAATAATAATAATAATAATAATAATAATAATAATATATGAACATCTATTTTCCCCCAGCCTTTTCCAGTGAGTAATTATTCATATTGAGAGCAAAGGCGAGGACCCACCATGTCTTTGATAGGATCCGCTGTAAAACAGGGTTCGTTGATAAATAAAACATTTCTTTTTTTAAACTAGCTTTAGTATCTTATATAAGTAATGTTTGATGTTATTGTTCCTAACATTACTAAAAATCTATTTTTCTTATAAAGAACTTAGATTCTTAAATCTAAGATTTACCAATGGCTGCTAACATTTCCAAATCTAGCTTCTTTAATGAAAAACGGCGGTTGAAAAAAATGGAACGTAGCAACTTCCTGTTCCTGTTATCGCTTGTAAGTCTTTGACATTGAAAGTACATTTTTCTTTTTAAATAGCTTTTTGCATTTCTATAAGCACCATTTTAAACACCTCTCTAAGGCAAAAATCACTAACTTTGAGTCTACTTTACACAATAGTAACTTCCACACAGAAGAGCTGAAAATGGTCACCAGCCGATTTCTCGTCGCATGTGTAATTCCTCCTGACTACACATTCTGTCTGCAGGTTGACGTCTACAAATCAAAACTAAAGTTAATGCACCTACTCTAAAGCCACTCTGCTAGTCACCTAAAACACTGGAGGTTAACCCAGAATTTCAGAACATGCATTTGTCTATATATTTTGACAATGGGACAGAGTCACTGCGAACAAAAGCAGAGAATGTAGAAGATATTTTGGTAGAAGAAATGTATTGCATGGTGCTATCTTAAAATCGTTGAAGGTCTCACTCCAGCAAGCAGCAGTACAAGAATAGTTGATAAAATGTGATGTCTGACCTTCTCAGTGCAGTTCAGATACACATTTATCTACATGCAGTTAATACACCCACACAAGCTCCAAATAGCTACATGCCCAAATGGGCATAATTTTTTTTACTCAGACGCTCATTTGTCATGAGAGCATGAACATTCATTTCAGTTGACATTTTGGAAAGGTCATAACTTTTGTCTTAAAATAGTTGTTAGATGTTTTCACCTCCTTAGGAACAAAAAAACAAGTTTTGCATCTTATTTTGATGTCTAGCAAGGCCCTCTCCATGATCTCTCGCCTGCAACCCAGACCTGCAGCTTCTCCTCAGTCCAGATGGTACAGACCATGACTGTTAACTGGCAGACACGGGATTTGAAGGAGGAAAGGATGGTCGGGAGGGATCGCCCGGAAGAATGTTCATGTTTTATTAATTTTCAGAAATAGAGGCTTGTATAGCTGCATATATTATTGATTAAGGTACCTCTAAGGGGAAGTTAAGTTGAAGTGCCGCTTGGCTTAATTGATTGGGACACGGTTAAAGTGAGAGCACGGTTATCAAGTGCAGGGTGTTAAGTTTCCGTCCATTTAAAGCCTGAAAGTAAACCTGAAGCTTTTAAAATTACTTGAACTTTGCAAGCTGTTCTTTAGATTTTATTTATATCACATTTTGTTTGTGCATCCCTCGGTTTTGGATACAACAGTATAGTTTTCCTTTCGCCAGATAAAGTTTTAGTGAATTCAGTTCCCATGTGGCATTCATAACAAATTGCTCTGTGAAAGACTGCAGAGGTCAGAAGTAGTTTTGCTTCATGACAAATGATCAAATAACGCTGCATTTTGTAAGAACAGAAAAGCCCTTACAGAATTTTCATGTTGCGTCATGGAGCCCAATGGTTTTGTGTACAATTTCGGGTTGACTCTGCCTCCGTTCTTTTTAGTTTATTTATATAGCACCAGTTATCTCCAAACAACTTACAAATCAAAGGATACAGTTCGCCTGCATACATTCAATTCAGTTCAATCACGAACACGCTAAATCCAGGCCAATATGTTCCAATTTGGTTCTAGTAGAAAAATGTTTTGAAGTTTGTTTATTATGCCAATCGGTAAATACCTGCCTACCCAAGGAGACCCAAGCAGTTGAATCAAGTGCATTTTTTTTAGCAATTTCTCCTCTGGAACAAGCATGTGAAGAAAGTGGACAGTTGATCGCATTGATTGGTTACCTTTGCAGCAGTATGTCAACATGCATAGGCGACTGTGCACTTTCTTCACATGCTTGTTCCAGAGGAGAAATTGCTAAAAAAAAATGCCACTTGATTCAACTGCTTGGGTCTCCTTGGGTCCATACACCCACAACTCTAAATACATGGCACACACAATTTCAAGCACAATATAAATTAACGTATCTCAAGTCCAGACTACCCTTTTGCATAGCAAGAAGCTTTATCTGGTTACTGCAATGACCGAAAGGTGATCTCCACATGGCTCAGAGAGAGTGTGAAACCTAAACAAATAACATTGTCGTGCTTCCATGACTAAGCTGTGTCACAAATTGAAAAATCTGCAGTTGGCTACAAAATATCAATCTTCAGCCTCTTTCCAGAGTTCACCAATTGCCCCTGCCTGTTCCCTTACTGCCAAAACCTTGGAACTGAAATAAAACATTTATGAAATATAAATATAAATTAGTTTTTAATGGAAATATCAAGGAGTATCATACATACTATTTAACAAAGTTATAGAAAATAGTAAAAATAAGATAAACACCAAGTCAATTACTTGACTGGTTCATACACGTTTTTGTTTATGACCCATATAAATAGTACTTGAAGAGCCATGTGACCCCGGTTTTAGTTTGAGTATAAAGGCATTTCTGGTAAATCAGTTAAATAGTTCCATACCAATACAATTGAACAGCTAAATATTATATTCTCCTATTTATGTGTCTTAAAAAAATGTTTTATAAGTTACACCTGGGGATGTACCAGTCATTCACCCAGAAATGAGAACCTTGCAATTTGCTTGTGATCGGCTCTGATCGGTATTTAAATACTGAATACTGGATTCAATGGTCCTGCCTTTAATAAGCAGCTCAGATGTCAAGAAAAAGGGAAAATCTGTATTGGAAATGAATGTCTGTTTAACTTTGTCCCAACTTAAGAATTTTACCTACATAAACTGCATAGAAATGTAAAGTAGTTGATTAAAGTGTTAGATCTAATGACATTTTTTTTTACTTGTTTACACTTGATGAAGCCTTGATAGAAAATACCTTTATCAGTTCTTCATAAAGCTTTATTTTTGCTACATTTTGAGTGTGAATAAACACCATTATTGTCATTTCAGCTTGCAACAGTTAGTATTCATTCTGGACTGTGGAAAAACTGTTAACCTGCTCATGAGTGTGTCACATTCAGTCTCACACAGTTTATCTTTTGTTTGTCGTAAGTTGTTCCTAATATTGCAGCAGCTATCTCCCTTCTTCTCAAAGCAGAGATGTAATCTGATATTATTAGCTTTGTTTTCTGTTCCGCATTAGCATGCAGTGTTGGCTTTTCTCGCTCATAATGTGTAGGTGTATATAAAAACATGACACTGATAAGAGAATCCAAAATGAGAGATGTTGATATGCCTAAGTAATCTCATACTTCATCTCTATTGAATGACTTGAGACATGCACTCTCGTACACACACGCGCACTCACAAAGCAGTGTAGCAGCTGGATTGTGCAGTTTGGCTGAGACTGCGTGTTGCTTTGAGTGGGAGGAGTGTGGAATGATCCTCTCAGCTCTGTGGCAGGTCCTGTCATTGGAGAGAACAGTATCACTCTGCATTTACATTGATCCTTATTAGGGCTGGAGATTAAGTCCTCGCCAAGTGTGACTCAGCTGCAGCTGGAGCGCCTTCAAGTTTCACATACAACACTAAAATGAGCATAAACATACGCAGTAATTCTTGTGGTTATCTGGGAAAATAATTCCCTGGTGACGTTTTTCTCTTTTTTTTTTTTTCTTTATCCAATCTTCTTTGTGATCAATCTTGGTGTAACTGCAGGTTTTTTGCATGAGGAAAAAAATTGTTTTATATATTTTTTTGTTGTATGCGACAGAAACAACAGTTGTTTCATATTCTTTCCAGAAGCTGGAGTTGCATTTTAACCAAGGTAAATGAGGCAGCCACCCATTCAGAGGGAAGATATGTTCAACTGATTATATTGGAATGAAGCAAGATCTGTTGAGAATAGGACAGATCATACAGCGTTGTTTAGTTTAAGAGTTTCTGAGTCTTTCAGAAATACAAAGAAAAGGACTAAAGTGTGTGTAAAGTGCTGGTCAGACGTTACTTGCAGTCCAGAGAGTAAAGATTTTGGATTTTAATTGAATATTTGGGTGGAATGATTAGAAAACACACAATTTCATTCATTATTTATTCATTAAAGGAGCAATAACTGAAATTTCACCACTAGGTGCACTGTTGAGCACTGTCTGTAGACCAAAGTAAGATCTGCGGCAAGCTACGCCTCTCTACATCCAGAATCTACGCAACAGACCAGTTATCCGTTTCAATTTTACATTTTCTGTCAAAAAAAAAACAAATGCCTGAATGTAAATGAGGATTAAGGTGGGCAGCTCACAAGCCCACCAGGCTGCTTTAAACAATGCCTAACTGTGTTAGCTGGGCTAGCGGCTACTCGCCTCACATAACAGTAACCGCTGGCCCATTGCTGGTCAAACTCCAACAATTAACCCACGTGCCACAATTGCAGCATTACATTAAATCGAATCAACATAGCAACACAAGTGTAACAAGACTGTAACACCAACAAAACAAACATTTGACTTCATGCTGTTGCTCACCGGTCTGCAGAAGAAAAGCTAGTGCCGAGTCGAATTGGAGCTGCTTCTGCTGTCAAAATGCTCTCCACCTTGGAAACGCGAGGCCAGCGTTAATCCTCATTTTGTTCCTTTCCTCATCTGACAACTTCTTTGCCAAACAGTGTTGTTTTTTGTGGTAATAAAGGGTCCTGATCGGGAGGCAGCGGTGCCATTTTATGGGGAGGGAGTCCATCTAAAAAGATACCTTTAGTTCTTCACAAAACAATTTTTTTCAGTTATTTCTATGTAAAGCAACGTAATTCTGCTTATTGCTGTTTTAATTTGTTCTTTATAATAATATAAGATATTTGACCAACTCTGATGGAAGAGATAGAATTAATTTAAAATGGTCAGTTTCCTGCAGGATTGTCAGGGTAGGGTAACCTTATACTGTGGCAACATTTTTTTGAAGGCACAGGGTTCTACAGAAATGGTTAAAGACGATATGATAATTTTTCAATTCCTGTCACTTTCCTGTTTGGCAAAACCATAAATAAGTTAACATTTATAAGTGTTTTTATGCTTCAGGGAAGTGTGTACCTTCTTAATTCAGTTGTGCAAATACAATTTTGTTATAATTGCTTATCTTATCAGCTACTGTGTGCATCCACTTACCTGTCAGTTTGATGTTGATACAAATACATGTTACCACTGATGGAAAAATATAGAATCAGTATCATATCAAAAATGGTGTCCAAAACATATATGGATATAGCATGGCACATAAAGGACACATTATTATACTGTAGACACGGATCAGGTCTATGCAAATGTATTTAACAGCAGCTTTGTGTTCTGTCTTTCTGGTAATTTTGTGTAATGTGTTACTGATTAACTACAGCAGCAGGGTAGGCTGCTATGGGTTGTTACTTTTTTTTGCTCCAATCGTCAGCTTCCTCTGGTTCCACCATAGTCTGTTATTAGTTGCTGGTAGCTTTATAACTAGATAGGGGAATAATGGAGGAGGGGGGGGCTCAATGGTCTGTTTTGTTGCTTAACTATTTAGTAGCCATCAACTGATTACCATTTTTCTGTGACGATTTGTTCACAATAGAACAGAATTGTTCAGGATTAGGATTCCTAACTTTGTACCTGGAGAAAAACATCTCAACTGGGCATCTCAGACCGACGGGCTGATTGGGGCGTTTGTTTCCATTAAGCTAATATTTAAAACGATGGTGTTGGCGAATAATGTCTGGGAGGTTTACTACATCACTGTTTTCAGATACAGGAGCTTTACTGACATTTTTGAGTTGCTCTCAAACATCTGTGTCGTAGATGGATTCAGCAATGTTGAAGGAGGACCAACTCCAAATTGATTTAACTTCACCTGAAATTAACAGCCAATTGGATCAAACTTGGACACAATCGGGCATTCAGCAGGACAATGATCCCAAGCACTCATCAAAACTGCATTTAGGATGGATCAAACAGATTGAGCTCCTGGAGTCACCCTGACCCAAACCCTAATCAAAATGTGTGGACAATGCTTGCATTTAAAAAAATATCATTAAAGTTTTTTGTTCAAGAAGCCTTTTGATAGTTACACTGTGGCATTTTATTCTAGATTTCTAGAATTGTTCTTTTATATTGTACTTGCAATTTTGTTTTTCTATTTTTAAGGGTTTTTATGATTAATGAAAAGCACTTTGGCTGTCTGATTTTCTGCTGTAAAGGGCTGTATGAATGAATAAATAAATAAATGAACTGGTACTTACATTTACATACAAATCTAAAGAATAACATAAAGGCTAAGATCGTTTCAATGAACCTATGACCGCAGCTTGAAAAGGTGATGAATTGTGACAGTCTTAAACTTGGGTTCCTGTATGAAAACCTTCTTGCATAGCGGGTCTCATCTTATTCGCTGTAATCATTTAGAAAAGTGTCATTTATGCAGAGCAAATGTGTGCTCCACAAACGTGCATAAAAATGTGTTTTGTACTGATAGAGAGACTTATGCATTGCTTTCTTTTGTTACTCCGGCTGGAAACTCAAATCACTTGAATACATACATACTTTAACTTGCATCACAGAAACACGAGGAGAAAGGCCGATGGGGGGAGAGAGTGAATATCATTTGTTGGGCGTCTCATATTGTGTATTCTTCAGAGCGGGGAGATAGGGATCAGGGTGTGTGTCTGTTCTGACATGGGCGAAAAGCCGCAGAGCACAGACCAGAGAACAGATACGGAGGGGACCTGTGAGGGGTGTGTGTGGGGGGGGGGGGGGGGGGGGGCAAGTTTAGAGAGAGTGTTGGAAAGATACTAATCAGGACCTGGAAGCAGTACTCCGGAGTCCTGTCATAGATGAGAGGTGCGGCGATAAGGAGAAAGAGCAAAAGGACAGAGCAAGGAGGCTATGGAAAATGGAGAGGTGAAGAAAGGGCAACACGAGGCATTTTCCTACTTGTACTCAAAATGGAGCACTGGGTGAAATGATCAGAGTTGGAGAGAAATGTCTGTCACCCCAGTTAGTTTGTTATGGAGATGAAGCCAGTTTCACAGAAACACATTTTTAGTTTGCCAGTTCTTCCTTCGCATAATTTAACCTGTGGTTGTCCATCTGTCCATGACTGTATATTGTTAAGAGAAAAGTTTAATTACTTTAACAGCTAAGACAAGCCTTTTTGCATGTTGTGAGTGATGAGAATATGAGAATTACTGTGAAATCATCCAACCCTGACAAATACTGTTTAAGTCCCTGTAAGGTTCTTATGGAAACATTATACCTTAATAGAAATTACACATCAACTGGAAAATGTTCTATGGAATATCATTTTTAGTACTTATTTATGCCCCCCCCAACCCCCATACCTACACATGATTTTTGATTAGTTCCCACCTTAAACATCCACTCAGCCAGACACTTGTAAAGTTTACTCCTCTCACATTTTTATTACATTTTTCATTGATAAATCAAGTGGACATTGCTTTTTCAGTATTTGGGTATTTATTGTTCAAAGCTGCAAGGACGAGAGTGTGAACAAAAATGACACTGCATCATTTATTTATAACTGTACAGTTTGTTTTTCTACAGTGTGTTGCAAAAACGTTCATACCAACTGAGCTTTTAAATGCATTTTATTTGAAAGTCACACTTATTTGGGGCCGAATACAAAGCAGTTTGGTTTTGCGTACTTCACAGAAACACATTTTCCTGTTGTCTTTGGAGTCACTACTAACTTTCCACATCTGGAGACTGAAGCAATTACCCATTCTTCTTTGCAACTCAAGCTCAGTCAGACTCTGTATTTGTATTTTTGAATTTTACCAGTGATTCTGACTTTAATTTGGGTCAAGTATTTGACTAGGCTATTATAACCCTTGAATATACTTGGTCTAAACCAGGGATGTCCAAACTTTTTGGCTTGTGGGCTAGGGATGGACAATTAATCGCATTTAGAATGTAATCACAATTTAAAAAAACGAAATTTCCAAATCGCAGAAATGTGCAATTTTTGGCTATGTAACAATTAATGGATCAGACACGTCATTTAGGTGTCGGTAATATGTTTAAAGTGGGTTTGACTCCACATGGAAAGGAAGAGACTTGCAGCAGTGAGATAATCTAATTTTATTATTTGTTTTAGAGTTTATATAATCAATATTTTTTACCAGAAACTTTCAGGAATCTCACCATAGCATTAAGTACTAGTCAAACTGTTTAATACATAGACTTTTTTGTTGGTTACACTTTATGTTCGGCAAGGATTGACTTCCAACTCAACAAGCTATTCTCTTGAATAAGACTTTTCTGATTAACGAAAAACAGTTAAATTTCTTGTTTTAAATAGTCGTTGTTTACAAACATCTCTATCTACAGGGCAGTTTTGTTGCTTCTGGTTAATGCAAAGAAAACTCAAAATTAAATTGCAATTATGGTTGAAATAAATCGCAATTTAGATTTTTGGTAAAATCGTACAGCCCTATCATGGCACAGAAGTATTCGAGGGCCAAAAAAGTGAATAAAAATAAATAACGTCACCCAAAAAAATACAGATTTTTTCTTTTACCTGCTGTACAAAATATAATTTTAAATAAGCAAATTCGATTATATTAAGGCAATTTTAATAAATTAATTCCAATCATATTTTATTGCATCAAAGTCTGCATTTGAATAAGTCTTTGAATAGATGTGGTCCTATTTACTATATTAAAGTGAACAAAATCAGCACAGGGGCCTCAAATGACCCCTGGGCCACACTTTGGACAGGCCTGATCTAAACCATTCCATTGTAGCTCTGGTTGTATGTTGGCTGGAAGGTGATCCTCCACCCCAGTTTCAAGACTTTTGCCAGCCAGGGCAAGGTTTTCTAATAGAATAGCCCTATATTTAGCTTTATTCATGTTCCCATCAACGTTCCCCAGCTTTCCCCTCCCTCCTAAAGAAAAGCATTCCCCCAGTATGAGGCTGCCATGTCATGGGGAGTGTCTGTTGAGGGTGATATCCATTAGTCCTCTAGTGCACGTAGCATTTTGCTGAACGGTTAAAGTTATTTTGGAGAGCAAATTCTGTCATGATTGCTGCATGTCCTGCATAACTTGTGGCAAACAGTAAAGATGACTTTTTACTGTTTTTGTTTGTTGGTGTTGTTGTAACAATGACTTTCTTCTTGTCTTTATTCCATAAATGCCATATTTGTGAAATGCATAACTAAAAGTTGTCCTTACCATAGGTTCTCGCACCTCAGCTTTTCTGCAGTTCCTCAAGTTTACCCTCCTGGGCGCTGGGTCTGATTGGATTGAATTTATCTGTTGTTTTGTAGTCATACTGATCATCAGTTAGGTAGATCTTCATAGGCTTGCAGTCGTCTCAAGCAAAGCCAATTGAACTCGGCTAAGATTCCAAGTCCAACTTTAGTTTAACATTCGCCACAAAGTTATCCCTAAGCCGTTTGCTGTGTTCCTTGGTGTTTATGAAGCTTTTCTCTTTAATGATCTCCAACAAACCTCTTGGTTCTTGAAAGATCGACTGGGTTAATACTGAGATTAAATTGCACGCAGGTGGATTCTATTTACAGATTAAGGGACTTGTACGATAACGTTGCTGGACAATACGTTTCCTAAAAATGATCGTAATAAACCACAATATTTTTTCAGATAATATCATAATGGAGTAATAATGAAAGTATATCCTCTCGATAGATCAAGCGGTTGGCCACCATCATTTGGCTTAAATCCAAAAAAACTCCCACACTCCAGAGGTCGTGTTCGGCTTTGACACCAATTCCATTTTCTTTTCTAACTAGCGTTTCTCTGGCTCTCCCTCATGAGGCTCTCATGCTAAACTTTGAGCAGCTAAACTTTGACCTGACACAAAATGTAACACACAAAATGTGAGTAGACACCGGTGCATCGTACTGAAACATTTTGTTATCCAGCCTGAGAGAGGAGAAGGGAAACCCAAGGGGAAAAAAGCCAGCATGCATATGCAAATTATCAAGCCTATTTTAGTTCACTGTGATTAAAATTTATCATGTGATTAATTGATTTATCGTGACAGGCCTATTCTGAAAACAATTGTTAGCATTTGGTCTTATTTAGGCGTATGAGAGTAAAGGTGTTTGAACACAGATGTACATTGAGGTTTGTTATCTTGGTTTCAAAAAATATTCAAGGGACAAGGCACTCTATAATGAAATATTTAAATATAAATTACCACTTTAAAGTTTGTACACTAAAGTTATTGCCTAAACTATATGATCAGTGGTTGCAGGATTTCCCTAGTTCTCCATATTAAAGTTATATATGTTCCCATGCAAATGGAGGCCTGGCATAATAAAAAATAAATTTGGAAAACAAAGTACCCCACTCTGACTCCTTGCTACAAATCATACCAAATGCTGTTCACCACTGGTAATTATTTCATATTTTAACTACACAACATTTTCAACATTCATTTGTATATCTACTTACCCTCTCCAGTGAACAAAGACACACTCGCATCGTACAATGTAGACCCTTTGAGAGCAGAAAGCCAAGAAAAATACCTGGACTTTAGTTAAAGAAAAAATCTTTCTAGTGACCAGTATGTAATCACTTTATAAAAAGGGATGTATAACTCTGATTTTTGTAGAGGAAGGACACGAAGGCAGTCATTTGTGGATACAAAGTAGATGTGAAAAATTTGTTTTGACATATAAGTAGTGCGGTTCAGCTTGCTGGAAGTCCATGCTGATCTCATAACATATGGAAGGATTATGTTTTTTGTTTAAAGCAAATGCTCTGGCCCGTTTTGAAAGAATAATCTCAAGACACAATTTGGTCAGCACTTGTCTCCTTTTTTTTACCAGGAGTTTCAGTAGGGATTTTTTCCCAGGGGTTTTCTGATAATTTATGTGCAGATGCTGAAATAGCTCTGTTTAAGACTCTAGCGGCAAGCAAAAAAAATGATCTGAATTCATCATTTTGTATTTCTTATGTTTTTTAGGTTTAACAGTAAGAAATTCCAGCATCGCATCGGATGCCCCTTTGGATAGCGATTACATTCCTTCTATGTTTTGTCGCAAATGTGTTTACTGTAGAGTGAATTAATAATGGATTCCATTTTGAATCAACATTTGAGCGCGGACACTATGTAAATATTGCTTTTATTTGCCCAGACGCGCTCACAAAGAATCAGCTCTGTTGGGTATCACCCTTCACATCTCGTTGCTGTTATTCCCATCCTGTTGCCCAGGAGACCGGTGGCATGTAGCTACAGGTGGGTGTGGAGGTGGGTGTTGATGCCTTCCTGCTTCCCATCAAAGCCCAAGGTCTCAAGATCGCATGCTGACACCAAACAAAAGATCCATCCACAGATTTGTCACACAGTTGGTCATACAGAATATGACTAATTTCAGTGCTTTTCCTCTCTTCATTGTCTGTTAGCACTTCCTTCGTCTTATTCATCTAGCTTTTTTTTCTTCTTCTTGGTACACTGTAGCGTCATATCTCTCTCTCTTTTGCTGCCTGTTAGTCAGTCACTCTTTCCTCTGTTGGTGCCTTCCTCTCCGCCTCTCCCCTGTGTATTGAGCGTGATTATGTTACTAAGCAGAAGTCTCCTATCAGAATGTTCATTGGTCGAGCTCATCTTTGAGAGGGTATTGCATAACCACTTCCCCCCTCTCATCTCGGTGCTGACTTGGTTGGATCGCAAGATAAACACCAGTTAAGCTGAAGCAGAAAACTTTTCCCCGAGTTCACCCCTCACTTATTTTCCTTACATCTTCTGCTGGATTGTCAGCGTGTTGCTTCAAATGGGCAGCAGATAGAAGTGGGGGATAAGAAATGCAGATAGATACGCTCGCGAGCCTCAAAACATTGTGTGTGGAGTCAAAAGAATTTGCTGAGTGATGAGTACTCCCTTTGCTTGAATCAACATCTCAGTTATTTTTTTCTCCTTAAAGTTGAATAAGCATGTGTCTGATGTAGTGGGCTTTGCGTGTGAGCAGCGAGCTCAGAGACTAAGGTTAAAGGAAGGTGAAGAAAGCATGTTTCATTTTTAATTATGGGACTTTTGGAGCTTCACAAGGTCCAGCGCATCTGCCACAGATGGAAGCAAACAAGATGTCAGGATGTAAATGATGCAAATATATATATTTTTTTGTTTTTGCTATAGAATATTCAGACTGGAAAATTTTAGAAAAATCCAACCTTCACTCTTAATTCAATTCAATTCAATTCAATTTTATTTATATAGCGCCAAATCATGAAACATGTCATCTCAAGGCACTTTACAAAATCAAGTTCAATCATATTATACAGATTGGGTCAGATTATACAGATTGGTCAAAATGTCCTATATAAGGAAACCAGTTGATTGCATCAAAGTCCCGACAAGCAGCATTCACTCCTGGGGAACCGTAGAGCCACAGGGAGAGTCGTCTGCATTGTACATGGCTTTGCAGCAATCCCTCATATTGAGCAAGCATGAAGCGACAGTGGGAAGAAAAACCACCCATTAACGGGAAAAAAAAACCTCCGGCAGAACCGGGCTCAGTATGAACGGTCATCTGCCTCGACCGACTGGGGTTACAGAAGACAGAGCAGAGACACAACAAGAGAGACAAAAGCACAGAAGCACACATTGATCTAGTAATCTGTTCTACATTAGATGGTAATAGTCGGTGATCTGTCCTCCCTGGATGATTTCACAGTCAACAGAACGTCAGACCAGGTGTACCTACTATGAAGAAAAAAGAGAGAGAACAAAAAGTTAAAAGCTGAAATGACAACAGTCATTTCTTTTTTTTTTTTTTTTTTTTTTTTTTTTTTTTTTTTTTTTTTTTCCCCAGTGTCCTGTCTAGCAATGTGGCAATAAAAATTGATATCTTAATGCCAAATAGAGCTCGACAGATTTTACTTTCACAAGTGGAGCAAACAGCTTTCGCCATAATGCTCCGCTTGATTTGTGCGTGTAAATAGCTTTATTGTGATTCCTGCAGGGAGAATTTCAAATTATATGGACACTACAATGGGAAAGTAGGAGAGTAAAAGAAAAACAAGAAGAGAAAAACAAAAAAAGAAAAAGAAAGAGAAAGAAGAGGTGAAAGAAAGAAGAGATAAAAGGAAGAGAATGATAAAACGTCCCCTGTCTGCTCCATCACCTGGAAAGAGACACAAAAAGAACAGCACAACCAACAGACATAAAGCAACAGATACAATCGTGTAGCACCTTGATACCATTGCTAAATCATATGTATTATTATTTAAGCTGACATGTGTAATGTGATACCTAAAAAAAGGTAAAAGAAAGTAAATAAATTATAGCCTTTCTGTATATAAGTGAACATTTAATACCTGGGACCCAGCACCTGTGGGAGATTGTGAGAGTGCACTAGTTTAGGTGAAAATTATCCACAAGGAAATGGCTTGATAGTGATTGTGGGGAACCGAAGACCCACCTTCCCCGAGCACAGAGGCAGGGGTCAGGGGACCCATAACCCCGGACTCCCAAAGGGGCCCCCAAAGCAGTGCGCCCGAGAGGGGCCTTCACAGGAAATGTACAACCCCCCCCGAGGAAAGAGGAGAGACGACCCCGAGGAAATCCCCCAGCCACCGCAATGCCGACGCCCCCAAGAGCCGCGGGGACGAGCCCGTGGGCTCCGCCGGCAGCCGGCCCCGCTGAAGTGGTCCCGGCCATGAGCCCTGGGGGCCAGAGGCCCCAGGGGCGCCCCGCCCCCGCGGCAGGGGCCCCGGCCGCCCCCCGGGGGGCCAGGCCCCGCGAAGCCACCGCCGGGAATGGGCCGGCACCCACCCGGGAACCCGCCCCAAACCCGAGGACCGTCAACGCGCCAGAGGGTCAAGGCGCCCGCCAACGCAGCGGAGGAGGGCAGGACGTGGGGGGATGGGCTCCGCACCTATCGGAGACTTGAGATGATCTTGGGAGAGGGAGCTGACCGAACCCAAACCTGGGGAAAAAAAAAAAAAAAAAAAAAAACCTCATTCACACCATCCCTCCCTTGTGCCCCACTCGCCACACACAGACACCAAAAAATAAATAAATAAATAAATAAAATAAATAAAAAATAAAAAATAAATAAAAAAAAAAAGGACGCTTTACACACATTCCCACATAGCATTCACATCCAAAAAACCCAAGTGGGGGGGGGGTCACCACAATTCAACAATACGACTGCCTGTGCCCGACCCCCGGCCCCGCCCCCGGACCAGGCGCCCCCCGGACCAGGCCCCCCAAAGAAGGGGGGCCGACACGACCCGCTCGGGCCATCCGACCAGAGCCCCCCATCACCCACTATATACCTAATAAACCCCCTCCCACCCCGACCTTACCCTAGCCACCCCTGCCCCCCATCCCTTCCTGGGGAGAGCAGAGGCGACAGCCCCAGATCCGGTAAGCCGCCGGCCAGCCGCAACAGCCCCCCGCCAAGACCCCGTACCCAGTGGCCCGCACCTCCTCCAGGCCCCAGACTCCGTGCCGCGATCGGAGATCGGGGGTGTGCAAAAGACCCCCGATCCTCCCTACGCCCGCTCAGATGTTGTGTTGTTGCATGTTGTTCTCAGGTGTGTTTAAAACTGGGAGCACCGAAGGGGGTGCACGGCACAGCCCACCCCCCCTCCGGAAGGGAGCTGGTGCCAGCGCCCCCCCTCCAAGCAACTACCCAGAAGAACCCTCAATGTCTAAATGCGAGAGGGGGTGAAGGGAGCCGCCCGGGGCGAGGCTCACACAACATAAGCCCCCCCCCAGACGTCTTCCCCCCCACCCCCCCCATATCGTGGCCTACATGGATGTGCGTTGTGAAAATGTTTGGAGTGAAAGTGTCTAAAATGCATGATAAAATTGGGGAGAGGGACGTCACCAAAAGGTGGCAACCTCCAGTAACGCCCTCTCCCCAAGGACCTACATGTGTGGCGGCGTGATGGAGCAGGCAGAGGGAGGAGTCCGGGGATGGGGAGCAAAGGACTGGGGAGCCAACCCAGGGAGCCAGCTCCCCTACTGACTCCTATAGGCACCCCCGCTCCCCGAAAGCCCCACCCGGAGAAAGGGGCCCCTCCAGCGGCACCACCATAGCCCGGGGGCCGGGGAGAGGCCGCAGGGCCCGCCAGCCAACCACCCACCAGGACCAACACCTCTACCTCCCCCAGCCCACCCCCCATGCCTACTGTATTTAACCCCCCCCCCCCAAAAAAAGATTATTAATAATAATAATAATAATAATATATAATTAAATAAATAAATTAATAAGATGGGGGACCCTGGCCAGCCAGCCCGCACGAGCCATCCCAAACCCCACCCCCCAGGTGAGACCCGCACCGGGAGACTACACGGACCAGGACCGGGGCAGGGGGCCGGACACAAGCCCACCAGAACGTCCACCAAACCCCCCCCCACACACCACCCGTAGATTTAAACCCTCCCCAACACTAACATTCAAACATCTCACCATACATTCGACACTAGACATCCAGGCTGGGTAAGTCACTACTCCCCCTCCCTCCCCTCCCCCCACTAGCAGAATGCCAACCCAAAGAAGGGGAAGAGCATCTGCCCTGAGATGTTAATGACCATGCCCCCCTACCAGCTCAACAGGCCCTGAGGACCCCCAGCGCTCCAGAGGCCCCGTGCAGGGGCGGACACCCGGGCGCACGCCGGCCCAGACCCCAAGCGGCACACCCCCCGGAACCGAAACCCCCGAGGCCCCGCCGGGGCCCCCGCCCGAGGGCGGCGCGCCCCAGGGACCCCAGGCCCCCAGACCCACCCAGGACCCACCCAGCGACAGCACAGCTACCAGGTCAGTAACCCACGTCCGTCCCCGCGTAGCTCCCCAAGAGCGCCGCAAGCGGTGCTGTGGGCCACCCGTAGGCCTCCCAAGCTCCTCCCATATGGGGGCAACAGACCCTGGAGTCAGACCCACCAAGCGCCCCACTCCAAGTGCCCCCAGAGTCCCAGGAACCCCTCCACCCAGCCACTGCGCCCTGCAGGAAGCAACCCACCGCCCCCCATTCCACTAAGTGATAGTGCTAATCAAAGGAGCCCAAAGAGATCGAACAGATGTTGATGCAGATGCTGTCTCAAGATTAATATGATCCAACAAAAGATCTCTATATTGATTGATACTGAGATTCTCCTTACTTTTCCAATTCATGAGGATAGTTTTCTTTGCGATACATAGTGCAGTGAAAACCATGTAAACTATTTTATTCCCCAGAGGACTTTCCTCAAAATTACCAAGCAAGCAAACTGATGGGGAAGGTGTAATTTTACAGCTCAAGCACTTTGATAAGTCCTTACATATCTGTGTCCAGAACCTCTGGACTGGTGTGCATAACCATAACGCATGAATATAATTTTCAGGATGATTGCCTATGCAGTGTGGACAGATATTAGATTGTGCCAGACCCATCTTGAATAATCTTTGTCCTGTGTAGTGTACTCTGTGAAGGATTTTGTATTGTATTAGTTGTAAGTTGGTGTTTCTAGTCAATTTGAAAGTTCTTAGACATATCTGAGCCCAGAAGTTTTGTTCAAAGTTGACTGATAGATCCTCTTCCCATTTCGTAATAGGAAGAGATATTGAATCATCTATTTTGGTCAGTGTCCTGTATGATTTAGACAGTAGTTTGGGGGGGTTTAAATCTAGGAACTCTAATATATTACTTGGAATTTGTAAACCACCTTTAATATGCTTAAATTTTTTTCTAATTATAGATTTAAGTTGTTCATATTCCAAAAATTTATTTTTACTAATGCCATATTGCATATTTAGTTTGGAAAAATTGATGAACTCGGTTCCATCAAGTAAATGTTCCAGATATTCAATACCTTTGTTCTTCCAGTATGTAAAGTTTATCATATTATTATTTTGTAGGATGTCAGGGTTGTTCCAGATGGGTGTACGACTGCATGGGATAAGTGACGACTTTGTCATTTTAAGAAACTCCCACCATGCTGTCAGAGTAGAACTGATATTGATATTTTTAAAGCATGTATGCCGTTTTATATTTGAGCTAATAAACGGCAAATCTGAAATCATGATATTATTGCATATTTCCTGTTCTATATCTATCCAGGGCTCGTCTAAAGGATTATGCTTTATCCATTTAGTGATATATTGTAGTCTATTTGCCAAGTAGTACTTATGGAAGTTAGGCAGATCTAGTCCCCCTCTGTCTTTAGTTTTCTGTAGCGTCTTTAAGCTGATACGGGGCGGTTTATCTTTCCAAAGAAATTTAGAGATTGAAGAGTCAAGAGATTTAAACCAGTCAGATGATGGTTTATTGGGGATCATAGAAAATAAGTAATTAATTCTAGGTAAGACCATCATTTTAATCGAAGCTACTCTACCCATGAGTGAAATTGGAAGCGATTTCCATCTATCCAGGTCATCTTCTATCTTTTTTAAAAGTGGGATGTGATTAAATTTTACTAAATCTGCAAGTTTAGACGACACAGTGATACCCAAATATGTGATGTTTCCTGAGCGCAAATGTAAATCTAGGGGGTTTTGGAAAGAGCAATTAATTGGCAGTACCGTAGATTTAGACCAGTTTATAGAGTAATCAGAAACCTTTGAGAAGGATTCTAGTAATCTAATTACTTGAGAAAGCGAAGAGTTTGAGTGCTGAAGATAGAGTAATACATCATCAGCATAAAGACTAATCTTATGCTCTATATTCATGCATTTTATACCTTTAATAACCTTTGTTTGTCTAATTGTTGCTGCTAGAGGTTCAATAAAAATGGCAAAAAGTGAGGGGGAAAGTGGGCATCCTTGCCTAGTGCCCCTCTGGAGACAAAAGCTGGAAGATGTTTGATTATTTGTCCTGACACAGGCTGTAGGAGAGCTGTATAAAATTTTTAACCAATTTATAAAAAAATTGCCAAAACCAAATTTATGCAGAGTAGCGAATAAAAAATTCCAGTTTACTCTATCAAATGCTTTTTCTGCATCTAAAGACATTATAATAGTTTTATTATTTGTACTGTAGGAATAATCTATTAAATTAAGTAATCTGCGTGTATTTGTGGATGACTGCCTTCCTCTGATAAAACCAGTTTGGTCTGGGTGGATTATGAAAGGAGTGACTTTATCTAATCGTTTTGCAAAAGCTTTACATATTATTTTAATATCCACGTTGATTAAGGATATGGGACGATAGCTGGTGGGCAACATAGGATCTTTGCCTGGCTTAAGCAGAAGACTGATGGTGGCAGAGTTCATATTAGCTGGAAATCTGCCATTTTCCTGAATTTCCTGCAACATTCTGTGAAACGTTGGTGCCAGAATACTCCAGAACTCCTTATAAAACTCAGTAGGGAATCCGTCTGGACCTGGAGCCTTTTTATTGGGCATGCTTGTTAAAGCTTCCTGAACTTCAACTGTTGTCAGCGGTGAGTCCAGTGTCGTTCTTTGGTTATCTGATAGTTTAGGAAGTGTAATTTTATCCAGAAACTGCTTGATGACATTGTCTGATGGATTTATCTGTGATGTGTATAAAGTTTTGTAGAAATCACGGAAGGTGTTATTTATACATTCTGGATCATGTAATGTATTCCCATTGGAATCTGTAACTGCAAATATAGTCGTTTTCTCTTTATTTATTTTTAACTGATTAGCTAAGAAGCTTCCTGACTTATTGCCATGTTCAAAATTTTCTAATCGAAGTTTTTCTATTAGAAATTTGTTTTGCTTTTCAATATACTGGTTTAATTCTAGTTTTATTTTACGGATTTTTCCCAACTTTCCCTCTTCCAGGGAAGTTTCTAGTAACTTAAGTTTTTCTTCTAATTCCTGAATCTTCTTGTTTTCCAACTTCTTTTTGTGAGATGAGAATGAAATTATTTTGCCTCTCATCACTGCTTTCCCTGCTTCCCAAAGTATAGATGCTGAAGTGCCTGGCAGATCATTGTGTTCTAAGTATGAAGCCCACTCTTCTTTGAAAAATTTATTAAAATCTTCATCTTTAAGCAATGATGTATTAAATCTCCAGCTCTTGTTTTGTGGGGTTATTTTTTTATTTGTTAGGGTTAAAGTAACAGGAGCATGATCACTAATAGCGATAGGATGAATTACAGCATCTGAAACGTCCGACAGCAGCGAACTGCTGATTAAGAAATAGTCCAAACGAGAATAAGAGTGGTGGACATTTGAAAAAAAAGTATATTGCTTACTATTAGGATGAAGAGAACGCCATGCATCGCAAAGACCAAAATCACTCATGTATTGTTTGACTATATTTAATGACTGCCAACTACGCTGAGACCCTGTTGTATTCAGCCTGTCTATTTCCTCATTTAGACCAAAGTTGAAGTCACCCCCAATAATTAGAGAACAATCCCCGTGTTTTGAAAGTGCATGGAAGAGTTTGTGGAAGAATGAGGGTTCATCAACATTTGGACCATATACACTAACAATACATAACTTCTGGTTATGAATAGATATTTTAATTAATATGAATCTACCTTCGGGATCGATAATTTTATCTAATATTTTAAAACTAACGTTTTTGTGGATTAAAATTGCTACTCCTCTCTGTCTAGAGTTATAGCAGGCCGCAAACACATCAGGGAACTCAGGTGAGTTAAGATCACTTACAGTTGTATCTGATTTATGGGTTTCTTGCAATAAGACAACATCTGCCTTTAATCTTGTAAGCTGGTTAGAGATCTTTAGCTGTTTTTCCCTGGTGCCAGCTCCATGCACATTCCATGACACAAACTTTACATTCATCATAGGTGAAAGTGAGAAGTTGAAAAGCGCATGTCCTCAGAAGAATAGTTATACAAAGAGCCAGGTAGCATCATCTGACGTGCTTGTGATTTCCTGGTCAGCAGGAGAGGAGCAGATGAATAATATAAAGAAAGACAGAGAATTAAGGAAGTGCAAAGAGTGAGAAAAGATGAAAGAGAAATAACCATCACCCATGCCTCGTGTACCCAACCGTGACTAACAACCATACCGTGCAAACGTGCTCTTGAGCTGTGCGTTTATTTATTTTTTTTTATCACCGTGTTCCAAACACTTTTTTTTTCCTTTTCAAGCGTGACAAGCTATAAATCCACCATTTGTGCATCTAATAAAGCCAAGGAGTGATCTTCTGATCCCTGAACAACTGACCATTGATATAAAGTTTGTCGACTGCAACGTTAGCTCTGACGCCATCATTAATGTATTTTTTCCTGATTGGAAATAACACTCGCCTACGGTCTAGGATTTCCTTAGGAAACTGGTCATTAACACTGAACAGTCATTTCAATGTAATACAATACAAATCTGGAGAACAGTAGACTGGAGAACAGTAAAAGCTAAAGCTAGGCTAGCGCCCTGTTTTCACGCCAAAGAACGAACCGTGTGAAACACGAGGTGTTCCCAAACGTGATGAGCAGCCACAGAAAATGTTTTAAAAGTGATTATGTTTGGAAACAGGTGTTACAACAAAGAGGTTTAAAGATAAAAAGCGAGAGAGCCTGGAGCAAAAATCCGTCGTTCACACAGCAACAACAGGAAGTGACACAATACGCCTTACCGCAAACAGGAAGTCAGGAATGCAGGATCCGGTGACTAATGTTAATTAGGGACTCTTAGTACTCTTATCCATTACAGAAAAAAAGCCCAAGTTGTTTTAAAGAAAATCACTGCTGTAGCTGCTGGTTCCCCTAACGTTAGAGTTAAAAGGAAGTTTACCTAAGTTGTTCTTGGATTTATATTTTAATTTTTTAAGGTAATCAGAGCCTCCAGGAACCTCTGAGTAGTTCATCCAGTTGAAAGGAAATCCATGACTGTTTGTTTCCTTTGGGTATAAAGATGATATAGGTGTATTTCATTTAGCCACTAGGCTTAATTAGGACACATTTATACTGTCACCACGCATAGTGAAAAAAAAAACATCTCTGTGGCTCTTTTTCTCAATAGAACTGCAGCAAAAATTGGGATCCACTAGCACCTAATTCCCTATAAGTATTAAGGTGCGTTCAGACCGAATGTAAACAAAGCTGTTTGGAGAAGTGATTTCCATGTTATTCCTATGTAAAGGTGCTTTCAGGAGCGTATTCATGGTCAGTGAAGCGAACGAGGCGTATCGAGCGGCACGACGGGCACGAAATGGGCACGAAATGGGCACGAAATGGGCACGAAATGGGCGAACAGAGCGAAGCAAAACTGCAAACTTTTCAATTTGCGTTGCCCTAAGGGTGCGCCTCTATTTGAGCACAAAATGTTTTATTTTATGTATTACATATTTAGACAGTACAATTAGGACGTTTGTAGTTGGGCTCCTGGAGAGAGATCCGTTTCTCAGGAGGAGATCTGTGTACGGGGGCAGCTGCTCCTCATGCTAGGCTACATTATATACATTTGCTCCATAAAATCCATCTACTCAGGAAAGTCCATCTCCACTGCTCCGTGAGTTGATAGTTGGTGTCCCAGAATGAGATGCGTCCGTCGCGCGGCCGCAGGTCATCATACTCGGTCCTTCAAAGACGGAAGTATCGCCGGAATTGGCGGATAGACACTCCTCCTATTTGATGATGTGGGAAAGAGTGCGGGGGGGATGGCTGCGTGGTCAACGTGCATTGTTTGCAAGAGGGAGGCGAAATATCAAGCGTCCAACAACGAAAAAGTTGCCTGGATCGCCTTTAGTGTATAAGCACCTTTAGATACCATAAATATGCCCAATCACTTGTTTGGAGGCCTGCAAGGGGAAGGCTTTCTGTTACGATTTGTTCAACTTAAACTGTGTGATTTAGTTAGATCAAGATTAAGGTTTTCAACATGTGCTCCAGGTGGGCTAGGAGTCAGCGACTCAAGTCCTTCCTTTTCCGTTCATCTGAAAATACCAAAACAAAAGCACTTGAGACTTGACTTGGAAATAATCACTTCTAAAGGTCTCTTGTTTGGTGTGAAACAAAGAATGAATATGTGGGAAAACACCTCAACCAAATATTAAATATGGAGGAGGATCTATGAAGCTGTGGGGAAATTCTGAACCTGGTTGGAGTGCACAACTTCATGAACTCTTTGAAATGTCCATCCATTCATCCATCCATCCATTTTCCAAACCGCTTAATCCCTCAAGGGGTCGTGGGGGTGCTGGTGCCTATCTCCAGCGTTCACCGGGCGAGAGGCGGGGTACACCCTGGACAGGTCGCCAGTCTGTCGCAGGGCAACACAGAGACACAAACAGGACAAACAACCATTCACACCTAAGGACAATTTGGAGAAGCCAATTAACCTAACAGTCATGTTTTTTGGACTGTGGGAGGAAGCCGGAGTACCCGGAGAGAACCCACGCATGCACAGGGAGAACATGCAAACTCCATGCAGAAAGACCCAGGGGTGTACTTGAACCCAGGACCTTCTTGCTGCAAGGCAACAGTGCTACCCACTGCCCCACTGTGCAGCCCCTTTGAAATGTCTTAAATAAAATTCTAGTAAACTATACAGAAATCAAATTCAAAATGGGTCACCATTGGGACAGCAGGATAATACTACAAAACATAAGGCTATAAATAAAAACAAAAAAATTACCAAAGGCACAAAATAAATACTTCCATGGCTGTATCAAGACCACCTAGACGAATCCTACAGAAAGCCTTTGGGTCGAGCTTGAGGGCAGAAAGTATGAGAGGACTCTGGGCAATCTCAAAAGTTGACAGCTGGGGACCTAGTAAATGTGGCACAAGTGGTATTTTTAACATTGCAGTGTTTTCCATTAAGAAGTACTCAAAAGTTAAGTTTTCTAAACTTTCAAGATCATATAATGCTACTGCAGTTAAACATATTCATTTTTTGCACATCTTTGAGTGGTGCCAATATATGTGTTTGGATGTTTCAATCTTTTTGTGATCTATAGGTGATTTCTCAATCATGTCAAGGTGAAACAATAAAAAAACATTCCGTTTCTCGTCTATTGTCCCCATTGAAATTTCTCAGCATCATGTTGAATGCCTTTGTCGCTGCGAATGTGTGCTAAGGCGTGTGGTTTAAAAGGAAGAAGGTAATAATGTTTGAAGCCGCCAGCACTGAACATAAAAAGCTGGAGGTGTAAGCCACATCAAACAGACTGCTGTATCAAAGCAACTCCTTACAGTAGGCTAAGCCTGGTATGACTCGGGGGCGAATGACTTCAAACATTCACCAACCAAGAAACTGATGCAGTTCCATATGTAAAGAAATATTTGTTGTTAAATAAGTGTTTTATTTGTGTGATGGGCTTCAGCGTATATTGCATAAACATTTTCCAAGAAATTGGGCGAAAAGCATATATATCTTACATCCTCATACAGAAATATGATCACCAATTTGTGCATGTTTTCCTGTCAACATTTCTCCATCGTCAAAATCTGGCTGTTTATTTATGTCATAGAGTTTAGAATATTTGTGTCTGGACCAGAAGTGGTGCCTCTTAGTTTTCTGTTCTGCTTTTTGCATCATCCCTACTCTCCTTAAAACAACAGCAACAACAAAAAACGACTGTGCACAGACAATGGGAATGCTATTGGATGATAAGAATTTTACTAACTTGACCGGCATACATTAAAATGCAATGACTTTCTTTACCTTAAAATCAACCAAACTCATACCGGAATGTAGATTTTCACTGATAGAGCATGCCATGGTAAGAAATCATTAATCAAGATGACATCTGTCCTACCAACAAAAAGCAAAAATGCCTTTGGTAACATCGCATAAGGTGTTGCGACTCCAAAAATAGGGCCTTGTCACTTAAGAGGAAAAACTAGGGTCCTGTCTGTCATCAACCCAAATATACACAAAGCACACTTAACAATTCCTTCATTCTGTGTCTATTTAAGAAAAAATCTTTTTTTTGGAAGTCCATACTTGACTGGCAAGCTTTGTTTTATTGTCAGTGTTTTGTGAGTAAAGAAAACAAACCAGTAAAGGACATCTTTAACTTAAGGGTTTGACTTATTTATTTGAGATCTTTAATGAGGCATATATTGTCTTAAAGACTCTTGCCTACACAAAGTAGTGTTTTTGGTGTGAACTGCAGAAGATGCAGACATCCTTGTGTAACCCTCTATCTTTTTTTTAATTCTCCCCTCTTTCCCCCTCCTAGTTAGAGCCTTTTGAAAAATAATAATAGGTGTAGCTCTGGGAGTGTTATTGATCTGGTTGTACCAGGCTCAGGTGAAAAAAGTGAGTTTTATCTTCTCCAAAATACAGACCAAAGAGAGAAAGATTGGCCATGTTTGAGATGTCCTTTCACAACCAATTCATGGGCGCTTAACTTTTTCTGCCCTTTTGTGCTGCTTGTTTGGTTGTTCACTTGGTTCTGTTCCTCTTCAGTGGTTTTCCTTCAGATATTGTCACGCTGGGCTTTTAAATATGTTGTTTCTATGACGGTACAAGGTCCCTGTTTGCACATCAAGCTATTTCTCTGTGCTTTGCCTTATCATGCCTCTCACTCAGTTCTGCAGCTGTTTACAAGGGTCTGGGTTATATGTCAGACACCAGGTAATTCCTAGCTTTTCCTTACACCACTGCATGCACTATTGCTGCTGCCCTTATGACCCAAAACTTCAGAGAGAGTCTGGGTGTCCATGCAAAGATAGTTGGGCACAGACAGATGTGGGGTGAGGCACATATATGCACACGGCAGCAGGGTGGTGCTTGTGACTCAGAAGCAGCGGCTTGCCTTGGGCACTCCTCCTGGCTACTGATGTAAGTTTGAGCCAAGTGGCTGCTCTTTCATGTTGCTCAGAGTGTGACCATCTATGTCAAATGCAGGCGTGCAGGTGGAAAGTAAAATGATAAACTTATGAAGTCAGCTGTTGGCATCCGATGGAAAATCTGTGGCAAAAAAAAGAAAATTGTATGTCTAGTAGCGTCTACAAAAGTTTCACATTTGGAAGACATACTGACTGGTAAAGTGAACAACTGTAATGTGGAATTTACATTTTTTTCTTTTGTAACGTGAAAGAGATGAGAAAACTTTCAACATGTGAAATGTTTTCCTCCCGGTGGAACTGATGATGTGCAATAAAAAGCGAACAACACGCGGGAAAACCGCCACGATTGTTTCATATGTGGACATGTTCCAACATGTAAACAGCATTCTTTCACATGGGCTTTTTGAAGAACATGTGACTACATATTTCACCCACAGGATAACTTATCTCCCAGTGGAAAAAATACACCATGAGCTTCTTTTCTTTTCACAGTATGGGTTTGATTTTGAATTCATGTTTGCTTGGGCTGTTTTGCAAAATCTACTGGGAATAAGGACAACCTCTTGCTGTCTGAGAGGTAGCCCCCTTCTTCTGTAAGCAGCCACCTGCGTCATCACTCTGATTAAATTGCATAAGAGGAAAAATTTGGCCTCATTTGCATCCCCCGGGAAAGAAACGCTAAGAGCAGGCTGGTGGTGGGGTGGCGCACGGCAAGGTGTCCTTGTGATCACATTGCAGTACTTAAAAGGTGTTTGTCTTTTGATTTATTTTTCTTCAAGATGTAGAAAAGCTTAGGCTGTGTAAAAGAAGATGAAGGGCAGAGGAATGGAGGATACTAGAGAAACTGTGCTCTATAAATACACTGTTCCCTGCAGCCTCATTGTGGCAGCGTTGACTGCAGACTCAAGTTTGTGCACAGTTAATTTAACCTGCAGGGTTTCCCCAAGCTGTAGCAAACTGAGGTGGGTCTGTTTTTGCACTATAAACATGGTGATGATGAAAGGTATTTGCGTGCATAAATAGGAACCCTAAAAAACCTCAGCTCAGGCGTGCATCTTTCAGTTCTTACACTATCCAAAGTATAAAAATGTGCGTGACTGAAACTTTCAGGAGGTGCCAACAGTGGCACCTGTGTGCCTCCTCACTGGTGCCGTTTACTCCCCACCATGCGGCTTCACGTGGAGATGTGTGGGCATTGTTCTGTGTTCTGAAAGAATCAGCATGTTTGCTGTCATCAGGGCTGCTTTCTTTCCCGGTAATGCAGTTTTTCATACTGAGACTCATACAAGGGATTTTCATACAAGTACTGATAAACTATATGAAGTTTTTGAGGTTTAATCTGTTCATGTTTAACAAATTAGTTGTAGGTTGGTACTTGTTCATCGCTCTACTCCTTACAAAGATGAGACTTGAAACAATGTTGTTGTGTGGCAACCGTTCTTGCTGCATGAAACATTTAGTGGTAATCCATCATCCTGCATGTACGGTTGCCTCACAGAAAGAAGATCGTAATGTCAGGTCTAATCTGGGACCTTCCTGAGTAGTTTGAGTTATCCCAGTGTTTTCTCTGGGTATTCCAGAAACATGTTAGTTAATTGGTAATGCCAAATTTCCCTCATATTTACTCAAGTCTGATAAGTTATGTTTAAGGTTATGAACCTTATATTGTATCAAAACTGCCATAATCCTAATCACTGCGATAGCCTCAAAATAAATCTGAGGGACAAATTATTTTCTTATCTGGGGTGCTAACTTTACCACATATAAAAGAAGCAAGTAGGAGGATCAGCACTAAAATCAATAGTAAGAAAATTCAATGGGAACTGGCTATTGTAAGACATTTAAAAGTTCAAACTCCCAGAAGACTGTAAAAGGGCTGAAACCCTGAGTTCCTTTAAGTCAAAGTTTAAAACCTATTTGTTTAAAGTTGCCTTTGAATGTTAATGTTTTAGTTTGTAGTCCAAATTGTCTTATATTTTGACCTGCTGCTACCATTTCACTGCAATGTGCTTTCCTCCGTAATGTGTTCTTATGCGCTGTTCATGTACAGCATTTGAATCATCTTGTTACTGAAATAGCCTTGCCTCTCCTGATAATCAGACTAAGTACTTTTGCAAGTAAAAACGAAAATAAAAATTCTCATACTAATTTCACTCTCAGCAGTATCAAAAGATTGAAGGTGTATTAATAACTAATTAAGCATTGCAAGATGTTAAAACAGATTAAAATTAGATTTATCGAAGATTTATTGGGAAGGTGACGCATGTCCGAGGTAGCCTGAGGAAAATGTATTTTATCAGGCCTCTCTTCTTTTTGATGGATTTTTAATTTCCAAATGTGTCACATGCCCCACAACCGCTTGGGCTTCTAGGAGAGGAGTCATCAGGAGGGTCTGATCAACCAATCAGAGATGACTTTAGGTAAAGCAAGAAACAGGTCATGTTCTAAGGTCACAAAAATATTTTTTTTCTAAACTGCCTTCTTCATATTTTTGTCTAAAAATGGGGCTGTTCTCAAATTCATGCTCTTTACACATTTATTCACTCTGGATAAAACGGTTCACATTTAAGATTTAAAACACTTTGACTTTGGAAAGTGCCTTGAGATGACATGTATTGTAATGTAATTGTAATTGGCGCTATATAAATAAAATTGAATTGAATTGAACACATTTAGGGTTTTACATGTAATTAATTATTTTAAAGCTTGTTGAATTTCTGAATTGGCAAAATAAGACCATTCCAATTGGGGAAACTTTTCCATATATTTATAGGAATGTTTTGGTTAGGAACATAGTCTGGATAGAACATTTTTAAGGTGCCTGGAGAGAAAGTTTTTGTTTTTAGATGAAAGGTCAGATCTGAGGTGAGAATGTGAATAGGATCAGTAAACTTACTACTTGTTACCGCTGAGGATGGTTTGATACCAAGTAGTTGACTGTCCTGCTGAGCTAATGGTGCCATGGTCACTCTAAATATTGATGTCTCACTTATTAGTTGATTTACTAAATATTTCAGCAACAAAATACATTTAATTGTGTCTGGCCAGACAAAACTTGCATAAAAAGTTATTATTCTGCTCCAGGAATTTTGTGCTTTTAATGTCTTAGTGGATGTATGTGGATATCAGAGCTCTGAGGGAAGAGCAGGTCATTTGATACACACAGACGGGAAGCCTCCTTAGTCTCTCTGTAAACAAAAATGCCTGGTTGAGGAAGTAGATGCAAACTGCTTTAAATCTGCACTCAATATTGAAGGGAAGGGTGGAAAGACGCGAGCGAGGCAAATGACCTAATGGGATATATAAACACGTCATGAATGGCAAACACCGTTTTAAAAAGTCACACAGAAATCACCTAAAGGATGATGGATTTCTTTCCTTGACTGCTTAATATTTATAGGCATCAGTCCTCTGAGGACTCGCATATACAGATTAAATAGTAAATACAACATTAAATATTAAATATACAGATTAATTAGGACAAAATGGGATCCAATAGTCAACTCACTTTCTAACAAGGTGATAATGGAAACTGGGATAGTGAACGTCAGGAGAGATCAAGAAATTGCAGCTGCAGTAATATGTAGATGTTCAAATCTGTGTGTTGCTGACTTTTTATACAAAACACACAATTTATTGCAATTACTTTGATCAGCCGTGGATGAATATCCTCTGCCAGTCTTACCCTTCCATCTCTCTGAGAAATATCAGGCCACAAACACTAAATAAACAAGATGTGAGCAGGATGTGTAGAATGAGGAAAAAGAAAGATGAAAAGATGAAGTGGGGATGATGGAGTAACAGGTGGGAGGCAGAGGAGATTCGGACGGAATGGGGAATTAGTTATAAAACCGAGCTGGTCCATTTAAAAAAAAAAAATGCTTATGTAAATGTTAGAATTTCAAAGGTGCTGCTGCTGATGTGCTGCACACTACACCCCCACCCAGCTCCTTCTCTTAGCCAATCATCATAGCACTCTGCTGTATTTGGGTCATAGCAACGTGTTGCTGCTGTCTTCTCTGGCAGATACATTGTGCTGTAATTCCCCCCCCCAAAAAATAGGCTAGGGGAAGGAGAAGAACGAAGGAACGGGTAGAAGTGAGGGCCCACTTAAATTTAAACCTTGTTTTTTGTAATGTTATATTAAAGGCAGTGGCTTTGAAGCTTTTGTTTCTTTTTCTTATCTCTCAATTCATCCTTTCTCCTCAGCAAAGTCGCGGGACTCCCACTTACCCACCAACCTCTGTCCTTTCCCCTCTCGTATTCATGAATTAATTCACACTGTGCCCATGTCATCAATAAAATCCTCTTAAAACTCGCACGCCTAAATTGGATCTGAAAATCATGGGTGTTTAAGGGGAACGTCTGAGCCATTGATTTTTCTTACTGTTCGGCAACCCTGCTGATAGTTAATGGATGATCCATGGGGAGAGGGAATGATGGAGGGAGACGTGGTGAGATAAAGATCAAGGAGAGGGGAAAGAGGCAGATGCACGGCAGCAAAGATGAAACAAATTTTTTGGATTTAGAGACAGAAATAAATTATTGAGACAGAAAAAGCCATTTACTTTAACCTTCAAATGTGTACTCAAGCCAAATAGAATGGATAAAAACACATGCAGGTGTGATAAAAACCAGTCTTTCCACTTCAAATGATTTTAACCTGAAGCCTTTTTTGTCGTCTAAGTAAATAGTTTTCTTTAGATATTATGTGCCAGTACTTCATGGGAACTAATAAAGTGTTGCAAAAACCAATATAAGAATAAGACTCATTAACGAGAATGCAGAAGTATTTGTTTATTCAGTGGGACTTGATCAGTTAACAAAATCAAATTGTTAGGGTGATGGTCCAGTTGCTTTCAATGTAAGGCTATTGTAGACCCCGATGACTTAGAATCTGCTCAGAAACATCAAAACTGTTGATTGGAACACAATTGTTATTTACTGACTGAATTTTCACTCCTGCTAAAATGCAATGTGACGGCCATTCTTTAATGACTTTGACGGATGTTAAAGGCTATGATTCAACTGCCTCAGATTGATGGGCTGTATTTAACGTGTCAGACATAAATTTAAAAAAAAATGTTCGTGTTTCTGAAGAAATTGTACTTTTTTCCTTTCAATCGTGTAAACCCTCCATCTTCTCAAGGGCCAGCAACCTTTGAATGTGTCCCAAGTCCAACACACCTCAATCAAAGGACCAACTTACCTTCTTATGCACTTGAGTTCTACAGAGTCCTGATAATGACTTGTTAATGTGATCCAGGTATGTTGATGCAGAGATGCATCTAAAGGTTGAGACCTGCGCTGTAAACCAATAGTTTAAGATATAAAAACATCCCTGAGATTTAGATTTTACCCTTTCTGACTTTTTCCCAAGGTTTTTTTTTATTCTTCTTTAGAATTTGCTGTTCTGCGTCTTTCTTTTTTCCTTTCCCTGTCAATCATTAACCGAGCTGTTAAGCCAATAAAGAGTGTTGCTACCAGCTTGATCCAAACATTTTGCACAATGTTTTACATAGTTGCAATTTTATTTACTGTAAATGACTTAAATAATAAAGACTTTACACAGACGAGGACCTTTGCAGTTTATAACCATGGTACTCCTGCTATGCCTCGGCTCACCATGAAAACCAATTATCTACATGGGGTGTGTTTGCTCAAATTATTCAGCAAAGATATCAGCTCAATGATGTAATTTTAACACTTTTTCACAGAAATGATTGAGGTGCTGGTGTTTCCTTGAAATCTGGCCCTCACATGCCCTGAACTGAATGACACACAAGCCCGGGAGAAGAGACTGAATGGGTTTTATGTTTTTAAAGAACCATTCCATCACTGTTGAGCTTCAGGATAGTAGTAATTTTTTTCAGGTTTTTCAACAAACACACAAAACAATACGACTTAAGTCAATACACAACAGGGGTGGAATTAAATGTCGTCCTGAGCTGGGGATCTACACAGTTTTAGAAAAGGTGGCCAGCATCCTCAGGAGATTATTTAGGCAAAAAAAAAAGAAATAATTTTTGGCAAAAAATGAATTAGGCCAATATTTTAGGAAAGTTTGAGTTAGATTCTTGATGTGTTACATTTGGCTTACTTTTCTCTGAAAAAATGTCTACACTTCTGCAAAGTGGATTAAGTGTAATTGGGTATCCATATCAGCTTTGATATTTGTTTCTGTATAAGAAACAGAAAATCATATTGGTTCTAGGAAGGTATCCCTCAAGTTTGACTGATCATCAAAAAATTGGATGAAAAAGAAAGTCAACAGCTCCATGCGAATGGCTGGTTATCTTGCAGATTGATGATCAGAAATTTTTATAAGCTCTTCAAACGAAGTGCAGACAAACATTGATAAACTGTAAATGATTAGTGGACTCATTGTAGTTTTTTTGTGGTTTAAGTTTTTCTTTGTTCAACTGATATTGTTGACCTGAGTTTATGATGAAGGTATCCCTTAACATTTAGATGAACGTGTCTTTGCAGGAAGCCCATCTTTTATGTGGATTCAAAAATGTTTATCTTTAATGGAAACATTAAAACTTGTATTTTTTCTACCATATTTACATTACATTTTTCTCACTGACCATCCATTTTCCATGGTCTCAGAAGGACTTCCAACAACGATATTGTCAGGCTACTACAAATTTTGTCTCTCTGAAGTAGAAAAAGCTGTTGAAGGGGAGTGACATGACTCGTATATTGGTGGCGCAATCTTTCAGACGACTATGTCTTGACAGCTAATACTTTTCATTACCTCATTTATAATTTAAAGACCTGACATAACCTTGACAACTTGCTTTGATTTTTACCACACACTGCCTAGAAGGACGTGTTGTGTGTCACATTTTATTGCCCCTTTGTGCAAGGAGAGACCCGCACAAAACTTCCATTTTTAGTCCACGCCGCTGCTGTATGGATCCTAATAAATATGAATAAGGCTATGAGTCACACAGAGTTCAGAGTGGTATGTGTCTAACTTGTCTGCCTGGTCTTTGTTTAGATACTCTGTGTTGAGCCAGAAAATAATGTCCCCCTGAAGGCTTCTTCATGCAGTTTATTATACATCAGTCTCATAACGACTCGGGTCTTTCCATCTCTCTTCTCCTTTCCATTTGTGTCTATCCCCCCCACCTTCCCCCACCTTCTCGCTGATCTGTTCGGTTCCCACTCTCTCAGCGCTCGGCTTTTATAGGCGGCCTCTTGCCTCTTGCCTATTGTTTTGTTGTTTTATTTTTTTTTTTTCCCGCCTCTCCTTTACAGCGCACTCCCACTTTGTCTGTCTTGCTCTTTCTCTCCGGTAGCGGATGTGGGATGTTGGGACCACATCACGTTTTTCCTTGCGTCATTGGTATCTGGTGGCAGTGATAATGATGCCAAGAAGTAGGGATGGAGTGGGTAGGGAGAGGAAAGAGGCGGGATGGAGTAGTGTTGCACAGCGGGTGCCAATGACTGCATTAGGCTGCTCTTGTCATAGCTAAAGCTCAGACGAGTTATATTGTCATCGGTATTATGTTGCTTTGTGCTTCTCCTACACACATAGGCATTTGCATCTGGGTTTAAGCTCAGTTTAGGGGCCGCTAATTGTCTTTAGCTCTAAAGAGGTACATTGCCTTGCAAATGTATTCGCATCCATTCTTGCAATTTAACACCTCCAGCTGACTAAATATGTAAGTTTGAGGTTAATTGTGATTCAGGGGATTTTGCCTGGTCACACATTTGAGGAGAAATTAAACACTATAAACTGGCTTATTCTAAATGTCTCAGAATCCTGTTGCTAACATTGTTTTCTCCTCTTTTTTTCTCTTTTTCCGCGCCCTCCTCGGGGGAACTAAAACTGCTGAAACTACAACGCTTCCTGTTCTCAATGTGCTCCTTTACTCAACTTTTAGGTAAGTCAAAACAAAGTGTTTTAGTTATGTTTTCTGTTCTCGCTTAATCCTCATGGGGTGTAACAAGGGCGCTGGTGCCCACCTCCAGTGCTCAGACAGTCAGATGCGAGTTACAGCCTGACAAGTCATCAAAGCACATAAATCAGTTAGAATTAGCCCGTCAAACTCCAGATCTAAATTCAGTTCCTTCCACGCTTACCGAAGAGGAACTATTTTGCAAAGCTGGTTTAGATGTATCCTGAAAGACTCGCAGCTGTAATTATAATGATTGGTGGTTCTGGTATTGACTCCAGCATTGCACTTTTCAGATTTTTATTTTTAAACATTTAGAAAACTGTATGGTTTTCCTTCCACTTATCAATTCATTACTTTGTGTTTTATGTCTATTACACAAAATAGCAAAATCACACACTGAAGCTTGTGTAATGTAATGAAGTGTGGAAAAGTCAAAACAGTATGAATACTTCTGCAAGCCACATACCTTATTTTTCGGATCATAAGGCGCACCAGATTATAAGGCGCATTAAATATTCTAATATCAATCCGTCCCTCCGCGTACACAGCTCTCTCCTGAGAGGGTAAACTATCCGTCACTATCAGGACAGAGTAGTTAGACTACACTGCCCTGTTTCTAACATAAAACTAAAATAAAAGTAACTTTTATATTGGATTAATTTACAAGGTTTGGTGTTGCCAGTGCGTACTCCGGGCGTGGGCTGCCTTACATGAATGCACTTCTAGTTTAGACATTACAGTCAGGCAGTCTTGAAGACAGCTCAGGGGTCCGATCAGGTAGTGACACAGTGAACCGTAATGCACCGAATATCCAATGAGTGGAGCATCTTCATTGCTTACCAAAGTCGTACTTACACATTTTAACAGATTTTGAGCACATTATACCACATAAAATCAGTCAGTAAGCACAACAATAATAATGTATAAGGTGCACTGGATTATAAGGCACACCATACATTTTTGAGAAAATTCAAGGATTATAAGTGCGCCTTATAGTCAGAAAAATTCAGTAATGTTCTGGTTTTCTGTTGTGCACATGTTCATTCAGAACCGTTGCATCTTATGAAATCTTGTCTGTTGACTTTGCTTTACGGCCAAACTACACAAAGCCTTACTGAATCCCACCACTGAACCTCCTCCACACTTATTTATTACTTGGCATTCCTTACTCTTATCCACAAATATGAAAGTGCTCAAAGGGCTTTAGACGGCTTTATTGTTATTGTAAGTTACATGGGAAAAAATACTAATCTTAGCAGTTTATAAGTCAATTATTCACTTCATCTTTTGTTTTTGGTGCTGGATTTTAAAGTGGTTGTGATTCAACTCTTGCCTTAAATGTTTGAGTGTATTTGACGGCACATGTTTGCATAATTTACACACTTAATGGGCAAGTGGAGGGCAGACAAGGCAATAGACAGGCTAGTAAGTTCTGTTTTGCAATGTGTTTTGTAGTCTGTTTTTGAGCTGATAGTTAAATCTTTTGAAGCTTGAAGAAAACCTTTTTTTCCCATGTTCAGATCTCATCGTGTGTGTCATTTTTGTTTATTAAGTTTTTTTTTCCAATCATGGTTCACTGACGGTTCTGTTTCTGCTCACCTTCCCCTGCACCGGTTCTGCACTCAGCTAAGACGCAGCACCTGATAATACTACGATAAGTGTCAAACTGAGTTCTGTATTCCAGCGGGCAGTTTTAGTCGGCTGCATTTTCATTTCACTTCTCTTTGCGATGCTGAAAATCATAATGCGAGCTGAAGTTTAGCAGCAGTGTCACGGTTTGTTGTCACATCCCACCTCTTAAGTGGTAGGTGGTATTTTTTCTAATTTGTCAGAGCAGCACTGCTACTGTTTACGCTGTTTCCTCAGTCCTCAAGCAATAAAGATACGTTGTTTTGGTTAAATTATAGCAGTAACATTACCCTTACTAAAGAGGGGAACTGTAAGATCTGTGCAGTTAATTAACTCCGCTGTGGTCTAACTGCGATAGCTTGCAAATGAAATAATTGATACAGAAATTCCACCCCCTATTCTTAACATGTTCTATTTTTATTATTTCTATTATTTCTAATTCTCTAAGATATACATCCATTGATTATTTATGTAATTTTTGTAATATGCAGTTGAACCAAGATTTATCTACAATGTGTAGATAAAAGCATAACCTTTTTGTCTTGCTGTTAGGCTTTTTTCTACCTCTAGGTGAAGTATAACTATCAAAATTAGTTTTATTTGCTAAATGCCAGACTAAAGAGAGATAATTTTGTATTATTCATGAAATAAATGTCTATTTAGAAGACCCGTTTGCGGCTAACCTCCTGGCTGTCTTGAGATATTGCTTCATTATTTCGGTCCTCGTGACTTCGTCTGTCTTGTGTAATGCATCAGTCTCCTCTGCTAAACTTGAGTTTTAGTTTTGGCAGATTTCTCTTAAAAAATGTCCCATAATGACTTGGAAAGTAAAACATTGCTTTTAATATTTCGTTTGCTGTATAGTCTTTTTCCTTGCCAAGTGCCCTTTCAGCCCATGTTGCTGCAGGACTTGCTTCATTGTGGATAATGACACTCTTACCAGTTTCAGCCAACATCTTCAGTGTATCTGGGGTCTGTGCACACATTTCACAACAAAACACTTACACTTAACTCACACTTTTATGTGAGTCTTAAAATGCATCACTGGGTGTGGCTCCACCTTGCTGAAATATTTTTGTATTAACCTATCAGAAGTCATATGGACTTTCCCAATTCTTAAAAGCATAGTAACTAATAAGAAATTCCCCAAAAGTCTAATTAATTTGTCATTTAGGAAACATTTTTTGGTAATCCTAACTGATCTAAAACAGTAATTTTCTTGCCTGATGTAATGTAAAAAAAAAGAAAAAGATAAAGGTTAGCTTGTGTCCTCTACCAGAGGTCTGGAACTTGAGGGTTCGTCTTAGGATCTTAGCTGTTCCTAAGGCTGTGCTCTTCTGGACTGAGATGTCTGATGTTTCTCCAGGTATCTGTTGGAGCCACTTCTCCAGAGTTGGGGTTTCTGCTCCAAGTGCTCAGATGACCACGGGCACTACTGTTGTCTTCACCTTCCTGGCTCTTTCTAGTTTTTCGCTGAGCCCTTGGTATTTCTCCAGTTTTTTGTGCTGTTTTTTTCCTGATGTTTCCATCATTCGGGATGGCCACATCGATCACAACGGCTGTCCTCTGCTGCTTATCAATGATCACAATGTCCGGTTGGTTGGCCATTACCATTTTTTCTGTTTGTATCTGGAAGTCTTAGCTCTGTCATTCTCTACCACCTTGGGAGGTGACTCCCATTATAACCCGGGGGTCTCCAGTTGGTATTCTGAACAGATTTCTTTACACTATACCAGCCACTTGGTTATGGTGTTCTATGCCTTCCTCCCCTGCTAGTATCTTACACCCTGCTGTGATATGCTGGATGTTTTTCTGGGGCCTTCTTGCATTTCCTGCACCTTGAATCTTGCCTGGTATGGTAGATCTGGACCTCTATTGTTCTGGTGATCAAGGCCTGCTCCTGTGATGCCATGATCAGTGCTTCAGTGCTGTCCTTCAGTCCAGCCCTCTCTAGCCATTAGTAGGATTTGGTCACATCAGCCACTTCAGCTATCTGTCAGTGGTACATCCCATGCAGGGTTTTTTCCTGCCACGGTAGTTTCTTCAGTTCCTTCTCTTCCAGCTTCAATTGTCTGAGGCATTCACTGAGCGCTTCCTCCCTATATATATATATATGTGTGTGTGTGTGTGTGTGTGTGTGTGTGTGTGTGTGTGTGTGTGTATGTATGTATATAAAGCAGGCATCTAAATTTCTAAATGTGTTCAAGCAAAATGTTATTTTACAGGCACAGTTATTCCATTCTCATGTTTGCTTTACTTTGTACTGGATGATTTCACATCTCTATTTGTCATTTTCAGCACTCTTTTTTTGGTAACCTTTTTCCACCTAAACCAATTGACTCGAGCTTCTGCTGTCTACTTCCTTCTTTGATAGCTGGTCCTCCAACAGGGTGACTTTGCTTCATCTGTTTGACCGCTCTTGCATTTTTCATGCCCAAGAGTTTGCTGCTGAGCTCTCATCTGAATCTTGACCTCACTTTAGGTTATTGCTGCCATAGATTTTTGTGTGTGTGTGTAGCCATGCATGTCGCCTTCTTTGTGTATTTGTGTGTAGGAGCGTGACAGGTCCATACAGTTTCTCTGCCCTGTTGCCTTTCCATTTGATTTAAACTGGTGAAGCTTTTGCCCCCATGGGATAGTGGTCACAGCTGGCCTGGGCAGCAGGACTTAGCAGAGGTCTGGAGTTTGTGATCGGGGCTCCCAAAAGGCTTTTTGAAATGTGTACAACAGCTGAACAGGGAAATAAACCTCAAGTTTACAAAGTGGAATGGGCTGTGCACCAAACACAGCCTCTTCCATACCCTCTTATTCTCATTATGTCCACTCTTTCCACTCAGTACCTTTTTTGTCTCTGTAATATCCTAACCCTTCCAGCCTCTGTGCTCGCTTCCCTTGACTTTGGGGAGTGAATGGTGCTCATTACTGAAGCCTTTAGACCAGTGTTGGTGGCAGTGTGGCTCTCTGCACGCTGTGAAGCAGATAGCTGTCTTGTACTGACTGAGTCTTTGTGTTCCTTCCTTGGAAGCGGTGAACACTCTGCTGCCATCCTTGGAGGCTAAAGCTCTCAGGCAGCTGTTTCAGAGTGGGGCACAGTAAGCACGGCTGTATGAATGATAGCCATTGACAGGAGAAACGTGCCAGGCAGAGTGAGGAGAAGAGCGGAATGACAAACAAAATGATTGGAAGTGTATGTTTTTGAGTGAGATCTTGCAGGGTTTTGCCTCAAGCAAAGTGCTGGTGTATACACAATGGGATGCTTATGTTCAAAATGTAAGTTGCAATGCAACATTAGGCAAAAACCAATTAGGTATGCTACTGAGGAACATTGCCTTGTCAGCATATTCATTGCCATTGAATTTGTCAATTTTAGCAACACCACAAATGTCAATCTATTTATTGGGATTTTATGTGATAAACCAACACAGGGTAACACTTAATTTTACATTTGAGAGAGAATGATGCATTGTTTTTAAGTGTCTTTTATAAATTATAATCTGACAGGTGTTTTGTGCCTCCCTGATCCAACACTATATGGAACTGCATTTTACACCAATCAACGCTGCAAGATTTGTAGGTTTGACTTTGCCACCTTTTCACACCAAGAGACTCAACATTATTTCCCTTCTATTTAGCACAATAGTCCATGAAGGTTATGAATGTAATTGATTTCACTGGAAATAGTTTTTATTCAAAACAATTATGCTGAATAGAAATGCACGGCACACTTTTCAAATTATTATTTTGTAAGAAATCCTGAAATCCACGTCTTCTTTTCTCTTTTTCACAATAGTCCGCCACGTTGAATTGATCCATTGCATGACACTGCAACAAAAATACATATAATTTGGGGGTTGTGATGACACAAGATGTAAAAAAAAGGTAATGGGTTGTCAATGTATTTTCAAGAAACTGTGTTATTTTCCTTACAGGGAGAAAGATTTACATCCCTTTCCGTCATGCAGCTCTTTTATGTTGCCAAATGAAAGTTACAAGTAAATCATCCGCTCAGAAAATCTAAGTTTTATTGTGTAAACAATGTAGTTTCAAGACTGAACCTAAGAGCCTAAGGAAAGAAACTAATACTGGGTTGTCACACTTGGATTCCAGCAAAGCGTCAGGTTATAGCTGGGAGTGGGATTTTTTTTCCAGTAATCTCTAGAGTCTCATCTTTCGGATGCTATCATGTTTGGCATGTACTTACAAATCACAGTTAAGACCTTACCTCAGTAATTCATTTGCTGTCTTCCAGTGTTGCATCTAATATTTTTCTTACCTATATTAGGGGAACTGTGATATCAAGAAATCTGGATGTTTTCACCTCTGAGATTGTTAATTTCCTCCTGAAACGATCATGGTTTTCAGTCTGACTGAGGATGATGGCGTCAATGGGAAAACGTACAAAATGTCTTCCTTTATCTGGGCGTGCGATCATGTGTGCAGAGAGTCAACAGGCAAGGCTAATCACCCAACAACCCGGAGGGACTCTGATACTGAGAATAATCTGAACTATCTGCTGTCTGTTTGGAAGGAAGTCCAATATCCAATTATAAGCAGGAGTTCTCGAGCCCTAAGAGAGGTGCTTGGCAACCAGAGGCCTGATGGTTTGAATAATTTATTTATTTATTAAATCATATCCTTAGTATTCCCTTTTCGCCTCCTCTTTTCTCCCTAAACACTTTTGGTAGGCATCTCCTTGTAGTGTTTTTTTTTCTTGAAACCATACTCCAAAGTGTGCCTTAATGCCAGCAAAGAATGGTGTAGATCCCTTTCAGAGGGGGGGAACAACTCCCTTTGGAGACAATGGTGCTCTCTGTGTATGTGTACTTATAAAGATGTTTGACACTGGTATGTGTTGCAGTATTAAGGTTGTAATCTAAGAATGATTAGCTGATTAGCCCCCCTCCCCATAGAGATGCAGTAGGACTCATGCTGCTTAATGAGTGGTGGGAGCGGCACACACAGCCACATACTTTCCTCATCCACGAAAAGAAGACGTTTTTGTTCTTAGCTCAGATGTGTGTTTTTTTCCTTGGCAACCTATTCACCTGTCAAAAGCTTTGTGTGCATATGTGTATGTCTGCCTGTCCCAGAGGTGTCCCACTCTGATAGATTGTGCAAGTTTTCTTTTTCTGTGCAAAGCAGCGTTGGACTGTATCCCTCCGATTCCTGCTTAACGTTCTTCTGTGGAAAGCTGCCACAGCACTACCAGAAGCCCATCAGGCTGGAAGCTGCCCAGAGCCAAATTAACACATTGGATGTTTACAGATATGGAGGGAATCATCAATATGGCTTTATTTAGGCAAAATATTATACTGAAGTTTTTTTTTTCAATATACATGGAAATCTGGACATTTTCAACCACTTCTTTATCTGCTAATAGTTTTCATCGTCATTGGGAAACCGTATTATATGAAATTTGTTCCGCATGTGACTGAGAAGTGATTAATGGTTATGAATATGATTAAGAATATGAATTGATGCTGCTATTAGTAATGCAATTCTCATAAGCATAGTTGGTTAACTTAATCTAAAAATATAATCACCAGATCGCATAGTCATACATCTAAGGTCATTTTTCTGCCCTCATTGAACATTCTTGCTATTTGGCTGTATTGCAGTGAAAGGGGGGAAAAAGCTAGCTGGCTCCCAAAATAAAAAGACAGTGAAACTGTTGTCACACCAAGACATTTTGTTTTTCAAACTAAAATACAGTACATTTATGTATATGTTGCAGTATGTTAACTATCACAATAGCTGCAAATGCTACTAAAGGGTAGCATCCAGTTCAACACCTTATTTATTATGTCTATGGAAAATCCCATTCACTGCTAATGGTTAGCATCAAATCTGTAATAACCGACTTATCACCCTTGGGGAGCAGTGGGCTGCCATGTGCGGCGCCCGGGGAGCAATCTGGGGTTAAGGGTCTTTCTCAGGGACCCAGAGTGCAGGCGCTGGGGATCGAACCGGGTACTTGCATCCTTCTCTGAGTGCAAGCGCGCTGCTCTAACCACTAGTCCAACACTCCCCCAAAAGCTCCCCCCTGACAACAGATCTCCTCAACCTATAAGGGTGAGCCTGGCCACCCTTTTGGAGGAAGCTCATTTTGGCCACTTGTATCCAGGATATTAATATTTTCAAGCTCAATATAACATTGATGTATTTATATACTCATAGGCAACTTCCTGTCCTCTGAAGAAATTAACTGTGAATAAACTCCTACAGTAAGACTCGTTTCACAGGTGTCACTTGTAAAGAGTGTGGGCTGGGTTTAAAATCAGGCAGAGAACAACTATTTTGTCATGCCAAAGGTGCCGACATGGCACACCAGAATCAGAATAAGAACTAAACGAGGCCGGATGTTCAGCATTATTGGTGAAAATATGAAAGAGAAAGTGTGTTTAGAAAGGAGTGGAGATTTGTTGCAGACATTTTAGGGAAAAAGTTCAAGCTCAAAAGGTGAAGTGTTGTGAGTTTTATCGACAAGGATTTACTTTTTTGCTTACGGTAAAGGTGTTGCATATCTTAAGGACATCTGTATTTTTAACCAGCTTAACTAAAAGTCGGTCACTGGGAGGCTTTTGTTTTTTCAGTTATTTTTTTTTACCACATTTTCTGCAGATTTACATGAAAATAAAATCTGGAAATCGGATTACTTTGACCTGTAATTGATTGTTTTCGCCCTAATGTGTTAATTGTGTTAGAGTAGCTCCTGAATGATTGGCAGGATTGATTGAACACATGGGTGGAAATAAAACACATCGGCAGGATTTGATATAAATGAGTTTGATTTTACAGGGTGAGATCACAGCTGGCCATCAGCACACACTCGTGCACTGTTCCTTTAGACAAAAGCCTGCTGAGAAAGAAATAACAGAATATTTGGTCTCCTGCAGTTATTGAGCGCATGATATTGGTATCTATGCAGCTTTAATTGGGTTTTTGTTTCTGTTTTATCTAGTTGTACCTCATATTGTGAAAAGGAATGACAGACAACAAAGTTATACAATACATCAATAATTCATATATAAATGTGTTTATATTGTTTGTATTATTAGATTGTACTCAGAGATTAAACAAGATAAAATCAAGGATTTTCTCAGTTAAATTATCTGGGTTAAATTGTATTTGCATGGCTGACACTGTGTACGTTTCATGCATTGTCAGAGTATGACGTATGCAAACACTCTCCATGCATTTGCATTCGGCTGCTTTTCTGCCCCTCTCACTCCGTCTTTGTCTACATAATTTTCTTCATTGATTTCTGGCCGGACTATTTGTCACCCACTTACTCAAGCCAAATTAGAAAGCAATGTTCATTGAATTCACAGTTCAATCGATTACGTGGGGAACCACTCCCAAACTAAATGTAATGAATATAATGCTTACTGTGGAGGGGTGGGGGGGCTTTGTGGATTGTGTGCGTTTGTCTGGAATTAATCATAAATTTCCAGCTTGACAAAGCGTGAGTTATCCGGTATGCGTGTAGATGGAATGGAGCTGTGGTGCGGTGCTGGTAGGTGTAATTTATATTAGTGCGAGTCACTGCCTCTGTGGCCTCATGCTGCACACAAGCCAACTACGTGAACCCAGAGCCCCCCGGAAATACACTGTACTTAGCAAAAACCTAATTAACTGGGTGCTATGTGTATAAGTATTCTCCGCTCCCAGGTAATGCATAAGGAAAATCAGCTTTTTGGATCTGAACTCGAAGCATTCAATAGTTTTCCATAATTTACTGAAAAGCAAAATTTGATTTCCCATTTTACCCTTAATTGCCCATTTGGCTAAGAGGTGGTATATTTTCCTGAAAAACTGATTGTAGTACTTTATCAGTAACAGTCATTTAAAACTGGGTTGGTTTTTTGTGTATATATACAGCACCGTCTATTATTATTGACATCATTTATTTGGATGTGTACAGAAGTTTTAAAACTGCTATTAAATATTTGACCCACGGCACTTTTCTGCATCCCTCGACACTTCCTATTATTCCCAACCATGTTTGGTGGCAACATAACCAAACCAGATTTTTAAAAAGTTGCAGGGTTTTATGAAAATGTTCTGTCTACATATGGGCAAGTTTAGTTTTCTGCAGGAGTTCCTTAACTTGTAAACATCAATACACGTGTGCTAAAGTTGATTGGCACGGTCGTTTGTATTTACCATTTTTCAGAATGACTAGTTAAAAAGGCACGTCTTTCATGCAACATTTTTGACCTAGAGAAACAGTTGTCATAAGCTGCATGTCCACTGTCCATTAATTGCACAAATTGTAATTCCGAAAAATGTATTTGCTTATCGGAAACGTGGCAATTTAGAAAAAAAAAAAACAAACACAAAAGTTTTTGGATAGTTATCACGCTAGGATGAGGTGGTTTTTCGGCTGTATCGAAATTGGTGTATTTCATAAAACGACAAAGAAAACACTTTTTTTCTAATCACACGCGTCACGTGATCAACAACAGGATATTACCATTGGCGAAAAAGAAGAAGAAAACAACATGAAGTAGTAGAGAGATGATGGCGTGGCATGTTTTTGGTTAGTTATCATGTGAACATACTTATTCATGTGATTTTAATTGCATTTCTTAATTAATGGAAACACTGCAATTGCAAAATTGTGTTTTCTCGACATTAACTGAATATCGGCAAAGTTTTGCGCACATTTACCTGGGAAACACAGCTATAGATTGGTAGTTAAAAGTTCCTAAACAATGATCATGTTCATTTGTTATTAGAAAAGTGCTGCATATGTTTTTGTTACTGGGATGTGCTTTTTCACCCAGTTCAATAACACAAATTAAAAACTTTCTTTCAGTTTAATCTTAAAAAAACATAATTAGATAATTTTAAAGCTTTTTCCACCAAAGGTGCCATTAAGCGTGAAGGATGAGGTTAATGGAGATGAATAAGAAAGTGTGACTTATTCTGGAGGTCTTTTTTTCTAACTTGTCTAATTACTGTCTGACCATTTTGATTGGGAAGCCGGGCATTTTACACAAAATATAAGGCAATGAAAGCCTTTTCAGCTGATGATGGTAGCTGTAAGTCTTTACAATTTTGTTTCTTCACACACATAGAAACACCCTAATCTTCTTATGGGCCAGTGAAAAGTGGTGGTAATGAAGCCTTTTAGCAGACTGGTCTTTTGCAAAAGCTGCCAAACAACGTGGGTCCAGCAGCCCCCTTCAGTAGTCACCTCGCCCACTGCAATAACCCATTACTGTCAATTAGCCCAGCTCTCAGACATGTAATGATCCCTGTTACACTTGTGCACACTCAGTTTCACCGATATGTTTTACAGCCAGATTTATAAGAGCCTAATAATAGCTGAACAGCTGTGAAGGTGTGACTCAAGCACAAGTGTTGTGCTGCTCTGGAAAAGATAAACTCAAGATGCAGGAAGTTTCTTTTTTAAAAGTTGATTAAAGTCACAGTTTAAACATCCGAATTTTGGAATTTTGTGGCCGTTTTCCTAACGCATCGATCTGCCAATACTGATAGGGACAGTTTGTCTTTAAGAAGTATAAAATAAGAAGTAAGAACAACATTTAAAATAATATTTTCCCATCTTTTCTTGTTGGGACAAAAGCTTATTCCAATGCATATGAAGGAGGAGTTACTATAAAACAGGATTTTAAATCAAAGACAAATTGATAGGAGTTGACATTGACTGCCTTTAGCACCTGATAATGGTGATCAGCATGACTAGCACTACTAAACACGTAAATTTTAGTTTAATTTAGACAGTAAAGGTACTGTTGTTCACGTGGCGAGATTTTAAAATAGTCGGCCGTTTTTCAAAGGCTGACAGACGCAACGCGTAACGATAAAAAATCGTAGCTATAACAGCTTTGCTCGTACAGTGTGTGGTGTCCGGTCAGACGGCAAGAACAACACACAAACAGATTTAGCTCAGGATCATTCAGATATCAGAGGGGAAATCTTGCAAAACCTCTCGAGATTAAACGTGACTTCAGAGTAAATAATTTGTGGACTCATTTTGACAGCGGAAAAACGCAACAAAAAGAAAAGGCGTTAAAAGAGTGGAGACAGCATGAATGGGGCTCTACATTTGCTGCACTATAAGGAGATGAGCTGTTTTTTGTTTTATTTTCTCGGGGTTTCCCTCACCTCACTTTCTGATGTGAGAAAGTGAACACGTCACAGTCAACAGGCCGCGTGCTTATTTGTCCTGGGGGAACACCACTCACGCTAAGGTATCAGGACAAGACAATCCAACATGTTGGATATCCCCGATTTGAGGTCCAAGCGGTCCCAACATTGCTGTTGATATTGCTGTAGATGTTACTTTTCCAAAGAATTTTATAGAAAAAATAATAAGTTGTTATTTTGTCAGGCCAAATGTACCTCCTCTGTAAAAGGTAGATATGCAATTCTACTAAGTTGACTTCGCTGATTGGCTACAACCACATTTGGAAAACCGGTCAAACCCCGACTTGAATTCCCCCACAGGAAACAGTCTTCAATAAAGTCCCCATAAACTCTTCTGTGATTCGCTCGTCATTCGGGAGAAAGTGGAAGCTTCATGCAATTTAGACCACCCCCATATCAGCATATCAGCTCTCCTTTTTAGTAACCGCTGTGAGGTTAGTTTGAGGTTGAATATGGGATATCCGCACCCCGGGGCCTCCAGCGGTGTCTGGCTCCTGTTCCAGCCGAACAGAAAAAGGAAATTTGTTGTCATGGCAACTTGAACACACCACACACAGCAGGAATAGCGTTTAAGATTATTTTAGGAGCCACCCAGATAGTTGGGGCATGTGGCAGGGAAGATGGGGACATATCTCAGTGAGTCTTCTTCACTTTGTAACCGCATCCACACTGAAAAGTATTATTAACACGACCTGGTAGTATATGGTGCCTTCACTGCCTTGAAGAAGATCAGATCTTGAGTTCACAATTTAATGGGCACCAGTCAGGGTTGATCAAGCAGAAAATTGTCGAAGTCTGGTCAGAATCTTCTACTTTTACTTTGTATATACACTTTCATTGGCTTAGACTTTTTTGATAGACTTTTCTGATATATATATATATATATATATATATATATATATATATATATATATATATATATATATATATATATATATATATATGCTGTTTTTTTTTGTCTTGTGAGGTATTGCGAGTGCATCTGATAAACCCACTTTGTTCTGAGTGACTGAACTGCCGTGGCTTCAGTTAATATTCTCTGATCTTGTCAAAAGCATAATCCATTTCCAAAAGATTTGTTTCTGGGAGGTTATCTGGGTGTCAGGTCCCATAATCATGTTTGAGGAAAAACTTATCTCTACTCTCAAAAAAAAAACAAGAAAAACTCATCTCTGAGAAGAAAAGTGCAGAGCGTGAAGTCACAGTTGAAACAGTGAAGATAATGCTGCCTGTACCAATCAGTTCAGCGTTCAGGCCATCAAGCATTAACCCTGATTCTTAGCAGGGGGAGTATTACACGGTGCCCGAATTTGACGAATCTAGTGGGTTTACAAATTTGGCTTCTAAGTTATCCATGAAATACAATCTTGCACAGTTTTTAAATTTGGCAAGGCATGAAATAAAACAGAAATGAGAGGCAGGCACAAACCAGGCAGGATGGAAGGTGCTCGGTTTGATTGTAAAGAAGACAAGAAGGAAGGTAGGAAATGGGAGTAGAAGATAAAGTCAAGCAAAGAGCTCAATTCCTAGAAGAATAGGATTAAGTTTGAAAAAAGCGCTGTCTCACACCACAAAATCTATTTGTGGAAGTAGTTCTTGTTCTTAAGATAAAAAGAAATATTCTAGGGTAAACGAGATTTGCACATCATATTAAGTCAGTGGTTTAGAAACAAACTACTATGTCTTCTTTTGACATTGATTCTTTCTTGAGCAATAATATGTTGCTCATTAAATTAAGATCCAGAATTGTTAATTATATTAAGAAATATAAAAAATAACAGTGAAATCGTGATGTTTTTAGTCCTGGGATACTGTTCTATTCAACCTGGTAGGTAACTGTAATAAATGAGTGTTTTCAACTTTAGTCTAAGGTGTTTGCCTTGGAGCGGCCTCTTGTTTCTGTTATCATTATGTTAAAATGCCTTCTTTTGTTTAACAACCAGTGACTGGCGTAATGACTCTGACATCAATCACACAGGTACCAGTAGTCGTCGCAGAGGTTTTTCTACATGAGGAATTGTAATGTAATGGTAACCATTTGTCTTCAAGATGTTAACTCATGGATTAGTGTATACAGCCGCATCAGTGGTTATACCAGAATGAAAACTCTGCTGTGTATTTTTGACAAAAACCTGAATCCAAAATGTCTAACTTCTTATATATGACCTGCTTGCTTTTATATCAGAAAAAGCAATTTTTACCACTGCTGATAAAATAATATACGGTTGGTTTTTTTTATGCTTATAGTGTTTTTATTGCTGAGCAACAAATACAATTTTGAATCATGATTAATCTCTATCTCTTTATTATAACTTCAGTTCAGCAGTATTGCATTTATATTGACACAATGCTGATCTTGACATGTTCATGGTAGATTTTCACATGCATGCAAACACATTTCCATTCACACATGCACTCATGCTGAGAAATATACCTGCAGGGCTCCAGAAGTGTTTCCAACCTCTGCAGTTTGTCCATTTCAGCTCTAGTTGGCATGGTAATATTGGTCCTGTGTGTGACAAGGATGTCTCTCAGTAGCTTTTAAAGATATAAAAGCTACTGATATATATATATATATATATATATATATATATATATATATATATATATATATATATATATATATATATATATATATATATATATATATATATATACACACAAGTTTTCATCAAAAAAAAGTACACATTGAGCTTAATATGGATCTCTAACCTATTCATGCAGAAGCATGTCATATAGAAGCAGTCCACAGTGGACTTATAGTGGACTATACAAAAAGATAAAATTAAAACTCCTAATTAAAAGAAGAGAAAAAATTAGGGGTCCGCTGAATATTCTTAAATCTAACAAGGTTCCCAAACAGTAAGCTGTGGACTCTGCATTTCTGTACATTGTTTTGAAATGCAGCCTTCACATATTCTCCTTTTTGCTTTAGGGTTATATGTGCTGTTTTGATGTACCTTGGAGGTGAGATGTAGGAACTGATGTAAGAATAGAGTAAAAAAGAATAAATAAGGGAATTGCCAGCGGTGGGCTAAAGCTCTGCTGGGAAATACAATTTCACTTTCTTCTTTGGGACTTAAGACATGACTGAGACTTGTTACATCAGTATGTGGCTTTTCTTTTCAGCACCAATCTCCCCCGCTTGCCTGTTAAATGCAAACGTATAGTTATTCATTCGCACTTAATTTTCTTCTTAAAACTTGTTTGGGTTTTTCTAATGTTTCCTTATGACAAGACCACACCGTGCATAAAGAGGCTCTGCAAACTTGGCTTTCTTAGAAAGACTGAGTGGCACTTGTTTTTGTGTATATTTCTGACATTTAAGAAAACCACTGGTTAAAGGATTGTTGGGCTGTTTGGGATAAATCTGACAAGTGAGCTACAATAGAATAGTTTTGCAGTACTTGTGTGTGTTTTTTAAAGGTAAAAGGAACACTTTAATTTTCAGAGAGTGTGTGTGTCTGCATCCACTGAGTTTTCTATGTGTGTGTGTGTTTGCTACCTGGTGGTTCAGATAGAAAAGGGTTGCGGTGTGGTGCTTTGTTTGCTGGTGTACAGTATATATTGTCTGGAATTGATTTATACATGGCCACCGTCTGCTTCAGCTTCTGCCTTTAAGTCACTAGTCTCTGTGTGTGTTTGTGTGTGTGTGTGTGTGTGTGTGTGTGTTTGGCTGAGCGGGGAATCCCGGATCCCTGTTGTACTCTTCTCAGTTCAGTGAGATGCACCTGAGCCCCACTCTCAAGCCAATCAGACACTCATGATTCAGATCAGGTGCTTCACCTTAGGTGTCCCAGTGGCAGCAATACTGGACACACACACACACACACACACACACACACACACACACACACACACACACACACACACACACACACACACGCTTACACATACCCAGACACATTGAGACGTATTGAGTCCATTCTTTGTACAGTGACTTTATTCTGCTGTTTGTTTGGAGTAAAAGCCAATTTTCAACATTTCAAAGTATTATTGCTACTCTTTGATGTTAGGTAAAGGTACGATTGCTTTAAATATTGTGACTAGTGTGCGGAAGATGATGAAAGTTTAATTTTCAGAGCAGCATTTATTTTTTAGTGGTTTGATGGTATAGATTTGTAGCCTAGAATAATGATTCTTAATTACTTGTGAGTTTTATCGTTGTTGCAATAAATACCACAGAATATTGTGATAGAAATTTACGTCCATATTGGCCATCCCTAGGCGAGATGATCTCTCATTTTAGACTGTTTTTTTTTAGAGTATGGGTTAGAATTCAGTCAAGCCTAGGTTATATATATAGGACGTTTGAAGTCTAGAAAAGTGTGACATTTGCATTTGTCATTTTCCATGTCTGGTTAAAATGAACAGTGTTTAAGTTTATGGACTTCATAACTTATTCTATTATGTAGAGTGGCTAAAATATAACATTTTTGAAAGGTTAAGTCATTTTTACATTTGTTTATACGTAAATGTCATTGTTTCTTTATTTTATCACATCACAGCTTTTTAGATAAAAAAACACATGTAAATGAAACCCATTCAACATATAAAAAAACCCAAAAAAACTTTTTAGTGCTTTTGAGACACCTAGCCCCTCTTAGACCCGGGGTTTATGATGGACCTGTGGTTCTTAACCTGGGTTTAGAGCAGATGGCTTGGAGCTAAATAGAATGAAGGTATCAAAAAAATTAAACATTAAATAATCTTTACTTACTGTTGGATAATTCCTTCCAGATTTGACTTCTTGGTTACAGATTTTGGACCAACTCAAATGCAAAATAAAGGGCAATTTGAGGCCCATTTGAGCATTGTTTTGTTTCAGGAACAATGCAGAAAATAAAACCCTATGAGGCAAAACCTTTTATGTTCAGACATACATAACCTTTCTAATATTGACAAAACTAATTAGAAAAGTAGGTCTTGAAAATAATGTAATTGGGAACTTGAGGAACCCAATTACTATAACTATAACTACACTTACATTTGTTTTAGCAGACATTCACCTTTTAGGCTTAATGGGGAACATATTAAATAGTTATTTGGGTATTTTTCCTTTACTTGGTCATGACTTTTTTTTCTGCAGGGATATACTCTGCCAGCTCTCCTCCTTAGAGGAGCTATGTACATGTGAGAAGGTCTGGTCAGGTCAGAGAGAACAGCATGTCTGATTGTATGGGCTCGACAAATGCCAGCCGCTGACCTCACCTCGTGACAACACGGCACAGCACGCAACACAGCTCGGGGGCAGCGGGCCGATCGGATGGTCGGAGCGAGGTGAGGTGATTGAAGGTAATTGGAGGAGAGAGGACAAAGAAAAGCAGAAGACGCTGGTCAGAGGGAGACTGTTACAGAAAAGCAAAAGAAAAGGGTAGAAGGGGAAGGGCCAAATGTTAAAGGGGATTTATGAAGGAATAATGGTATATCAAGAGTGGTCGGAAATGATTTCACAGAAACTTAGCTGTAACCTGATTAGAGAGGAAATGTATAGAGAAGAAAGGGCAGGAAATTCAGCTGTTTCTAAGCTTTTAGTTTGATCAAACTCTAGTTTATTAATTTAGCAGAATTTGCTGTTCCCATCCTGGTACATATGGACCCTCTTTTAGCTGACACATTCTGATTTCATTGAGGAAAATCAACATTGGAATATTAAATGGACTGAAAAATCAAGTGAAATGATTTATACAAAAATTATTATTTTGATGGTGGAGGTCTTATTAATCACAATTTTTAAGAGTCTGTAGCTTATTCTAACAAAGTAATAAAAATTGTGATATAAAAAGCTTTTAGAGAGCTCAGAGGATGTTCTGTGACTCATGTCTGTAAACAGACTTCCTGTGAGTGCTGTATTTTCCTGGGGTTATATCATAACCAAAAGATGTCCAATGATAATTGTGATGAGGATGAAACTCAAAAATATGTCTTTATAGGCTGTTGCAGAGGCCAAGAATCAAACGTTTCAAGATGTGAACTACAAGTTCACAATTATGCATTAGACAAATGACTGTCTACATAACTAAAAATACATAATTTCCATTGCATGCATCAAACTATGGAAAGTAAGATATGCAATGGTCTTTTATCCGGCTACTATCCACAATGAAACATTCAAAAAGATTATCACAGAGCACAGGAGGAGCAAATCACTAGAACTTAAAGATGCACAGCGACATTATTTGACTTTTTATTTATTTATACGTCAGTAGCTCACTCTGGTTACATACTTCTTTGTTGTTTTTTGTCTTTTTTGTCAGCTTTTACTTGCTTGGTTATATGTCTGAACTTATTTGAATACTGTTAGGCTTAGTTGCTGTTTTTATTTTGGGAGCTTCTTTGTAATAGAGGTAGCATGCACTAAACCAACATGTGTTGGCATGCTGCAGGTTGGTAGGTCAGGGAATCTGGCAGCCTCCCTCTGAATGTTGCAGTTTTAAAGTTCCATTTACAAAATATTCAACATAAAGTATACATTGCAAATAGGATTAAACATATGATGATGGATGGAAGGAGGTATTGTGATGGGAATGAACCATGATTGTTTTTTGAGTGTAAACCTAAGCATAAGAAGAAATCCGTGGAGCTGTTAACTGTGTTTATTTCATGTTAACAAGCCAAAGTTTCTGACAAATCAAGCTGTGAATAATGACTGGTTTGTCTATGTTCTGTAACATTCCCAAGTCTGATCTCACTTTATAAATAGTGTTTTTAAAAAGGGATTTCGCAGTTGGCTGTGGTCAGGAGCGTATTACAGAGAGCATCTTGTTTTAACTCTGACAGATTAGAGAGTGACGTCTAAAGCTGAGGTTGGATTAATCTCTTAAAATACCAGACCTGTTTTAGATTACACGCACAGAGAAACATACCTTTCATACGCATCACAATTACAACAGCCATTGTTTTCAGATATGAACCGTATTTTTTTTTTTTTTTTATTGGCTTTTTATTATTACAATTTACATGGCAGTTAACACCTCTTAAAGGTGTTCATTTGTAACTTATTTTCCTCTTCTTGATTAATAAGAAATTGTGTTTCTGCAATGCTTAATATAATAGAATATTATGTTCTTCACAGAGTGGAAAAAGATCTGAAAGAAATTCTCATTTCAGGATTATAAATACATAATTCATTATAGACAATGATTTCCTTTCGTCTCTGCTGCAAAGTAATTTTTGTTTCTTTGCTTCTTCCATCCTCTTCCCTGTTGATGATTATCATAACAGGTCTGCCCCGAAAGAGTTAATGAAACTAGTTGAATTCATTGCAGTTGCAGTGGGTAATTGGGTCCTTTATACCGTGTAGATTATGGATTATTCATGGAAAAATTTGAGATATTGTAGTAGACAGACAGCACACTCTTGGATAAATGATTACTTTAAGATTTCAGTATACAAATATGATTTTAAATCTGGTTTAGTAAAAGGTCCTTGTGGTGTACCACAAGGTTCTGGGCTTTCTATATGGTACATACATGATGTATGTGTTGTATCAGATATTGAAATGCACTATATTGCTAATGACATTGCTTTATGCTGCTTTTTATTAAACACTAAACATATCAAATCAAATCTGCAAGAATTATAAATGACTTTTTAAGATTAAATCAATAAAATGGGTAATTAATGGCATATCTAAACATATGATTTTGATCAAAATACTGGGCTGATAATGAGCAAAACATACAATGTCCTATACAAACTGTATTTAGATGTTTTTTTGAAATTAATGGAATAGTATGAGGAAAAAGTTTATAAAAGTAAAGATGAATACCAATTTCTTAAAATGTCCTACATCTGTTATGGGATAGGTGTATAAAAAAACTGAAGTATTAAGACTGGTGCCTACAGCATAAATTTGAAATAAGAGAAGCAATATTAAAATAAAGAATGCAAATGGGATATAGAATTGAGGTTTGATTATCATCATTGTCTGTCAGTCCTGCTTGCCCCAGTTTAATCTATATTCCTGAAGTTATGTCCTTGCCTCTTAAAATTCCCTTAAAATTTTACAAAACTCTTCAAGGCTTTTGTTTCTGCCTACATGTTGATCTATATATTGTGTACTTTCTAATAAGTTGCATTTTTACTTATTTACATTGGTTCTGCAAATCTGAATAAGAATAAATGTTGATATCAATTTGCCTTCCACATACAACAACTTCCCTATTTTTTTCTTACATAGTCCAATGCTCTTTTCTTCAGAGTTCTCTCACAGGCTAAGTCCAGAATGCCCTCGGGGACAGAAAAAAAAAGGCAATAAAAGGCAGATTGAATTTAACGGTGTGACACCACACCGTTAACCTTAGAGTGGCCTGACACTGCATTGCGTTCCAAAGCATGACAGCTCGAGAGGTTGATGGTTTTGCAGGTTGTAAACCTTCTGACACCATCGCTGTCACTACACTCAAGTCTGGCTTGTAAAACCAATGTTGCTTGTGTGATAAAAGGTTTTATAGGGCAAGGAAGGCATGCCATTAAAATTCCCCTTAACATGGACATGTTTTGGATTTTGCTTAAAGGGACAGTGTGTAACAAATTTTGCTTTTAATTAGCAAAAATCAAGTATTGCTTTTATAAATATATATTCTGGCAATGTCTAATAACGTCACATCAGAAATGAAAATGTTCTCATAACGTAGAATTAGGTGCTGGTGCAACCACTGGGAGGCGCCATGTTGCTTTGCTATTTCTGATTTCAGTAGCCTAAAGGAGACCAACTTGTCAGCCATACGCGTTTTTCCTATCTGTCTTCTATATGATGACATGCTGTCGGTGGAGGAGGAGTATAAACAAGCAAAGACGATCGTAGATCATTCTATTTGCCATTTTCTGTTGAAATGGAGGACCATCCATATTGTTTGCCCAGTGAGAGGGAGGAGAAAGTAACCAAGTAAAGTAAAAGAGTCTATATCGGCGCAACTATTATTACCAGGTGGAGATATTTCAAGAAGGGAATTGGGATTCAAAACGGATGCAGAGGTTGCAGACTGCAGTGTTTATATAGAGCCCAAATAAGTGACTGCACATTCAGAAACTAGCCCAAAAAAACCCCCGCCACTCATGGAATTTACAAGAAATAAAAGACAAGTGGACTTGGCAACAGTGCCAAAAACTATTTCACACGATGACTGTAGCTATTAGGAGGACATGTTGACACTGTCACATTTATGATACTCTGCAGCTTCTGTACTAGTTATTACACACTTGACAGCGAGGCCATCTGTAACTCACTTAGCGCACCACTAGATGGTTCACCAGTGTGAAAATCTTGCACATTGGGGTTTTAGAGAATAAGACCAATTCTCTCATGGCTGTGGACATCCGATTACTTGTGCACCTTTCTTTTTTCTTTCACTTATCTTTACACTAATATGACTGCATACACTAATCTAAACATATTCTTCAACAACTACCCTTTGTGTCAATAACCATCTGCTTTACAACTGTCAAGTCAAAAGACATAGCCATACTATGGCCTTGTCAATAGCAAGTCAGTTTTCTTGTAGCAGATTTTAACAATCACAAAAACACATTGTAGAAAAGGGATGGCTTGTTTTCAAATCAAAATGTTAAAGTGAAGCGCTTCTTGACGCCAAACATCTAAATTCACAATATATCAATATTCACTTGTTGAACCATAACTGTGCCAACAAATGTATTTCAAATATTCCTATTTTTTACCATTTCATTGGGAATGGCTTTCAGTAGACCTCTTGACTGGATCTGTGCAAGGATGATTAATGGACTCTATGCACCAATTGAAGTCTGAAGGCTTTCATCAAGGATGGACTACTTGTATCTTTTGAAAATTAAGTTTAACTGAAAATAACTTGTGAATTGAACTGCTCATTTCTCCAAAACACGTTCTAAAAAAATATTCAGACAGAGCGGTACTAAAAGATTTCTGCGGCATTAATGAGAGCCATGGTCTTTGTTCAAGAAAATACTCCAGTGTATGAATCTTAGTACTAAGTCATCTGAGGTCACACAAAAAAAAAAATCTGCCCCTGACCTAAATAGTTTTGTTAGCCTTACTGAAATGTGAGCTCCACAGTGAGAATAGGCAGTTCTGCTGTTGGATGAACATATTTACGTCTTTTTACCTGCTGCTTCAAAGAGAGCTCGAACTCTCGTTGAATTTATGTATTTATACCTGTTAAAGATTAAGAGCTGGACATTTATTAGTACACCCAACCTTTAACAGTTGATTTAAGATCTCAGTAATCTAAATTGGACTCCAAAGCATGTTGTTAAAGTTTGACTCCTTAAGTTATATAACACAGTAACGTCTCTAATGCAGTCTAAACTTTTTACAAGAATAGTTTTGCAAAGAGTTTTAAAACCAAGAGAAAAAAACTCAAAGCGTGTATGCTCCTCACGAGTATCTTTAGGGATCGAATGCTGGAAAACGCAAAGGAATAAACTTGCTGTTCTTCCTGGATTTACAAGAAAAAACAACAAACTTTGGTTTTTTTGAATCTGTACTTTTTTTTTAGGTCAAGGTGTGTTTATTTGTCACCTGTCATAATATTTAAAAATAAATAAAAGTTCAACTGTAAGTTAAAAGTGAAATGTGTTCTGTGTATACACACGTAGAAGTTTGGATGCTAATTAAACATCTGTCTGCTGGGTTCTACATGTGATTCGCTGTTGTACAAGTCTTCCGAAACTACCCCTGCAAAACTTTTTTTAAAAGTTTACTGTTCATCCAGATAAAACTTTATCCCTATGATCACCGGGACAGAGACATGGGGCTAGAGGAAGGATGAGGGGAGGCAGAAGGGAGTGTGTCACAGTGTGCTTAGCAAGGTGGCGGAATAAGCGAGGGGAAAATTCTTACATGAAAAAGAAATAAGAGGACGGCATCCACAGCTGTGTGGGAACTTCAAACAACCTTTGAAAGGTTGCGGCGCCGTTTGGGATTCTCTGGCTTGGTAAACAATTTTTTTCCTTCCCTCCCAGTTAGTGTGTGAGTCTATGTTTGCTTGTTGGAGAGGCGTGTGCTTTGTAAAGACTGAGGGACTGTCAGAGCTGGGATCCGACTGGGTGACAAGAAGCCATTGGGAGAAGATGAGGGCTCCAGCTGCTTACAGCAAAGTCCTATGATTGGCATGGATGTAATACAGAGTAAATCCACTCCAAGCATGCCCCATATGCTTTACTAATCACTTTGTTGTCAACTGTAACTCAATGGTATCTGCTTGGTCATACATTTGGGGAAAAAAAGTGACTTGAGTCTGAGTTATTCTATAAATTCCTCATTATTTCTGCACTCACAATGCTTCTTTTGTTTTTCTTTCTGCATCACTTTCCTGCTTGCCTTGAAGAATTAAACCACTATATTTCATGTTTATTGTTGTACTCATTTTACTCACCAACCATGTAATCCAAAACCAGATGGTAAATGGCAATGAGCCAAAAGTAGCTACTCAAATTTTTAGGTTTTGTCCTGACCCTATGTATCAGTTGTTTTTTACATCTATATTTTGTGCAAAGTCTTTGGTAAATACATTGCTCCACTTGCATGTATAAGGCACCATTTTTGAAGGTTACCATATTAATGTTATCCATCACTGTTTTTCTCATTTTTGACACAAATGCCTTAGGCCTAGCCCACACATAGCAGGATATCTGGAAAAATTGATGCATTTTTATGTGGTCATGCCTTTCACCCACATATAAACGGCGTTTTACATCCCTAAAAACGAATGACCATGAAAACTCTGGCCAAAGTGGAGATTCCTAAAAACTCAGTTTTTGACCCTGCGCGTATACATGACAAGACAGAGTTTGAGGGTCCGGTGCATCATGGCGCTGACGTCACATGTGCCGCCATTGTTATAGACTCGGCCATACAGTGAAAAATGAATGCCGTCAGAGAGGTGCTGATTTCTGCCTTGGTGTTGTGATTGACTGTTTACAATATGTGTCTAATCAATGTTAAACTGGTCAAATTCACTAACCTAGGGCATCTCTGGTCCTTTGGTTACCTCAGCACTGCATAGCATTTCCTGTCTTCACCTCGATATCGAGACTTCAAAGTAAGAGCGTACATGGATCGTTATAAATATTACAGTTGATTCAGACGCTTTTTACTTGTTTCATTTTACAAGCCCAGCTGTTCCAATATATTGAGGTGCAAAGGAGAAAAAGCGCATGAAGGTCACCTGTTTTTACACAGGCACAATGCTGTTCAAAGTTGCTTTTATTTTGAAGGACTCTGACTGGCTGACATAGGTTTTAGATTTGCGGTACACTGCTCCCTTTGTGTCTGCCATGTTTAAAACAACGGTCAGTGGTGAATTTACAAGTTTGTGTGAATGAAACCTTTTCTAAAAACGATTCTGTATGTGCAATATTATTTTAAAAAACCATGTGGGGGAGATAATGTTTTCAATAAAGACCCAACTACGTGTGTACAAGGACTTGGTTACTTTGAGGCAGCTGTGGCTCGTCTTGCAGTCAGAAGGTTGTAGGTTTGATTCTAGCTGTCTCCTATCATATATTGTGCAAAATGCTTAACCCCGGGTTCCTACTGTTCTGCATATCTGTGTATGAATGTGTGTGCATTTGTTTGTGGGATTGGGTTAAAACAGTTATAAATTCAGTCCATTTAACTACAGTCCTGATTGTATATAAACAAATTCATTAATTTTCACAAAGTTACATACGTATGGCTTTTAGCTATTATACACACAAGTGTATAAAAGTTTTACTATCCATGCCTGGGAGTGTCAAAAACTGGCAGCAATATTGATTCTGATTCTAGCTGTGCACAGTGGCTAATTAAATCTTTAATTAAATCTTTAAACTTTTTTTAAATTTCCTATTTAGAACTATGTAGCTTCACGATGAACATAAAAGATATCTTAATATAGTGGGAGAAAATAATGCACTGAATTATAATTTTTACACTAGGGAATTAAAGTATGTAGAAATATGTATAATATGTATAAAATGGCAAGCAAAAGGCAGGCCAACAAACAAACAAAATACAAAAAGACATAGATGGATCGTTTTTGGTTAAATGACATATGAACAGAAAACTGTTTAAATTCACACAGAAGTGCACAACCTGGGCTATATTTCTAGCATTTGCATCAACAGAAAAATTATTTTGCAAAGATGAAATAAGAATAAAAAATGCACACACAAAAACTGGTCCAGGAGTGTTCATGTTAGCCATTTCCAGATACACAGTCCCAGTCTGATACTTAATTGAAATGATTGCCATGTATATACAGTAAACAACCCACATATCAGTAATCCATGGTCTCCATTATGGTACAATTACCCATGGCATTATAGATACAGTCTACTGCCTGTTTTTGACAACAGATATTTTCTAAACCAGTTTGCCAAATAGCCTAATTCTGCTGTTCTTACACAGGTTAGCAACACTGAAAAGGCTATAATTTACTTAAAGCAATTCCCCTGAAACCCTCAGTTTTGTTTGTTTGTTCCTAAAGATGCATCTAATGCAACCCATCCAGCTACAGTCTTGCATAAATGCACATATTGTTCCTGCTGAAGTCCTCCTGATTTCATTCTGAACCCTTTGAAATAGTGAGCAAACTTTAGCTGCTTTCTTCTGTTTTTATGACATGTTGATGATTTGGCCTCTAAAATATACATTCTATGTTGTTCCAGTTAATCCTGTGTAGGCTTTGCTTTCAACATAGGAAAGTTCAATAACATGTTTCAGCTGTGTTGTGTGAACCTTTATCAGTATGCTAGAGCCGTCTTTTATTATTATTTTTACCGTTATTAAAGGAAACAGAGCTGTCACAGTGACATTGTGAAAAAATACTTCAAATCGTAAAATCAGGGGAAAAAAAGATTTGTCAGATTAACAAAATAATTTGTAGTCTATCATAAAATGTAATGGTTTTGTAAGATGCACAAAACTGCGAAATGTGTCTGCACTGCTTGCAAGGGAGGCTTCTCACAAAGTCACCGAGGGTAACAAGCATCAGGGGCTGATTTTCCACACTGACTTCAACGCTGAGAATTCAAGTTTTGAAAAGAGATCTGATTGGGACATTACTACTCCAAACACTTTCCGCATTTATAGCTTTTGTAAATGAAACCCTTACCGTGTGTCAAGTGGACAGTTTTGGACTTCAGCACCAGTGACTGTTATCTACTTCTGAGGCTGTAGAAGATTTTTGGAGTTTTTCTTTCTCTCAATAAGACAGGCAGGGAGAAATTAGGTTGGAGGCGGGCAGAAAACCACTGTACCAAAGAAAGAATGAGCAGATCATTTTAAGCTACTATTGTACTCATCTATGGTAAAGTTTCTGCATTTCAGAAACAATAAAAACTAGATTTTAGAAACATAAGTCCCCCCATATCAAAGGTTTCTGACCTAATGCCAAAGAGGACTGAAACAAACTCTTTTGCCTATTTACTGACCTCACAAATTCCCCCAGCAACATCGAGCTGTGTGCTTTCTAATCGCAAGCTGGTTGCTCTTTGTCTGCATCCGCTGCTAGCTCGGAGACTCGACAGCAATGCCCCACTGTTATTTATTCAGCCATTACTCGCAAAACAGCAAGCGCCAGACACAAAAAGACTGATTTAAACAGAGCAAAGAGTTTCCGTCTCGTGTCTCACGGGCCTGAAATAGCATGGTATAATTGGAACAGTAACATGCTGTGTCAGTAATAAAAATGAGAACTTTCAGTAGATTTTTTTCTTTTTTTAAATAATTACTTTCCTAAGTGTGTTCAACACGTGTTTGACACTTAAACAAGCTTCTGTAATGACGAGGTGCTGTTCGGCAAACTGTCATCGGTTTCCACCGAGGCTTCCAACGTGCCTGCGATGATACTTGTGTTATTTATAGAGAGGGATAAAAAAAAAACAGTAAATGGAAAAAACACTTCTCATCTGTTCTTTTAGTACATGTATAACTCCGTTCTTTCTTTTTTCCTCCCGTCTTGTTGTTAAGGACAGTAGCAGCCATTTGTATGTGTGAATGTGTGTACAGGTGTTTGTGCTCTGAAGTGGAGGACAGTTCTGCGCTGAGGTGATGTTATGTGAAATCCCTGACATTACAAGAGCAGAGAGGTGTTGGCTTTCCTACTACAGTGTTGTCCTTTAAGCAACAGGGGCTCCGTCGCATGTAGCTATCACCTCTGTCTCGTGTGTCCTCCCTGTCCAACTCTTTTCTCCATCCACTCTTCATTTGACTTCCTTCCTCTGTGTCCTTTCCTCCTTTTCCCCTTGGCTGCTTTCCCTGCTAAAGCCCGATGCATCTCCTGGCAACAAGGATGCGGTCTTCTCATGAGTATCGGCATCCCTGAGTCTTTAGATCAGCTCTTTTCTAAATAATCTGTGCATGTTTGAATTGGTAATTCATCTAAATTTTGCCCATTTCCTGACTACATTAAAAAAGAGATCTGTCTTCTAAATCTTCTTCCAGTGTTTTTTTTTTTTTTTTTCAAATCCATGCCACCAGACTGAGATTCCTGTTCTCTCCGACAGTTTTTATTGGGGACATTTTTGTGCACGTCTGCAGTAAAACCAGCGTCTGGACAAGATTGCAGTTCTAGCAAAAAACGTACCATCTTAGGGGAAGACAGACAGAAGACAGAATGGGGTGCGATGGAGAGATCCAAGTAAAGAGGGAAGAGAGGAAGTAAAAGTAAAAAGCAAAAGATACAAGACACAAATAAGCAATCTTGTGGGCAGATTTGAAAATAATCGGAATAAAAACATGTAGGGGGGAATTGTGGAAAAGCCCAAAAGGGAATATACATGTAAAAAGGAGCCCCCATCTGGCCGGAGTAGGTAATGATACCGTCACCCATCTCACCTCATCCAGATCTTTTTCTCATCTGGTCTTTGGTTGATTAAGACTGAACCCGTAGAAGATGTGCTCCTATAGGTCAACTGTAGTCATGTATGGCCATCCTGATGTGTTTGTAGATATTTGAAGGACTATTTGCATTCCACCTGCAAATGCTGCTTTCACTTTTAAGACAATTTGCAGCCTTTTCTTCATCTATTTGAGTTCCATCTTTGTTTTCTCTTATCTCCAATTGCCCCTGTCTGCACTAGAGTCACTGTTATCAGTATATTTGCATTATCAGCTCTGCAGAGTTTTTTTTTTCTTCCTGTCTGCATACATGTTTTTTTATGTCTGCGTACGTGGGGTTTGACCTGAGCTCCACACATCCAGTGTGTACATTTTAGGTTCCAGCCTCTGTGCGTGCTAATTTAGTTTCTTCAACAACTAAATATGCTTTTCAAATGCAACTAATGCAGCCGTATCCCTGCAGAGGACGGGGATGAACACTGAAGAGGGAGCAGCAGAAGTGATGTCATCTATGCATGCATGTAAGCTCTAGGCCATACTCTCGAGTAAGCACAAGTGACAATCTTACACACAAGTGCTTTCTTCCTAACTGCATCAGCTCAGGTGCATCACCCTTCAACTACTCCTCTCTTTGCCATAGCAACCGCCTCACCGACCCATCCAGACAGATCAACCTTTCGCTTGAACTAGCCCATCTCAGACCACCTCTAACATGCCTTGCAAATTCTTCCTGTCCTAAACTTCTAATTGTAAAAGGGGCTGGGAGACTATGCATAATCACTCCCTCCCAACTCAACCAAAGAAAGCTGAAAGTATGGCCTGCATCTGTATTCAGACCCCTGAAGTCTGATATTCCTTAAAAAATACAGTTTTACCAGTTGCATGTCAGAGAACTACAGTCCACATGTGAGTGATTGAGTCTCTGGTGTTAATAAGAGCATTAATCAGACAACCAGCCAAAAGGGCCATGGTGATTCTGGAGGAGCTGCAGAGATCTGAACCTAAAGTGGGACAGTCTGTTGACAAGATAGCTATTGATCTTGAACTGCATACATCTAGTGTTTCTGGAAAAGTGGCAGCGCATTAAGCATTAAAATCCCCTTTTGTAGTTTGCACCAAGTCATGCAAGGAAACATGGCAAAATGTAGAAGGTGTTTTATTAAAGTGTGACCAAAATCTCTGTTGCGAAACAAGTTGGTGGCAGCATCATGTTGGTTGCATTGTTTTCTTCAACAACTAAATATGCTTTTCAAATGCAACTAAACGGAGAACAATGCTGGAAGAAAATCTGTTGGAGGGTGCAAAAGACTTGAGACCAGGGCGGAGACTCACTGTCCAGCAGGAGAACAACTCAAAGTGCAGACCAAAATCAACTTGAGAATCAGTGGCAAAACTGGATGCGCACAGACACTCTGATCTGGCTGAGCTTGAGCTATTTTGCAAATAAGAATGGCCCAAAACCTTTGGTTTCTTGGTGTGTAGAGCTGGTAAGGACAGGCTCTGACAGACTTGTTAGTTTGCATTGCTCTGTAACATAAGATCCCAGACTAAACATACATAGAAGCGTGAAGCTGTAAAGTCGTGAAAAAGTTTGAGAGGATATGCATTTTGTCCAATTTACTGTACGGGTTGGTTTACTTGCACCTGAATTCATCAAGTTTCAAACAGAAAATCTGATGGATAGGTAAACAAGTGCTGTAAGCATAGTGTGTCACGTCTAGGGTCTCTCTGTGGTTTTTCTGGAGACGTTTGTATCCAAATTTGTGTTACAATTTACCTCATTCATAGATGTTATGACAGGATTGTCACTTCTGTCCAGTGATGTACAACACGTCTTTATGTATCCTGTGAATACATCCCCTGTGTGCAATGCTACCGTGGCAGCTTGATGAGCATGCACGATATATATAAGCACCAACATCAGCGCTGCACATATGTTATTTTTCTGCTCCTCTCAACTGAGGCAAAATACAATGTTGGCTTTGTCTGCAATTTGATCACAAATTGCCCACGCTTGAAATAGGTGATAATTGCATCCCTTTGTGCGTCGGTAAAGAACTCTTGCATCGACTTTAGGCACAAACACAGATCATGCTTTTTGTATATAGCCGGGGCAGACAAAAGCAGCAATGTAGTCCTCATTAGATGGCTGCGTATCAGTGTGAGGCAGCAGAGATGTGAGAGGCGTCGGGCCTGATCAATACGTCTTCAGTCTCTCTGACTGTATCATTATCATTTTAATGACTGCAGTATTTTACCCACTGATAGCCTTTGAGATGAGCAGCACCAGAGGTCTCCAAAAGTTCACAGCTGCTATTGTCTAACAGGGCCTGCATTCAGGTGTTAAGTGATGGCTGCTGACATTTTGAAAGCAGCGAGCAGCTAATGATGAAAACAACGCGGACTTCACGGTTTAATGTTATAGCTACTGCAAAATGGCCAATTTTATTTTGTGTATTTTCTCATGGAAGGTTTATGCAAAATAAAAATCTGAGCTGCCATTAATATCAGTCTAACCATGATAAGTTGATGTGCGCTATACAGTTTCTTGCTAATTGATGTGTTTTATTTAACAAATAGGATACCCCATTAGATATATATTTATTAGGAAATGTTTCCATGTTAATCTCTGGAAACTACAAACAAAAAGAAATGATCTTGGTTTTACAGATTAAACAAAATATATCGATACATTCTCTAGCTGACACAGTTGGAAGATCCTAGTCCCTAATAGCTAGTATCCCCTGTAGCTGAAATAACTTGAGTGAGACACTTCTTGTAACCATCTAGAAACCATCTTGTAACAATCTAGAAATGTCTCTGAAATTGGCCTTGTGAGATATTTGAGAGGTTTGTTGTATGTACAGCCCATTTCAATTCCCTGTCAAACCATCCCAATGGGATCAAGTTCTGGGGGTTGCCTCTGCCCAGGAATTTCTAAGCAATGCTACACAGGTTCTTGGTGTGGTTTGGATTGTTGTCGTCTTGTAGTGTGATGTTCTGTTTAGCTTAATTTTTTTTTTTCACAGAGGTTCTCATATTTCCCTCAAGTACCATTTGATACATTGTAGAATATCTGCTGTACTCTATAATGGAGAGCTCTCCAGTTCCTGCTGAAACCAAGCCTTCTCAAACCACGAAACATCCGCCTTTGTGCATCACAGTCGGTATAGGTTTCTTGGTTTATTTCAAACATGCCACTCCAAATAATATAGTTTTAGACGCATCTGTCCAGAGAACATTATTCGAGATACAAAAAGTATGAACTTTGAGATGTGGCGTCTGCTTTTATCTTTTACTAAATGCTTGAAATGTTATCATTTGTTGACCTTATACACCTGGTTGAGGGACAACAGCTGAAAATTAGCTTTGTAGCTAATACTAACACATTTACAGAAATGTTCATTAATGTGTACTGTTCCTGTTAAATAAAAAATAAATGATTTTCTTGTCAGTAGCAAGTAGTGGTTCCTGGCATGACATTTTATGATTTTTGTAGAGCTTTTTTTAAGCACCTCCTTCTTCAGTTTTCCATTTGAACTTGCTTGGACAGCCAGAACTAAGCATGTTGAAGGTTGATTTAACAGTTTTCAACATAGTGGTATGGTTTTAAATCTACTAAATACATAAGCTGTTGCAATGTTCTTTTTAAAGGTCTCGTACAGCTTGTGTGATATTACTATGGTATGAACTCTGACGTCAACAGTCAGAATCCCACCAAACTAAGTCTGAGGTTTGAAAAGGGTAAAACTCTTGAACATGTGCTCATCAAGCATACGTGATATGCTTATGTGTAATTTTAACCTTGAATCTCACATGCACACTCATAAATTCATAAATGTGCATTCATACACGTGCTTGGGGGTGCATAAATGATAAAAAGAAGACCTTTATCGTTTTCATTTCCCTGTTAGCAAAATAGTTCAGATATTTGATTTTTCTGAAGAAAATACTGCTTTTTGAAAAACTGCTGCCATGGTCTTCTATTCCTTGGTTTTCAGAGATCAGATTTTCATGAAGTTACAGGATTGTTGTCATTGTCACAAGCCCAATTTTCTATAGTGTACATTTTACTGAAGAAGAAGAAAAACCCCAGATTGAACTCATTTACTTGTCTTCTGACGAACCAAAACGTTTTAGAATATCTTCCCACTCTGAATAAACCTGACAAAAGATGAAATTTATAACTGCAAGGATTCCCTTTCATTGCCAGATTTCATGTAAACATCAGTATAATGAGACTGAATTTAAGGTGAATGCCCTGTTGCTACTCATGGTCATTTTTAAAAACAGTTTATCAATTCTATTTGAAATAAAATATCTAATTCTAAACGCTGTATCATTCTGGTCCCCATATAAATAGTGGTTTACACCTGCCAGGGATCTCATTTTATTATTAAATGTCCCTGGAAAAAAGAATTGTAACGTAGTTGTGTTTAGTATTTTGTCATTCTAATTCCATGAACCTGCTAGGGGAAAGGCAGCATTTGCTGCAAAAAAAGCTGTTATTCAACCAGTATTATCACTGGTTTCATAGATAGATGATCACAAAGTGCTGAAAAAAGTAAATGTTTATACAAACATGTTTAATTAAACTCACCGTCTAACTTAAAAGGGTCAGACACTTTTACAGGGTTTTGTCTGGATAATGTTGGTTTTGGCTGAAAGGATGATGATGATGATGATGATGATGTGTTATTTTACCTTTGTGTGTGTACCTGTGGGCATCATGCGTACTTCAGGCTCTCTGCATGTATCGACTCGTGTGGTCCCTGGCAGCCTGGCCCAGGCTGCCATCAGAGTACAAAGCCCCCTGAAGTTGAGTTGAACAAATGCCTCGCTCTGCTGTATCTGCATTGGAAATGCATAGACCTGCTACTGTGATGTCTACTGTACCTTTCTCTCCCTCTTTTTTGTCTTCTGTGTTTTCAATTAACTTTTCTGGCCAGCCAACGTACTTGTCCAGCTTCTCCCTCTTTTTCTCTTCCAGTTTTATCTTGTTTTACTTGCCATCTTGGCATGGTTTTCCCTTCGGCTTTGTGAAGACGTCTCACTCTCGGATCACTTTTGTTGTTCAGTGAAACGCCTGGTAAAATGGACCCTCTGTGAATGGCTGTGATATTCTGCTGCGTTTGCTTTCATTTGGCCCTTCTCAGAGTGTGTGTGTGTGTGTGTGTGTGTGTGTGTGTGTGTGTGTGTGTGTGCACTCTGTATGCAGCTACACTTTTTGACAAGGCAATGTTCCAAGCTCCTGTGACGTAAGCCCAGTCTCTGAGAAAGAAGGCAATCTGGGCATTGGATTGTGGCCAGAATTGCTTTCATTTTCATTCAGCGGTGAGACGTTACACTCTGCTACACATGTGTGCACACAGTCCATGCACGCTCACATATGCATAAACCATGCAGAATCATGGACAATTACATAAGCTGTGGTGTATTCAAGCAGGGTCGATTTGCTGCTTTAGCTGCTTCGCTAGGATTTTGTTTTAGCAGTTGATATTTTCTTGCATCATGCTTCTTATTTACAAACAAGCCCCCCAAAAAAAGATGTTAGAAATGCATGATGCAAAAGAAGAGTCATTCTTTCGTACGGCTCTTTATATATTAAGGGGTCTCGGCCCACAAAAAAAGCAAAGTCTCATATCGAAAGAAGAAAAAAGAAAATGTATAAAGTAGAAGAACAGCATTGACTGGTCCCAGAGTAAGTGTTAAGTGGGCTAAGTCAAACATCACCTTAAAGTTGGAAAGGTTAAAATATACGGAGAGGGACTCTGCCTTTGGATGAGAATATATATTCCCCTGACATGCAGCTGAGATGCAGACGTGGCTCTGAACAATGAGCTAGTTGCTGCTGAGGCATTGATTTAGCCAGAAGAGTGGCTCAATTTATCCTCCTCCTTGACAGAGGTGTCAACAACATCACCGGTGGCTGCCGGGGTGATTACCAGGGCTTTACTCCCACCATCCACAGTTTGTTGTATATTCTGCTGCTCTACACAGAGCACTCACTCCAACCTTTCCTTGTCAAATGTCCCTCCTCCTGGGACCTTCATTGGTCTGATCTACTAGACTCGTATGCAGAACAAGGACTCCTACTGAAAAGCCCCTGTAGTGGTTCCAGTTCTTTTCCACTATTCTTGCTTGAATTTCATGACCAAGCAGTATGAATATTTTGTAAGTTAAGAGGGTGAAATGTATGAAATTGTTTGTAAAAGTTGGAAATAATAAAAAGAAAGAAGAGTAAACTTCTAAAGCCAAGCCAGGTGGACTGACTAGTCGCCACACTGTAGTATAATGTCCAGCAGAGATGTTACCCAGGTGAGGCTCAGAGCTGACTTGCCAGAAAATGAGTAAACCATGTTTTCTTTGTTTTTTCCTTGGTTCCAAAATGCATTGTAGATACTCACTGATCACTTTTTAATGGAATACTCACTAGTGTTGGGTTGTCAAATCTTCATGGTAAAGATTTAACAAGTTCTCACAAACATTCCTTGGAGCTCTAAGTACATATTAAACTGATCATGCAGCTGCTGCAGATTTCTCAGCTGCTTATCCATAATGTGAATTTCCTGTTCCACCACAGCACAAAGACACTCTGTTGGATTAAGATCTGGTGCCAGTGGGGGAGAGCAACTCATTGTCAAGCCACTAATTTACAATGACTTAGCTTTGTGACATGATGCATTATCATGCTGGAAGCAGCCATCAGAAGATGGGTACACTGTGGTCATAAAGGGATGGACATGGTCAGCAATGGCACTAAGGTAGGCTGGTATTTAAACAATATTCGGTTAGTACTGGTAAAATCAAATTGTCCCAAGAAAATATTCCCTACGTGATTACACCACCACCACCAGCCGTAAACTCTCAATGAGAGATGTCGCCATGGTTTCATGTTGTTTATGTCAAATTCTCACCATACAATCTGAAAGTCGTAGCTAAATTGAAGTTTCTGAGGACCAAAATCAATTTTATTCGCCAAATTTGTGGATACAAACCGGAAATTTGACTTTGGATTTCAATGCTCGCATTATTAAAAAAAAAAGTCAGACAAGTAACAGTAAACAGACCAACTACAATCTATAACAGAAATCTATAATTTCTTCAAACCAAGCAACACGTTTCTGGTCTGTTACCATCCGAATCTGGTGAGCATGTGCAAACAGCATCTTGTTACCTGTTTTTAGTTGACAAATGACAACCAGTTTTGTCTTCTGCATCTGTAGCTCATTTGCTTTAAACTTAAAAGTTTTGCATGTTGAGAGATTGTTTTCTGCATAACTTGGTTTTGTTGAGTGGTAATTTCAGCTACTGTTTCTTTTTGTTGTTGTTTCAAACCAGTCTGCCCATTGTCTTCTGACCTGTTGTCATTAACATGTAATTTTTATCCACATGCCATCTGCTAACTGGATTTTCTCTACCATTCTCACAATTCTCTGTAAACAGAAGAGATAGCTGTGCATGATAATCTCAGAAGATCAGTAGCTTCTCCAAAAAAGTTTACAAAAGAAAACAACTGGACTTCAGTTCTTGTAGATTAAAACATTTAGCATTAACAAAAACATTAACAATCGGCCGCATTAGTGCCGTTGTTAGCATGGCACTAATGCTAACAATGGCACAAGACAAGCATGGCTCACTAGCCATGCTTCCATCCAATTCTCAAGAGAATTTTAAGCGAACTCTTAGAGTGCCGCAAAAAAAGTGTGAATCAGACGTGCTTCTATCTACTGGTTTGTAGTGAATTAACCAGGCGACGCAAAACGTAATGTTGTCATACTTCCTCCTTCCTCTTGACTATATGCTGGCTATAGTCAAGAGGAAGGAATAGTTGCTAACTAGCACTAACCACAGATCAGTAGCGGGGTGAGGTTTTCATTAATGTGTTGGTTTTTTTCCCCCCACATATGAGACTAAGAAATACTTGGTCACCTGCATGAAGGTGTGAATTGTCTTGAAACTGAGTGGGTATCAGGCTTAATGCTGAACTGTGTGTTTTTGAAAGCTGAAATCTGAGGCCTCCTCTGTTTAGAGATGTTTTTTTCTCTTTTGACATAAATGGCTTCCTTCATCTCTCTCTCACACCATCCAACTTCTCTGTATGTGCTATTTAGATCTGTAGAATGGCATTACATCTTAAAAGCTTGGAATGTCTCCCTCATTAGCTTTGAATTGAGACAAAATGTTTTTAACTGCAAAAACAAGTACAATAGTTTTTTTTTTTTAATAGTTTTTTTTTTAACCTTTTTATGTTTGCCCTTTTCTTGGCTGGCCGAGAATCTTCAGCAGCACATCAGCACTTTCTGAAATATTTGGACCGACGATCTGTCAACAACAACCATACTAAACTCAAAGTTGCTTAAAGTCTTTTCTCTATTTGATGATCAATTTAATCTTCAGCAAGTTGTCTTTATCACATCCAGATACCTACATGCATTGTGTTGCTAGTATATGTCCCTTCTATTTGTTTTAATAAGACACTGAACCGGTGTGCCTAATAAAGACCTCAGTGGGTATAGTTACAAACTGATTCAGGACCGGCAGTTATTGTTATTGTGGGGCATGAAATAGAGAAATGTCTTTACAAATTTTGTCAGATTATCGACAGATCTTAGTATGACTCAATGACTTTACATTTGCAGCAATGGGTTTTCCACCCACTTCATTCATTTTGACTAAGTAGGTTTTAGGTGCTACTTGTCTGTGCGGTAATAGTGTTTTTTGTCAAGCAGTTTTTGTTCCACACTTATTGAAAATAAACAACTCCACTACAAAAACCTTCAAGGAGGATCTTGCTTGTCAGTGTTTTGCAACCTGTTGAGTTTTAATCTGCAAAAGTGTGTGTAATATTGTCACACAGCAGGAAGCTGCCCCCTCAGATTTCAAACACTACGGCATTATTGGTCTCTCTACATCGGGCCATGAAACATCTTATTGACCAGGCTGGTGTGGTTTTTGCTGCCCTTGGACAGTTCTTCCTACTGCTAGACCCAGTTGTTCTTTACTTATTAAATAAAGGTCTTTCAAACACCATCTTATAACGGTGGATCTTTGTTTGATCAGGTCACTTTCCACTCAGGGAAACTACAATATGTGTGGGTGCCCAAACTTTCTTCTCTGCCCCCAAAGCAGTTTGGCAGCTCCCTAATTGGCAATTAAACTTCAATCAACAAATGAAGATGTAGCGCCATGTTGAATTAGAGCCAATATCCTCTTCCATACGCAAGCCAATCTCTGCCAGCCACATATTTGCCTGCAAATTAAGGCTCTGAACATGAGAGAACTCGAGTTGCTTGATAAGAGCCAAATAACATCCTGCCATTGTCTTCAGCCACCGTTCCAACTTGGATCCAGCTTCCTGACTTCTCTTGATGTGGGCAAATAAATTTGCTCTTGTACTTCCTGGATGGGCTTTGACCATCCATTTCAATCTTCTTTCTGATGAGAGGTGGTTAATCAAGACGGGCTGATTAGAACTCATCTCACTGACGTCTGTTCCGGCTAGATCCAGGGTTCATAATGAAGATGTTGCATAGACAACCCAAAGCTGTTAATTAATGAAATAACTCAAGTCGAATCATAGATGAGGAAGGTTTGATTAATTGCTTCTCCTCTCGTTTTTTTTTCTGGCCCACACAGTTGGCCTGCTTGCATGACATTTGTGCCAAAATCTGCTCTGCTTGCTAGTTTCGGTGGGTAAAAAAAACACCCAAAAGAGCACATTTGTGCTACCAGCATTACTTTCTGTGGTTACAGCATGGTTTTGCAATATTACCCAGTCAGGTGTTTAATAATTCATATTCTCATACTGTGGGTTACCTAACACATGACAGTCAGGCAGTACACAGCTCTTGGAGGAGGCTCTTCTTACAGCAAAGCCTGTCAGAAAGTCCTCGCCAAAGCATCTCATTTGACTTCCATCTCCTTGGAGGAATGTGTCGCTTCATGTTTAGCAAACCGATACCGTCAAAAAGTGACATTGTCATGTAAAACTGGTCATGTGTTTTATTATTATTTGTTTTTGTGATCGTCTCATCTTGGCAAGTTGGGGCATGTGTTTGCAGTTTTGTGCTGCATGTGTTTGTGCACATGTTTGTCCCGTCTTCAGCTGCTGCATTGGGGCATGGTGTGGCTAATTAAAAGAATCCTGCTTGCATTATTCATGAGGCTGTAATTATACATTCCTTTTGCTGATCCACAGCCAGAGACATTAAAAATAGATCTGAGTCTCTGTGCCCCACCCTCCTAGGCCCCATATTCTCTCTGTGTTTTGACTAGGCTCTCTCAGCATCTCTCTATGTATCTGTCCTTATCAGTGCGCCTCCATCTCCCTGTCACTGGCCTCATTGTCGAAGCCCTCTTTTCGTTGCTTTCCATCTCTCCTCTCATCTCCTCCGCAGAGTCTTCGTTCATGCTCACACTGATGTTCCTGTTTGGGATTCAGGCGGAACATTCGCTTGACAGGGTCTGTCCCGCTCGGCTCTGTCACCTGACCTCCAGTCACATCAGGCCAGAATGCAAACTTGAGTATTTAGAATTGGCGATGACATGTCCACAGAGAGGTTTAGCTGAGATGGCCTTTGCCATCTCCGATCAAAGTAATGGGAACATTTTCTCCCGAACAATTAAATCTACACGCACACGAAAAAAGGTAGTTTGTTGGGTACCTTAAAGTTGTCTGATGTTTCAAATCCAGACTGGAAGGAGGTGCGAAAGCATATGCACCTCAGTAACTTTCTTTCAGTGAAAAATAAATAATTTGAAACTTTAAGAGCCATTTTCTGCCGTGCAGTCTATTTTTAGTTACTTCTGGCAATGTGATTTGTTTTCCTGGCTGACGGAAGCAAATGTTTCAGGCTTCTGACGTCCAGCATACAGATGATGAGACACATTTACATTCTGATAAGGATTATACAGAAAGGGGACTCTGTTTTTACCAACTAAATTCATCATTTATATCTTACTTCTTTTGGGGGATGCTCACAATTGTTTCGATATGTGTTCCAGAGTATGAGGAGTAGATGACTGTCTTGAAACCAGAACCTCATTACGTCAACTCACTCTTCACTTGTGTTACTCAATGCTACGATCCTTGCATCATTGTCATGTGTCCGGCACATTCAGTTCACAAGACAAAAATGCTTGAACAAGTGGCTAATGCTTACTTCCTGTCCTTTTAAATATACATGGATAGCGGGTGAATGAGCTCGTGTGTGAGAGGAGAATTGTTAATGTGGAGGTAGGAGCATGAATGTACTTTGATATGTTTTAGGTTTTTATTTTTTTCCCATTTCATCTTTAAATTTGTTTGGTCATTAATAGTTTTGGTCAGAGAACTTTCCCTTGAATGCCATTTTTGCCCAGTCTCTTTCTTATTGCTGCATTGTGAACGTTGACCTTCATGTTGTTTTTGATTCTTCTGTTGTCTCCTCTATGAGCTGTTGATGAACTCGTGGAGTCATTTTGGTTAGTTGGCTACTCCCTGGGATGCTACATCGCTGATGTAGCATGTTTCCATTTGTGGACAATAACTTTGGCTGTAAATCGCCGGATTCCCAAAGACTATTTCTGGACTGGGAGATGTTGATGTCTTATTTTTTGCTTTGTTGTCAGACGAGTTTTATTAGACTGACCTTTTTTTCTGGCAGTGATTAAGTCTGGATGAAAATAATTGCCAAAAAAATTGTTTAATCACAGTTGAATGATGATTCATACGAGGGAGCAGAGTTATTTTATACCAATTGGGTTGGCTTGGTTTAGATTTTTGTTTTCCTTTTAATACATGAAATCGTAATTTAATTTTTTTGTGTCTTCTGTCTGGCTGATGTCAACATTTGTTTGATCTGAGACATTTAAGTGGGAAAAAAAAAAGGAAAACCAGCAGAAATCTGTAAGCACGCAAGTGATTTTGCAGTGCTTTGTATTCAAAAAGTTGACTTTGAATTCAACTCTTACACAATCTATACCAGAGTAGTTAGAGAATAGACTAGATTAGGAATATACTTTTGGTCCCACAATGGGAAATTCTCAACTGTGATGAGAGCAACTTGGGTTACTTGGGAATCTTACCTATGATGATCAGTAATTTCTAATGACATTACACAATGTTTGAGTCTTTCGCTTTTTTTTTTTTAGTATTTTGCCTGTGGCACCGTCCTTAGTGTATATTTTTCAAACATTATACATTTTTCATGTCGCATATTTATGCCTATGGTTTGATTGATTTTAAAACCCATGCATTGTTTCATTTGCATTTTTAGTCGCTTGTTAAAAAAACAGTTTTTAAAATGAGCTGAACAGCTGAAGGTTTATGTCTTTTGATCAGGGAAATGACTTGTAAAGGAGCTGTGGAGCAAATATATTATTTTACACAGGCTAAATAAACAGCTTCTTTATGCATGCGTCAGTGTGCATCCCTTCTCGCTCCAGCACTCCAGGGCTAAACTGCTCTTCCTGCTTTTGAAGATGCTGACGTTGTTGCTGTTGCTTTGCCTTGTAGAGTCTACAGGGGAATTCAGCATGGGAAGACTAACGTCATGGCTGACTGAAAATGTTAAGAGTGGAGGGAGGGAAGAAACTGTAATTTGGTAAAAGATGAGATGAAAGAAGCAGTCGGTGAGAGGTATAGGCTGAATCTGCTGAGTCGTGAGTTGACAATGCTCTGTCCTAACTGACTTTGCACTAATTTTGTATGCATATTTCTTCGTTTTCTGTGTGTTTGTGTGGGTGTTAAGGTTATGAAACATAGATGTAAAGATTTAGGACAAAAATTCCTTGTCCCTGTTGACAATTAAAAACATAGAGCGAAATACTGCTCTTAGAAATAAAGCTTATCCATTATCAAATACTTCAGTATACCAGGTAGATTAAGCACTGCAATTACACAGTTTAAAAATTAATATCCAACTGATAGGAAATGTTAATTAATATTACTATTTTAATTGACACTTATGAGTGAGAAGATTTATTTGTAATAATTGTTTGTGGCTGGTGATTTATCATAACAAGTAGCTGCCACTAAAATAGTATTCCATAGCTTAAAAGTAAAACATTACTGTTGTAATCAAGTCCTACAAATACCTTCGAACATAACTTGTTTTTCTCGAACATAACTTCAAAAACACTGTTATTTAACCTATATTTTCATTAAAATCAGGTACCTGTCTTTAACGTGAACCAGCTCTTTAGTAATTTTATTCAGAAAGTAAAGCGTTTGTATAGACACATTGAAATAAAGCATTTATTTTTGGCGATAATGGCTTTCAACCTAAAGAAAAAAAAACATTAATGCAAAAAAGGCATGTTGGCCTGCAATAATGTATATCTATGTACCTTAAAGCATATCCAATCAATACTTAGTCAGGAGTCCTTTTGTCTGAAATGCATCAATGCAGTGTGGCACGGAGGCTCAGCTGCGGCTCTGCTGAGGTGGTAAGGTAACCCAGCAGCCTTCAACTAGGCTGCTTTGTTGGCTTTAGTGTCCCATCTTCCCCTTGACAATATACCATGAATTCGTTATGGGGTTGGGGTTAACATGGCCCAGTGATGCCATGGTAATTAAAGTGGGTGCTCATGTGTTTTGCAGCGTTGACAGAGGCCAAGTCCTGCAGAAAAAGAAAATCATAACAATTTGATCCAAAAATTCTTGGTCGACTGCTGATCTGACCTTAGACTATAAACAATAAAAAAAAGCAGTTGGCTCACTCCAAAATATTACATGGCAATTGTGATATTGGGAAACTTCACTCTTGACTTCATGCAACTTTCTCTTTAACAATCAGGGACCTTGATTCTTTAAATTGAACTGAAAAGAGGACTTTGGACCAGTGAACAGCTATCCTGTCTGGTTTGTCTTTAGCCCAGGAAAGAAGCTTCTGATGTTGTGTCTCTTCTTCAGGGGTGGTTTAATGCATAATTTTTAGCCCATGTCCTGGGTGCTTGTGTGGAGGCTGTTGAGGCACAGACTCAAGCTGCAGTTCAACGCCATGTGAATTTACCCAAAACTCTTAAATGGACTTCCCTTCACAATCCTCTGCATTAAGGCTGTGGTTTTCCCCGTTTCAATGTACCCTTTTCTACCACATTTGCTTTGGTAGATGCTGGCTAACCACAGCACTCAGCGAACAGCTAGCATCTTTGTCATTGACTTTTTGTGGCTTTCTTTGTGGATGACCTTAATGACTGTCTGGACAACTGTCAAGTCAGCAGTCTTCCCTATGTTTGTGTGAGAGGGAATCACCCTTTCCTTACTTGTACTTCCACTATATGGGCTTCCTTTGTTTTTATGTTCTTTTGAGAGTCTGGATCAATTTAAAAAGTAGCTGAAAATATTCTTATGCATGCCTTTCCTTAAGACCTTCCAAATATTGTGTTTTTATTTATGTCTCTATGTCAGTATTTTCACTTTTTTTTTCCTCAAACCCTCAATCATGTTTTAATTTTTTTTCTTTGTGAATCACTTTGATTTTCTGTGAATGTGCCATATAAATAAATTGTCATAACATGGTTCAGCTGTTTGGCATAATGATCAAAATAAACAAGAATAAATGCAATGTGTGTTTACTGAGTGCAAATAAAATATTATTCTAAATGTGTTGGGCAAAATACTGAAATAAAATATCTCTTCAGTGCTATTTGTATCAGTAACATCTGTACATAAATAAGAAATATTGCACATGATGTGATTCCCAATAGTAGCAAATCCTTCCTCTTACCGTGCTGTAAAGGATTCCCACATCTTGCTCCGTGAGCTTTTCATATGGTTGGAGAAAGCAGCAGGAATAAGCCCTCGCACCACGCTGGATTTCCTGTTGAATGCTGATTCCAGGGCAGAGCAATAGTCCTGACGTAGAGCATTCAGGGTTAGAGAGCAGAAATGGAAAGCAGATCACAGATCTGCGCCTAAGGGCAATGAGCTTCTCAGAGCCGGCGCCTCAGGGAGAGAATGCTAAGCCAGCATAAGCTATTACCATCTGCCAGCAATGGTTTAGCACCTTTGAAACAGCAAGTTCAAAAGTCAGCGAGGCGGCCAAGTGAGAGCATCTCTTTCTGATCCCGTGCTCTCCAGATGTTGGTTTGGCTTCTATCCATCCATCCATCCATTTTCCAAACCGCTTTATCCCTCATGGGGTCGCGGGGGTTGCTGGTGCCTATATCCAGCGTTCACTGGGCGGGAGGCAGGGTACACCCTGGACAGGTCGCCAGTCTGTCGCAGGGCAACACAGAGAGACAAACAGGACAAACAACCATTCACACACAGACTCACACCTAAGGACAATTTGGAGAAGCCAATTAACCTAACAGTCATGTTTTTGGACTGTGGGAGGAAGCCGGAGTACCCGGAGAGAACCCACGCATGCACAGGGAGAACATGCAAACTCCATGCAGAAAGACCCAGGGGTGTACTTGAACCCAGGACCTTCTTGCTGCAAGGCAACAGCGCTACCCACTGTGCCACTGTGCAGCCCGGTTTCTAGATAGACAATAATCCAGTAAGGGTCCTTAAACACAATGATGCTGGTCCGTGTGCGTTTTTAAGGATGCTTTGTGGTCAGCAGGTTTCAGACTGCAGTCATTTTGTTACCTGCTCTTAAAGAAACTAGTTTTACAGCTTAATCTTTCTTCTGAGGTTGTGATCTTCACACCTGCTTTTTCAGGTTTGACAACTTAAAGAAAAGGTAGATAATTGGGAGCATACAAATACCAATACCAGGTATACAAGAATTGCCTACAGCAATTTAAATATTAGAAAGAAATAGCTAAAAGGAAATTTGCACCTTTGCCACATGTTGATACATTTTCATAAATGCTATTGTGTAAAATAATCGGAACTGCTAAAGAAGGGGCCATTAATTTTTATGGAGATTAATTCCCTGTTCCCTTAAGATGGTGCATTAGATCCCTTCAAAATATCCACACAAGCCAAAAAAAGATAGAAGTCATGCTTAGTTAAGTTCAATGGAGAAAGTTTCATTGTTCAAAAAGTTTCAACTAGACGCTGTCTCCAGGAATAAACTGAGGGACCCTTTAGGGATATTTTTCAGGACAGCGTGTTCAGCAGTGATACTCTTCCATGAATCAAAATAACTTATGAAGACACAGCAAAGTGGGACGAGAAGCTCATTACAAAATCAGTGATGGCACATGGCTATGTGGTAGAGGAAGAGGTCCACTGGAATAATGTGCTTTAGTTTCTGACTTATTTGGTGGGATGTTTGAACCTTATGCATATTTTGGTGTGGCTCTGCAACTGATGAGAAGAAATAATAATGTAAAACTAAAACAACTTTGTTAATTGTTGCTATACATTTTCAAACTCTTGGTTAAAATATTAAGCTCAGATTTTTTTATTTTTTTTAAACAAAACCTTTTTAATCATACCTAATATGTCGAAAGCTGCAGAGGGGGAATCGAAACCAGGACTTTTAAGCAGCAGAGCACCACTTTCTTTAGGTTTTGATGCTGTGAACCATAGAGCAATGTCCTTTTGTCTCTTCAACCAGCAATCCCTCATATTAAATCATTAATCACAAGCAGACAACGCATTACAGGGACGGGACAGATTTTGGAAGAGGGCATAGAGTGAAAGACATCAAAACACAGTGGTATCATAAACTTCACAGGATAGTCTTCTTCTTCTTCTCTAATATGCCACCATACTATTTCATAGCTTACCTACTGTTCTGGAAATATTTTCATTCTGACATCATGCCCTTTTAGTTAAATCTATTCATGTTTTATAACTCCAGGTTTTTAATCAGAGGTTATTCCCATACCTGTTGGAAGTTCATCTCTTTAGTATGCAGAGCCCCGTGTTTCAGTGGTTGAAATAAAAATGGAGAATTAAATCAGAAGCTGCTTCATGAACATCTGTTGTCAATTCATTCATTATTACCTGAGCAATTAGAGACGTAACATGTCTGGAATTGATTTGGAAGCTCTTCCTGTGAACCTAGAATAAAGTACCTTTTATAAAAGTATTTCTAGAGCTTCCTCCTTTTCACGGCCACAAATCTTAATATTCCTAATTGGGATTGTATGTGTATGAGATATGAAATAAAACTGAGATGTGTTTTCTTTTTTTTTTTCTTTTTTACAAATAAGTCAGAAAAGTTTCAATTCATGGGGTGTAACTACATTTGATAGGCATTGTGCAAATCTCACAGGTCAGGATTAGAAAATGTAAGAAATGAAAGAGACTTGTTAAAACAGTTTAACTTTGGCAGACAACCAGAATTCAAGATTATTTTTCAAATGTTTAGGTTATTGATTTTCACAAATCTTGCTAGTGTATACGGTTGATTTATTAACACACTGATGACAACAGTACCTCAAGGAGGAAATTATGTGCATAGTTGTTTGCGTACTATCAAACTGCTCTCTCCATCCAGGAGTGGAAAGGCCAAGACGGTCTTTGATCATTCATTTTAAAGTTGAGGGTAACTTGGTTTACATCACACAAGGAAAATGGCCCTCAATAATCCTGCAAAAGATATTTAGATGTGAAATATTCTCTAGTTGCTATTTTGATATGACAGTGAGTTAAATTACATAAATTATTCGTGTCCAATAAATTCTAATTTCTTATTATTAAGTGACTTTAAATTCGGAAAGAAAAAAATCCACACAACAGCTTTAAACTGTCAAAAATACCAGCCACACACAGTTATCATGATCGCTGACAACTGCAATCTTTTCTGATCCTTTGGCAAGGTTCTGATTCTTTGAGATCAGCTACAGCTTTACATTCAAATACACAAGTTAAAAGACAACTTACCTGTTGACTCCAAAAAAGATCCAAATGAAACCCTATTGTGTTACCGAGAGCTTTGCGTATATCTTCTCTCTATGCAACCACTCCTCCCTGAGCTTACTGTGTTCATCCAGAGCTAGAGTCTAACAGGTTAGCGCTCAAACACACCTCCGCATCGCAAACAAAACACATTTCCATCAGCTGTTCTTTTTATGAAGTGTCAGATTTGTCATGCTAACTCTTATTTTAAATGTTCTAAAACTACTTTATTCTATCCACTTATTTTTAAGGGATAGTGTTTATGTATCTTCTGTCTCAAAGCAACCATAGATCTTCTCTTATTGTGCTCTGAACTTCCTTGTAGTTTACAAAGTGATTGTAAAGTCATAATGTGCTGTGTTCCCTCTGCACATTTTTGTCTTCCTAATGTGCCCTCTGCTCAGGAAAGCCTGGCTCTGTGGAAAGATGGATAGTGAGGCAAATAATTCTGTTAACTTTTCAGGCGTTTGCAGACATATTTTCTCTTTAATGTGTTTATCATGACTCATGAGGTTCTCTATAGCGGCCATTAACATATGATTATCATCTCAAAGCTAATGGCTTTGTCTGTTGTTCTCTTCTTCCTGAATCTTTTTCCTTTTTTTTACACCTTTAATGTTCCAACTCTTACTGCTTCCTTCCTATTTCTGTCATTTTCTCTCTCATGCTTTCACTCTTCCGTGCGATTCCACGTTCTGCCCTGCAGCTCTTCAACATCCCAGACTGAAGCCTTACTCCCACACAATGCTCTCCATTATTGCTTAATTATCTGTGGCCTGCCATTTGAATAATGTGCAATCTCTTAATCTCTTTAACATTTGCTTTTGCTTGCTGTTATTTTTATTTCCTTCTAATTTTCATTGTTATCCCCTGCTGCTGATTCCATTCATTCTCTTATCTTGTGACGTCTGTAAAGCGTCAGAAAACGTCTTTGTATTACTCCATGCTTCACTTCCTCCTTATAGCCAATGGACTCTCTTGCCAGTTCATAAAAATGTGAAGAACAGAGTCAGAACTCCATGTGAGAAGTTACAATTTGGGTTGGTAAAATTGAGGTAAAGTAGATGTGTAATTTTTGACTACTGAAGCCAAAGGACATAAAATAACCAAAGATAACCATTATATCTACTCATTCCAACCATGTCTCCATACAAAAACTGAAGCAGCAACCTATTGCACAATTTAAACACATTTGATAGAAAAATCTTGCTAAAGAAACCAATCCCAACTTGACAAAGGCAGAGCAGAATAATAAGAGACACAATATTTGATTTGAACTAATCCTTCGTTATCATTTTTACTTTTCCATGGTGACAGTACTTTTACGGAACACTGGACAAAATTTTATAGCCGAGTGGAAACTAAAGGCCTTGCCATGTCACTGAATTAAGTTGCAGTTACTGCAGTAAGTACAGAGACTGTGCTTGAGATGTAAAGTAGTTTAAATCTTTAGCATTCAGGCTTAAATTTCAATTATACACTTGATACACATAGGGAGATTTTGACCGTCACACCACACGTCTGTCTACTGAAATATGTTGTTATATGTGAATTATTGTCTGACCCTAGGTATGCACACGCTACCCCTGCACCACCGATGCACCCCCGGGAATAATTAGTTTACTTTGTAAAACTTCAAATTAGTCTTTTTTATATTTTGTTACTAGTAGCCATTGTTATTGCAAGACATAAAGGTGCTCCAGACAAAATTTGTAGTTGATGTTAAGAGCTTCAGAAAATATTGTTCTGATGGTTTTTGAAAGCACAATAACAGTAAGTTTTGGCTCTTTGCAGGTGAGGTGTAAAGAAATTAAATATTTTAAAACTTGCTTGTGTTTTACTTGAATCCACTGTTGTTTTTTTCCTTTAAATTCTTTCTGTCTGTAAGATCTATAAAATGATTACCTTTATAAACTTCTGTTGTTCTCAAGCCTTTTGAGCACCATGGCGCCGCAAGATAATCTATTAAAATCATGGACTGGCATGTGTTTTACATGGTTGCATTTGTTTCAGTTTGTAAAAACGTATCTTATTGACTTTTTTTAATGTGTATGGAACTGCGTAGTCCCTGCAGAAAATCAATTGGTGCTGTTTTCGTGGTTCTTCCCGTATCAAATGCACACGCTGCTTTGTTCCCGTGAAACTGCGCTCATTGCAGCGTTCCTAGCTGTTTTCTTCACTATATGTCACTGATCCTTTTACTGACGATATCTAGGGACATTAGTTACAGCAGAGCAGCAAAGGTGCCTTTGTGGTTCTGTAGCAAACTACAGGATTTGTTTGAGATCTGATGTAATATTTGTACAGAGAATCCCGGTAGAACACCAAAGACTTGAGTCTTTTTGCATGTGTTGTAAAGTAAAAGGTTATGCTCACAGCTACTTTGTTGGAATATGGCATTGTAATTTATTTCCCTCTGCTTTATGTAATTACAGTTTAGTGTAATGGTCAATAATTAGCTCTGTTCAGTACAGGGCCATTGCTTTTTAAAGCTTTTTTTTCTTACTTTAGATTGCAATTGTTTTCCATTGGTTTGGCACATTGCAAGAATCGGTAGCAGACAATAAACACTCCCTTTATGACTCAAATAAACCTCAGATGGGTAGTTAGTTTAAGTAACTGTGTTCACTCCTGAAGTCATGGGCATTTTGAACATGAGTTTACAGGCCATTTTACATGTCTCCGGTCAATACACATTATTAGTTTTAGCAAAAACATAATAATTTTCCCCACATTGCTGTTTAATCTTCAGGTTTATAGCTCCAAGTTCCCTTGCCATCTAGGTCCTATTCTACACAGGTTTGAACAAGGATCAGCCTGTTCATTGTAGCCATTCTTTTGCCATATATCAAAGAGCAGAGATGGTATTATTTAGTATTTACCCTTTTTGTGACCGGATTGTTTTGTTCTCTTCTCACAGGGTTGGTAAAGCTTGGAGTGCACTGTGTTACATGCCAGAAGGTTGCCATAAAGATTGTCAACCGGGAGAAGCTCAGCGAGTCAGTACTAATGAAGGTAAGGTTCCACATTTAGGCTTGTTACTTTTTAAGGTCTAAACCAGTAGGACCTGAGATACTTAATTGTTAAATATAGGAATAATCTCTTGATGTATTGCATTAAGACTAAAGAAACTGACAGCAACATGTTCATGCTGCTGAAGGTTTTATCGTCTTAGTTTTTTTTTTTTTTTTTTTTTGCCATTTCCTCTGGGAACAAAGTAAACATCTTTTTCAAAAGGGCTCTTATCAGTTATTAGGTTTTATCAAAAAAACATTCGAAGGTTAACAAGTTATTCAGTACAATGGATCTATGTTTAACCGTTTCCCCTATGTCCTTATTTTTTTTACGTCGCAAATCTTACGCTGTTGCATAATGATGGATTATGATTCAGGTCTAATGCACAGGAAGGGCCAAGCTGATACAATCTGATCTCACCGAAAAACACAGCAACAGATTTAACATCGTGGGATGTGCTGAAATCATGTGGGGCAGGAAAACAAGTCCTTTAAATGAGAAATCTGCCATTGATTCCCAATTTTTTTTTACTGTAGTTTTTTGACTTTTGTTAGCTGTCACGGTTGGACTTATTCAGTGTTTCACAAGTTCACAGTTTATGGTTGTTAATAAAAAAGAAGAGTTTATTATTGATTCCTACACTTCTAAAGAATCCCATTTTATTAAGGGAATTAAATTATCTATTTGAAATGTAACTGCTATTGAAGTCCCAGTAAAAAACTTTTATCTGCTAGATACTAAAAGTTTACAGCTAAGAGTTTACAGCCAGGTTTAGTTGCAAGTTGGTCTCTGGAATACAGTTACTAATGACTGAGGTGCTGCTTTGCAGCATTCACGCTGCATGACACCTGTGTGTGTCGCATGGTGAGCCCTGAGCTGTCTCCATCCTTCCCCAGAATAGTACGGGAACACGCAACTGTGTTCAACTTTTTTTTTTTTTTTTTTTCTCGGATTCACTGTAACTGAGGGAGAAGAACTGCTACAACGGTTAAAACTATTCAAAGTTGGGTTCTTCACATTGTCTCTCCATGGACATATGCAGGTACATCTAAAAAAAAAAATAGAATGTTGTAAAAAAGTTAAATATTTTTTTGTCACTCGTCTCAGAAAGTGAAACTCATACAGATTTATGACACACTGAAAATATTTCAACCTTGAAATTTGGGGGTGGCTGCATCGTGTGTGTGTGTTTTGCTGCAGGACGGACTGTTGCCTTTCACAAAATGCATGGCGTCATGATATTTATTTATTTTGTGAAAACGATTAAACAGCAGCCCATAAGCCAGAAAGTTAAGCCTTGGGTACAAATGGCTATTCCATATGGTGCATTGGTTCCAAGCATAGCTTTAAAATAGTTGGACAATAGTTTGGAGTACTCATCACAAAGCTCTGATCTCAGTCTCATATAGGAAATGTGATTAAGGTGCCTTACATACCTTACTCTGTTAAACCAGTTCTATCTGGAGGAACTGGCTAAAATTCAGGAATTGTGGAAGGATACCCAAAACACTTTACTCGAGTCACACAGTTTAAAAGAAAGCCCTCCTTATAAAATTGCTGACCACTGCCCCCTATCAGATGGCCATGTGTATTTACAAATTTAGATAATTTGTTGTTAATATGGTTTTAAGGTAGGAGGTTAAATGTTTCAGTTATTTGCACTATGTATTTATTTAGTATTAATGTCCTTTTTGGGTCTTTCGTAGCGTGCCGCTCCTTTCTCTATAAACAACAGAGCGTCATAAAACTCCTGAAATTCTGTTTTGGCTTTGCATACTTGTGTGTCGCCCCAAAAGGTTTAGTGGCTCCATCTGGACATTGCTCTCAAACCTTTCTGGTGGCATTCCTGCAGATAAAATACTTCAAACTTGATCACTAATAACCTGCGACTGTTTAGGTTAACCTGAAGCTGAGAAAACAGTCAGCAGCAGCACAACTCTGCCAAACCAAACCCACATACATGGATCCCTGCGTCGTTTCTCATTTAGGATAGTTGCAGTGTTGATTTCATGCATTTCTTTTACTACCTTCAGCCATGGACTGTTCTGAAACAAATCTTCTCTGTTATCTTTGGATCGTTTTGCATCTAGAAGTCACAGAGTTCCTAAGCAGAATCAAGATTTTTATGGAGGATTATTCATTTCAGCAAATTTATCGTCCGATTTGTGCTGTTAAAGGAAGTTGGAAGAACTGCTTGTGGTCTAACTGAATAACGGCTTTCAAGGCGTTTAAGCAGCAACTTTAAATCCATTTCAGTTAAAGCTTAAATAATCATTTGTAGCTTCATTAGGTGTCACAATAATCTAGCAAGTGTCAGAAACTGTGATTGCCATGAGCACTCTATAAAATCTTGAATTCCACTTACCGCAGTGTTTCTCTTTAAGTAAGTCGTTTTTCTGTTGCTCTTTCTCCTAACATCCCAGGACTCCAGCTGGGCAGCTTCATTCAATGTCCGTTCAAAATAGTCATTATGTGAAATTGTCTCGTGTGTTGATGGGATGTCTATAATAAACCTGGAGAGAGAAAGGAGATGGAGGAATATTTTACAAGATGCTCCAAGTTGACAATGTTCTTTCACAGGACACAAGCAGAGAGAAGTGCTCACTGTAATTGTTGGCTTATGAGCTGGAAAGCTGAAAGCGAATGGACTTGCCCACATCACAGGTCATCTGAAATTGGAATTTCCCTTAGTCTTGCTTCATTTCATGCAGAAACACTATTAGAATTCAGATGAAAAGCTCTTTGTGCTCGAATGTTGCCGTTTGATCAACATTCTGTATGAATCAACTTCTTGCTGTGGTTAAGTCTCACACAGTCCTTTTTTTTTTTGCACTCCTTTCACTGCTTCGTTCTAGAAATAACGCCTTTCCTGTCTCTCTCTGCACTGAACATGCAGTCAAGTATTTCCATGAAGGAAAAGACTGGCCTTTTCTGTTGCCTTTGCTCTGACAGAAGTATTATTAGGTGTAGCAGAAGTGGTTGATGGAACAGCTGCAATATGTGACAGCAGTAAGGTGTGGCAAATAACTGACAGGTCTCCGACAGGACACGGACTTCTGCTGAAGCTGCAGTTCAGAGCCAATTACCAAGCTCTGACATTGTCATTCTTCTCCTAACTGCTGGTCCTCGGTTGGTGTGTGTGTGTAGCAAGGAGATATGTATTCATGTGAAGTATCTTCCTTGAAAGACAAAATTATGCAAGTTAGGGGAACTTTCTTTGTCTCAAAGACATTAATGTCATTGTTTTTTGTAGTTAAAATCTGTTCAGATATCTTTTTTCTTTCTAGATTTGTTAGATAACATTGGTGGACAAACTGAGGAACACACCGAACAGTTCAGGGGTCGGTCAGGGGGAGTTTTGTAGTAGCTTAAAGCAGTGAACATCTCAGAGAGCTCAGTTTAAACCCATCATTGGGAATGGAAAGAGTATTGCACAACTGCAAATCTCCCGAGGCAGGGCCTGAACCGATGAGCACGTCGAGGAGAGCATTAAGCAGAGAAGCACTCAGGAGGACTCCTTGTAACTTAAGAGTCGCTGCAGAAATCCACAGGTCAAGCATATGAAGCTGTTGACAGAAACACAATTATAGGTCTTGTGCAACATAAATCTGACCTTTATGGACGAGGGGTAAGCAGAAAGCCATTGTTGAAGGAAAGCCATAAGGAGCCTGTTTGCAATTTGCCATAAGCTATATAGGGGACACCAAAAACATGTAGAAAATATGCTCTGCTCAGATCATGAAAGTCAAATTCAACTTTCTGGCCTACATGCAAAGTGCTGTTTGTGGCAAAACACTGAGCATGGACATCACTGTGAACACACCGATCCTCACCTCAAACCATGGATTTAACAATATCTGTCTGTCAGGATGCTTTTCAGGGGCACAGGAAACTGATCAGAGTTAATTGTGCAACCTCCAAACAGGCAACAAAAGTTGATCCTGGCAGAAAACCCTTTCAAGGGTACAAAAGACTTGATGTAGCAGTTCAGACAATGTTTATGGAGACCCCAAAAGACTTGAATATGTAGCTGACACAAAGTTTTGTCTTTGAACTCACATTTCAGATAAAATTATTATGTTTATTACATAAAGGACACATAAAATATCAATAAAATAGGCTGAGGTTTTTAGTTGCAATGTGAGAAAATGTGAAAATGTTGACAGGGTATGAATACATTTCCAAGGAACTTTCAATGCAAGCCTAATAATCCTATAGATTTTAGAAATAGAGCTTTAATCATATTGTTGCATTTAGTCAGTCTTTTGTTTATAGGTTAAGGCTTTGAAGCCATGGTTACATTTTTTAAGGTTAGGTTCTGTTGAAAGCTTTAAGCTGTTAATATCTAACCGCAATATACACATTTCTTGGAATCTTCATTTATTATATCCAGATCAGCTGGATGCAGAGGCTGAAGCCATCACCTACTCCACGTTTTTCACCCACAAAGATCATCATCTTCAGCTTCTTTGGAAATAACCATTTAATTGTCCAAGAGACATAGCAGTCCACTTTAGTCTTGGCCCCTCCTGGACTATCCCCTACAGCCTCTAAGACCAAACCATTCTCAGTTTATCCTGAATCAACACACCAAGAGAGTTATCTACTGCATGTAAGCTTTCAACCTATTTGCAGAACCAAAGTTCAAAATGCTAAACTTCTTTTACAGTTTCATTTTAAACTCTTTATCCTGTCTTTTAAAGGACTGATTGCATGACATTAATGCTAATTTATCACAAAGTTAACTGTTCTGTATGATCAAAGTAACACTGATTTGACAACTTAGAAACTTAAATCAAATCTCCTGTTGCAATCTTCCTGCTGCTCCTGGGCAGGTGTTGTCGACTCGCATCCTCTGTCCTCTGTCCTCTTTTCCTAATACTTCCAAATGTTTTGCACTGAAGTCTCTGGTGCTTGGATTTGTCCTGCCTGCCTGTTTGCCTGTCAAACTGTCAAAGTCACCCGGGCTGCACTCTCCTGCTAGGCTCCGGCTGTGAAATGTCACCTTTTAATATGATAATGTCTTTGGTCCCCGCGGTGCCATTAGGGAGAACATCTGACTCCACTGGACAGGTCTGTGTGTGCAGCTCTGCTGAAGACACTCGTGAGCAGCTACAGATAATACCCATGGACAGAAATGCTCAATACGAAAATTTCTCCAGTGCGTGTACCACACAGGGAGGGACACATTACTATGTATGTGCATGGGCACATCCTTCATGACCTGTGCCATCCCTCTCCGTCTGCCCTTCTGCTGACTGACCTTAAGAGTCAGGGGTCTGTGGAGACGAGGAGGCAGGTTGAATTAATTGTCTTAGAGATTTCTGGCTGAGACCTCTCTGCTTCAGTCAGTGTTGAAGTTTTTTCTTTTTTTTCCTTTTTTAAACCAATCTTGAACACTTTGGTCCATGGCCCTGCAAGGCTGTGATCTAACAGAGCCGAGCGCGCTGAACTTTCCTGGATAACATATTCGTCTGTGAACTTCACGTCACTTTTCTAACAAGGTAATAATCCTTGGCTGTTCCTAAAGAAAGCAGACGCCTGTGTTTTTCAAGCATACCAAATGTAAAAATGCAGCTACTTGAATAACAATAAGTGCCTCTGTCTGTGAGCAAAGCTGCCTGTCATGTTTTGAATGACGGATAGAAACAGACGCGCAGAGAATAAATTTTATGTTCACACATGACAGTATGTCAGCGGTGTTCGGCACCAAGGGTAAACAGAACAGGGCACGGCGGCCTGATCTAAGCGCTGCTGAGAATCAACCATTAGTCTATATGTGTTCGTGTTTGTTTTGAGTGCATGTCTCAAGAGGGCGGTCCTTGTTTGTGTAAGTCAGCCAGCTTCCCTATCTATATCAGCCACAACTCTGCGCCGGGGGTCTTGTGAGGATGAGACGCAGTGGGAAGGGGCGGTGGGGCGAAAGAGAGCGAGGCCAAACCAAGAGAACGATGGACGTGCTGTGAGGGATCCCCCGCTGAGACAAGATAACACAGATGCCTGCGTAGGGACATAGAGTTTCTCCTTACAGTTCCTGTCTAAAGTCAGCGTGTTTTCTATTGATCTGTTAATGTGACATTCAAACAAACAGACCGGGCGAGACGTTGTGGTTAGTACATACAACACAGAAGCTCAATAATACTAATAAATTGGTCCAATCTGACATTTTGCTAAATCAGGAATGCGTGTCAGACAAAAGGAATGAGCACAGATAAGTAGGTGGAGAGGTGTGTGATTTGATATTGAGTAAAGCTTATATTTATAGATAACTCAATAGAGATTAATTGTTTTGCGACCAAAAATATATTAAAAAAAGCAGAAAAAAACGTGTTTTTCGTATAAGCCTGGGAAAAGTGTACTAGCCTTCTTTCAGCTAGAGGACTCAGTGTGCAGCAACTCGTGGGGTAGGGCCAAAACTGTGTTATTCTATAGCCCCTTTCAGGTCACTCTCCCACAATAAACTCTCAACAATGAACTCTCTATTTCAGCTGACTTTGTCATATAACACCACACATTCCGATCCTGCGTGCTTCCAGAGCTTGCAGTTGAGAACGTGGAACTAAAGGGTCATGGTTTACAACTTGACTAAAACGCCGATGTTTGAGCAGACCTTCCCGACATTCAGTCCTTCAAATACAAGAAAAGGTTGTTGTGCACCATCCTCAACACGTCATGTCCGTCAGATTCAATCCCCATCGGGTGCCAGGTCCTTTCAAGTGATTGTCAGACATAAAGAACATGTATAGATTATTGAACAAATGGATGACCTGACAGGGTTTTGTGCTTCAAACAGCAGGATTTGTTTTAGCACTTTTTAAACCATGTATGGTTAATATCTTGATATATCTTCAAACCTGTAACTGGCTAATCCCAATAATTCACGTTAGCTCCTTTAAACTGACCCAATTTTAAAATACAATCTCAGTCTAATTTAATATAACATAAAGACATAAAGAAGTTTTTCCAATTACAACATGGAAACATGTACAAATAATATCCAACAGAAAAATAAACTCGTTTTATATTCCACCTTAAGAAAGAAATATAATAAGCTATATTCACTTAACTTGTAGCCAGCTCTGTATGCACAGTAGTGTTTCCTTGTTTTGTTTATTTATTTATTTTTTTATTTTTTTTACAATTTTGACCTTTTTTAGTGTGAGAATGGAAAAATGAATGAAGCAGGTGCTGTACACTTCGTGCCTGAGGCGGATTAGCTGTTTTATTGCGTTGAAATATAAATTTCACATATGTGCTCTAATTTTATTTAAAAAAAATAAATAAACTGCAAGGTTTTTATTCTTTTGGCTCATTATGAGAAACATTATGACCAGGAAACTTACAATTTAAGAGAGTTGTGCTGTTTTGGGATCGTGTTGTCTCTAAACGAATTAAAACCTTGCTGAGTATAATTGTACCATTATATTTGTATAATTGCTGGCTCAGCAGAATCTAAATGCTGCCTTTTATATCGAAGGTTGGTATTTCTCCTGCACTGTCCCACCCAGGCACAACATTCTGCCCTGCACATGGAAAACTAAAGGGGTCCAAAGACCCTTGCCTAAAAAAAAATATATTTTTTTTTTTGGTAAACTTTTTAATTATTCATATGGGCGATGTTAGGTGAGTAGCTATTTTCTTTGCTCTATTTCCTGACTTAAAGCGGTCAACATACATCTAGCTTACACCAATGCCATGTTCTTTTATCTTTCTCATTTTAAAGAATGGCTCTGAGAATTCAGAATTGGGCGTCTGTGCCTCCACATTTGTGGCCCAGAGAAACCTGAAGACATGAATTATTTCTGAATTTTTTTTGTGTCCCTGATCGAACTAAAAATAATACAGTTATAGATGAGTATAAATTAATTATTCCTGAACCTTCGTTGTATGATTTCGGTCGTCATAAATCCACATTGTCCCCCCTCATCTTTTGCCCATCTGCCATTAGAATTCCTCCAACACCATCATCTGGCTGTGGCGTTTGAATCTAATCTAGTTGAACTCAGTCCAAACAGTGAATTCTTTTCAAGAAACAAGAGAGGATGTCCGGTGGTTTTCTTGTTAAGTACTTAGGATTCTCCTGTTCTAGATTATATATTTTTATTACATTATGCAGCTCTTTAGCTGTACACATAAAGCAAATCATGTGCGATTTCATGTATAAATATATCTTGTGACGTTGTTGGTATTGATTTCTAGGGTTAGAGCAAAGGCAGTCATTTCAGCTTAATGCCGTGCCAGCCTTCAGAAAATCTTACGTGCAGCTCTAGGTTACGTTGGTGGTTGTGCTTCTGCAGATTGTATTGAGAATGTGAGACAGAAATATTTTGTGCATTTCTGTTGAACTTTGAGTCAGCCCATGTTTGTTAATTACAGGTGTAAGACATGCATGACATGAAGATGAAACATTTCCTGCAGCAGAGTATTAGATTTACCGTGTTATATACACCACGACCCATCATTCAAAGGGAAAACTTTATTAAGGTTCAGCGTAGTCCAAGGGTGAGTTAAATCATTACAAGCTCCCAGCACTAACAACTGGCGGAGGGAGGCGGGGGGGGGGGGTATCTTTGTCATGCAGCAGTTGGTTGTTTCTCTTGTTGCCTGCTCTGTTTCTCCCTCTGAGCCAGCGAGCTGGTGGCGGCTGCTGCTGTCGGGATAAGGACAACTAATTAGCCGGAGTGACTTTCTCTCCTCCTAAAGCTGCGTGACATCAAAGTCACTCTGCTGTCCCCGAGCCCAGAGAGAGAACGGAAGAGAGGGAGAGGAGGGATGGAGTGCAGGATCAAGAAAGGGAAGACTGCATGTTGGGGGAGGGTTGGGATGGTGGATGAACCTAAAGTTACAATATTTTGTAGAGACAATGTTTAACATCTATGTCTGACTTTTAGTATTTTATTGTTGCATTTAATTATACTGAGGGTTAATTTTGCCGGTTGCCCCAGAGTAGCACCTCTCCTTTGTTGTTTTTTGCTTAATATTACACAGTCTGTATGTTGTCATTTATATTTTACGCTACCAAACCATGCTTAATAAATATTCTTGTTGTCAGCCACTACTGACATGTACAGGAAAAATTTTAAAGTAACCCCTAATTCAAAATCTCATGCATGTTGTGTTGGATATAAGGATGCCAAAGAACCAGTACACAGGGAAGGTTTAATATACTTTTTTTTTCTTGCAACCTTCAGGCTGGATGGAAGATCAGTTTCATCTGACTTTAGTTACTGTCCTCCAGTTAGCAACGTTGATAAAATGTTTTCGTCTTTATCAATTATTCCTTTGACTGTACAAAGTCACATTCGGTCTGCTGTATGCTGTTACAGCATATAGCAGATAACAGGAGACACAAGTTCATTCTTGATGAACAGTAAACTGAAAAGAATTAAGAATATTTCATAATTTGCGATGTGTCCTTGAACTATTTTGAAAGAATTGGTGAAAACTGGATAGGTTGGAGAAAAAAACTGATGGCCTGCAGGAATGTCTATGTGATATATTATATGTTTTTAAGAATAATCATGAAAGAAACTATAAGAACACAGTTCAGAATATCCTGGCCCTTCTGGTGTAAATCATATATTGATGTTAAGCCGGGTTCACATGGCCCAATTTTTACCCTTATCTTCCCATTTCAACATGGTCCGATTATCGAGATGGCTCTTAAAATAATCTTAAAACATTAACACGTGTGTTAAGAGTGATCTAGTCTGCTCGGAAAAATGTTATTTACTCTGAGCTCACGTTTGATAGAGGTTTTGTGAGATGTCCCCGTCTGATATCTGAATGTTCCTGAGTAAAATCTGTTTGTGTGTGGCGTCTTGTGCTTGCCGTTTGACCGGACACCACAAACTGAATGAGCAAACCTGTTGTATCGACAATTTATTTTATGGTTACTTGTGGTGTCTTCCAGGTTTTGAAAATTGTCCGACAATTTTAACATCCTGTCATGTGAACCAAGCATAAGGCGTGGAAGTGACAACACACAGCGTATGTGTGTGTTCACAGGAGCAGTTGCTGTAAAAAGGGTTTTGCCATTTCAAAACAAAGACAAAAGAACAAGGTTGAAATGTTAAACCTTTTTAGCATCCTATGTTAGTGACACCTACAGCTACCATTATGAAAACAATATTTTCAGATTTCCAAAATGCTAACAGCATTTCCTTATCCAGCATGTTTCATTACAGATATTGAAATCTTCTCATCTTCTCTCTTTTTTTTTTTACTCTGTTTAACTTTTCGGTTAAAAGTTTCAGTCTCTCACTCTTAAAAGTAGCTCTAGTCATCTTTGTTTCGACTTAATTTTTGAATACTGATACTAATAAGTTTGAGACTTATTTTCCTTTGTAAAAATATCCACACTGAAAACCCAGTAGTTTTTATTTATTTTACAAATAAAAGTATGAGCAGCATGGCGTACATATATATTGAGCCTTCATGTATAAATTTTGATTCATTTTCAGGTACACATGCCCTGAAGGTTTTGCCCATTCAAGTTATGCCACAAGTTCTGGATTTGTGGACTTTAGTCTGAGTTTTAACTGTTCCATTATTTTTGCCTCATCGAACATTCTTGATTTCTTTTTCAAGATTCCCCTGTACTTGGCTCCATCCACCTTCCGATCAACTCTGCCCTGCTTGTCTGTCATTGCTGAAATAAAAGGAGACCTACAGCATAATGCTGCCAACACTGTTTAAAATGGCAGTGCCAAATTCAGGGTGATCACGTGAAGTGTTTTTTTTTTCCCGTCCTGCAGCACAAAACATTTTTGTAGAAAAAAAAAAGTCCTGTCCTCATCTGACCAGAGCATCTTCTTCCATATGTTTGCTTTGTCGCCGACATGGTTTTGGGTAAACTGCTAGCTGGACTTCTTGTAGCTTTCTTTCAACAATTACCTTCTTTTGCCGCTCTTCCATAAAGGCCAGATTTATGCAGTGTGCAAAAACAGTTTCCTGTTAATAAATTGACCCAAATGAGCTATAGATTTCTGCAGCTCTTCCAGAGTTGGCATAACCCTTCCGTTCTGCTTCTCTGACTAAAACTGTCCATGCCACACTCTTTCAATATTCAGATGACGATTTAAACAATGCAAGTTCATGATGCTGTTTGGTCACTAGTGTTCTCTAACAAACCCTGGAGGCCTTCACATAACAGCTGTACTTGTACTGATTGAAATTTGTCCAATCTACAAATTACCAATAGCTTGTACACAAGTGGACTCTATTTACTAATTACGTGACATCTGAAAGCAACAGGTTGCAATGGATTTTTTAAAGGGAACTAAAACATATGCATTCCAAACCTTTCAGATTTTTTATTTGTATTTAAGACTATCATGAGCTAATTTGTATTGCTCTCCCAGAGAAACTCCCAATAAAATACATGATTATGGCGCGAAAAACTGTCGAGGCCAACCAAGGGTATGAAAACTTATACAAGGATTAGTATACCAGCTAATACAAACCGTTGAGTGAGTGAGGAGTAAAATCTCTTGACCACGTATGAATCAGTTTTAATCACGTTATGCTGACACCTCAGTGACTGCGACGCAGCTTTTCTCTCTGCAATCTTTTCACTTTCCCTCCTAATGATTAGATTGGCCATTCTGTATTGCCGCCAGTGGGTCGGGTATAGAGATGTCTTCGACACACATGCGCCTTGACTCCTTTGCGTGTGTATTGTGCCCACCCTTTCCTCGGAGCGTGCACAGACACTATTTGAAACAAATGGCTTTCATATGTTCTGCCCCTGCGAGTTGATCTATCAGCTTTGTGTGGTTCGCAGGCAGAAGTTGGGGCTTAACTCGCTGTTGCATCTTGATAGCTTCGCTGCACACAAAGCCTACTGGGGTGCTTTAGCTGCTTTCTTCACTCTTTGTTTGGTGCATTCAAGTTAATTCTTTCTCCCTTAAAGTTTGCATTGATAAAATGTCAATTATGAATCCAAAACAATCTGATTATTTTTTTAAGTCTCCTTTTTTGTTACACAGTACTATGAAGGAATAGTACTAAGAACTTTTATGTTTCTGAACAGGTAGAGTCTTTAAACAAGCTCTTTTTTATGGTATGTGCCCTTCAGCATTCTTTTTCCTAATTTGATCTCCAGTCACTCTTCCCGAATCAATGCTTATTGCTTATTTTACCAGCTTTTATTCTTATTTTACCAGTGTTGATTAAGCTCTGTTGAAAATGGGGAATCAGTTGTAGCTGCAGTGTGTCAGATATTTGTAGTTTGTGTATAAAATGTTAGCCATAGCAATGCCTATGTCTGTGTTTTTTTTAGTTGGTTATCATCAGTCAATATGCAAAACACTAAATTCACAGCGATCTGACCTGTAGCTTGAAATCGTAGACATCTTGGGGAGAGTCTTATTCTGTGCTGCTTTGAACAACTGATTTTAATTTTGCTCCATGCAATGGCAAAGCTCATCAAACACACACGATGTTGTTTGACTTTTACCTTTCACACATCTTATCAAGATAAAACAGATGAGTGCAGACAGAATAATGAAATGGAGGTGAGGAGAAGAGAAGATGCAGCGGGATCCCCCATCGAGCACGACAGGAGACAGACGGATGTCCAAATCGATGCTGTTTGTTTCTCCTCTTCAAAGGCAACAGCCGCTGTGTCGTCAGACAGATGAGAAAGATGCATTTGCTTTTTTTAATGTTTATTTTGGTCTTTGTAAGTGAAGGGCATATAGTATCTGCTTCTTGCCTTAATAACAGCGATGATGTAGTGGCGATAATCGCTTTTTGTTTATTTTCTAATGCTTGTTTCACATTTTGATCTAATGAAGTGTATTTCCTGTGTGAATTTGCCCTAATTCCTTTATCCATTGTTCTGCAGTCTCATGCATTTGCATTTTCTTCATGTCCTAGATTGTTCTCATTCTCATGGGGCCAAATATTTCCTTTTTGCATTGGCATCTATGCCATACACCAACCTTAACAGCATTTGACATTATGATGCATGGAAAATATGCCCTTCAAAAAGTTGAATTGTTATGAACCATGTTTCCCTATACTCCAAGTTAGAGACCGAGATTTGAGTCTAATTTCACGCTGCGTTAAAAAGTGCTTATGATTAGGAGAATTCAGTGGTTTGGTTGCTCATTCACTGTTTAGCAACCTGAAATTAACCTTGACCTTAAACTGTTATCTTCTGCATTTTAGTCTCAGAGCAAAAGAGCTGTGTATTATGTGTTGAGGGAAATTGCTGTGATTTATAAAGGGAAATTGCTTGCTCGTGTGCATGCACATGGTTTTATATATCAAGATATTTTTTTTTTGTCGTACGCCATATTTAGCTTTTGAGTGTACGCAAACTTTGAAGTGGAAGCTACTCAATGTTTTATAAATGAGACCCCTGATCTTTACTTGTGTGGAATTCCTGAGGGGTAATGGGAAAATGTGTCTCCAATCTACATGTGTTTTATGGATCTGGAGAAAGGGCTATGACCGTGTGTGTGTGTGTGTGGGGGGGGGGTGCTGCAGGAGTATTGGGTATACAGGGGCTTTTAAAGGGTTACCCAATCCTTATATACCCAAAGCAAGATCTTTGTCTCCATTCTCGGCACCAAGTTGGGCCTGTTCCAGTACATGTTAGACACGACGAGGGTTGTCCCTTGTTACCGATCTTGTTTGTGGTGTTCATTGACAGCATCTCAAGGCGTAGTTGTGGAGAGGAGGCTCTCTGGTTTGGGAACCTCAGGATCTCGTCTTTGCTTTTTGTGGATGATGTAGTTCTATCAGCTTCTTGAGGTCACTCGCTGCTGAGTGTGAAGTCAGCAAGAAAATGTGAGTCAGCTCCTCCGCGTCTGAGGCCATGATCCTTGACCGGAAAAAGGTGAACTGTCACAACCAAACTCCAAAACTCCATATTGGCCCATTAAAATATTACTTTTTCCAATCGGTTTTGTACTCTCTATCATCTTTCAGGCAAATTACTTCATTTTCTCTTTTTGGCATTCCAAAGTCCTTTTCTGTAAAATTATGGAGGAACTGGTAAGTTGAAAGACTTAAAGGTATAGTGAATGATCTTTGTTTTTCGGTTTCAAGTTTCAGTTTCTATCTATTGGTTGTCCCACATGCCATTTTTGTGACACGCTCACCTAAAACCAATAAGCATGCTTGTTCCTACTTCCTATCTAGTTTCCTCTTGCTGTGCCCATGCACTTCTAGTGTTTATCTAGTGAGCTTCAGTTTCAGCCCTATATCGCAGTTCCGCTGCTCTGACCATATACTTCGAGAGTCGCAAAAAGCAACCTGTCTTAAACGTTTATCAGAAGAAGAGGAAGGCCTCAGAAGGAATAAATAAGACCAGAGTGTATTTGGGAGATTATTTCACATGATGGCAGAAGAGCAGGTAGGATGGTCGTGCGCATGTGCAGCTTTTCAAAAAGTGTCTTGGGCATTTCTTATTTACATTTCCGAAAACAATTGTTCACTATACCCTTTAGACAGAAAAATATTACCATCAAACGTAAAATCACTTTTCTTGTATATAGTATAGTGCGAAGTACTCAAACTCAAACATAGTCTTTACATCATGACCCATTCCATGTTTACAACTGTGTAGTGGTTCATTATTACACCCATTTGGTGAAAGACATCTACTATCAAGGTCAATTAGGACCAAGGTTATCCACGGACATGTCTGTTAGAATAAAATGATGTGGCTTGCCATGAGTTTAAATGTCTTCCTGATGGATCTGTCAACAGAACAGAAACATGATTACAGAGACTGAATGAGCGAAACCAAGAGTAAATGAGGGACAGGAGAAAATGATGGAGGGGGAGGAATACTAAAATTGGGCTTGGGTGGGAAGCAGTAATGAGAGCCATTTCAAAGGATGGGAGATGGATAAAGGATACGGATTAGCTAGCCAGCAGAGACTATGTCCTGATTGATTTACATGTCTCTGGCATTGATCAGACTCCCCCGTGTAGGGACTTTACCTGCTCTGTTCAAAGGATGACTGATAAAGTGATTATCAAAAAACCCTGCTGTGTTTTCTGGATGCGTATCCGCCTGTGTACGTGTCTGCAAACGTGCAGTTGTGTTTTGAGAGGGTCCCAAGGTGGAGAGAAAAGCAATAAGCAAAGAGAGATGAAAGTAAGTAGGAGAGCCTTATTTTTTTTCTCCGGTTTAGCAGCTTTGACAGGAATAGAACTGTACAGATATGGTTTTATTTCATATTTATCCTGCTCTCAGTGGGGCAGCTCAGATGTGGGAGATAACAAAGTTACCTGCAACGACTTGTTACCTGAACAAATGCTGTTAAATCCACGACCCTGAACCTGTCTTTGCAAATTCCTCATCCAATTCGGAATAATCAGGTTTTCCCAGCAACACGTGTTGTCAGTTTGAAGCTGGAAATGCTGCGATGCACAACGAGAGTCACGCCTTGACTCCATTTTTACCAATGTCTTTATACACAGCTGTAAAGTATACACTTGAATTATGGAAACAGGGTTAGGGTTTATTCAGCAAAAAAGGAAAAGCTCATATACATAAATCCATGTGAGCACCAGTCTGGCCTCCCTCTGCAAATGGGAGAAAACGCAAATTGTCTCTTACTGGCTCACTGACCGACATATGGAAGAGAATTGCCCATGGCTCAGTCTGATCAGTGGTGTGTGAGTACACTGTGTCTGTTATAGGGAGTCATGTGTCCACATGTCGCAAGTATGAATGGATGACGAGCTGACTGGTGGTGTTTGTGAGCCAGTAGCCAAGCTGTGCCATGTTCTGCCCTTCTGCTCACTTACAGGTGGCCTATTGTCTTCTTCCGTCCGGTCGTTGCCTCATCTATATGTTACAATTTTGTCATCCACCTGTCACCGAATTTCTTTCTGTCTGATCTAATATTGTACACAACCAAATGCACATGCATTACAGATTTGAAGAGAGGAAAGTGGACAAGGTCTTATTTTGGGCTTATCTCAATCTTTCGGGGAAGGAAGGGATTGGCCCAAATTTATTCATACAGCTGAAATAGATTTAAGGTAATTTTCTTTTAACCAAGAAGTTTGATTCTGATAGGAAATGAGATGGGACTCTTTCAAGAAATACTAAAACAAAGTAAAAACACTATCAGTTTTTAATAAAATAAAATGCTCCATTTTACATTTAACAAAAAAAAAATCTATGGAAAAAAATCCTTATTGGCATTATAGCTATCAAACCCTTTTTCATAATTGCTGACCAGGTTTTATTTATTTTTTAATTTTTTTCCATGTTTCTCTGGTAAGTTGACGATCTTCTATATTTGGTGATGTGCTGAAAGTGTCATATTCTAAAAGGCATCCTTACCATCATCCTCATCTTAAGTTCCTACCACAGATTCTCTTAGTTTCACAATACTTTTGAGAGAATAATTCTGCCATGCTGAAAAATATATATACCCTCAATTATCAATAGAGAAGTCATTATTGGAATAACAGTGATCAAATGCTTCTTATTTTTGCAGACAATCTTTTTGGATATCTCCCCTGGTAATTTAGCCCAATTACTGCCTTTGAGGTTGAAAGGCCTCCTGGTTCCCTCAGATTCAAGTTGGGACTCTGGATGGGCCACTTCAGAGCATTCATAATACGTCCACTCGCCAACATATTGATAAAATTAAATGATCACTTTCATCTTATTTCTGCCAGGAGGAAAATAACTCATGAGGTTGACTGTAGATGACTTTTATGATCTGTTCCAAGTCAGAAAACAAATAGATTGCCAGCCAAAATCAAAATTACCAACAGAAATCCCATGGTAGTTACAAGTTCAATTTCAAGATGGCTGCTGGGTAAAAATGTGGAGAAAGTTGCAGAAATGCATTATTTGCTTCTTTGTCAGAATGAGTCTCTTGAAACCCGTTGCGCACACACAGTACTGTGAAATATGCATTTATAAACATTTTCCTTTGTATTTAATAAAAGCGGGGAATAATTGCATAATTGCAGTGTTATTAACTTACTAGTAGAAGTTAGGATTGTTTCAGCAATTAGCAAGTCCTATTATCTCTAACTGAACTCCAAGTTCTGAGACACTGTAGCGTTAGAATTAAGAAAATTACAAATTAGTCCCAATACCTACAGTAAGCAGATTCATAAATGTAAAGTTTATCTTTGAAAAACATACTTTCTAAACATATTTGAAGTTTAAAATCAAGTATTAGGATTTTTTTCTTTATTTTAGTCAGTAATGTATTGAGGTGAAATCTGAAAATACTATAGATTCACCAAAATGTATATGATATTGGAATAATAACTCTGGACTAGTGAGGCATACAGTAGCAAAATACTGCAGTTATTCATTTTCACAACATTTGCTTTGCAGGGTGGGCATTATAAGCTTATTGCTTCTGCCAATACACCCTTTTTCAGACTGTTTTAACTTATGTTATATGGACATATACTGTCTTTATTATATACTTGTGTGTCTGAAATAAATAAATAAATAATGTTAAATAATAATGTTTAGCAAGTCTTCATCCCCTTTGATTAAGCTTGGACCAAAGCAAAGTAGGAGCAGGATACAAGGCATGACAACATTTTATGCAAATAAAATCAGAATCAGATTTGTCTTGTCATTGTGCATATATGTAACAAACTTTTGCTTGGCACCTAACAGCTTCCTTTACAACACCTATATTACGTTGTAAATATAAGTGTTACATTTTAAACAAAGAAAAAAAAAGGAAAAGTTGCTTCTGAAAGTAAACCTGTAAGGGACTTTTGCATGTGGGACAACACTAAAAAACTTTAGAATAGGTGATCCAGTCAAAGTCCAATTGAAAACCTGTAACATGAGTTTAAAATGGCTGTTCACACAAACTAAAAGTCCAAACTGACTGAGCTTGAGTATTTGGCAGAAAGGAATGGGGAAAAATGTCAATGTTTAGATGTGGAAACCTGATAAAGGCATTTCCCCCAAAGATGTGCTGCTGTAATTACCAAGTGTTGAGTCTGAAGCGGAATATAAATGCACACCACACTTTTCAGACATATTGATAAAAAAATATTGGAAACCAGCTATAATTTTCAGTTAACTAAAAATCATGGATTACTTTAAGTCAGACTATGACATGACACTCTTGGTGAATTGATCCCTTGATTTCTTTTAATGTCACAAGTTTTGCCCTTTTCATTGTTAGCTCATCACCATGTTATCACATGTTTTGTTTGCATTATGATGCCGCGGAAAAGGATGCCCCTTCACCATGTTGGGTTAATTAACTACATAAGAGGCTGTAGGACCCGAGGGGTTTGTGAGGTGGGTTGATAAAGATGCCGCTGTTACTCGTTCCTCCCTATCGTTTACATTTCTTCCTCATCAGTGCAGAGAATTACACGTTTCACACTTCGGATTCCTAACAGATTTACTCCTCCTCCTTCTGTTTCTCTTTTGTTTTTTCCATTTACTTGGTCTCCATGTTGGCAAACCACATGCCTTTTTTTTTAAGATACACATGGCTGCCCTGTTGACTTTGATCCTCAGATCTCCGCATCAAGGGACCTTTCACTGGCACGCCTGGGGGAGGTGACAGAAATGTCTGTGTTTTCCTTCTGCACGCAAGAGAGCGAACAAGGGAAAGGACTGAGACATAGTGCGAGGTGCAATAATGGCTGAGTGAGAGATGACAGAGCCTGTGATCCATTATTTTCCCCTTTGAGATTTTGGACTGGTCCCTCTGTGCGGTCGCTCTGTGACACGTGCGGCATCAATCTAAAATTCTTGTATCTTTCTTTTTTTTTTTTTTTTTTCGCCTGTCTCTGTCTTTCTTTAATCCTCTGTCATCTCTTGCTAACCACTATGATCTAACCAGTCATTAGTTTGTGCATCCATTCAGTCATTCAGGTGCAGGGCTGTAATTTAGAGAATAAATTGCCAGCTGATGGAGCTTTGCTAAAGTTGCTCTCGTACTCTGGTTCTGGAGTGAAATTTGTTATTGTCTCATTTGTCCTGACAGCCGCAGACATTCCAGATATTCTCTCCCGTATCTTTCACACACGACTTTACTATAACAAAATGTCCCCATAGTACCAATTCTCAAGGCATAAAGCTTTTCTCACATTTATTTTTTTTATCTATTGAAAATTCTTATGGAGCGAATGCATGCAGTCTCATTGTACAGGTCTCTTTATAGGGTTTTAATTTTAGCATATGTGATCATAGATTGCAGAGTTGTTTGGTCGTTGGCCCTGTTTTCCTACAACAAGGAGTTCCTGGGTTTGAACCTTCACTGAGGTCTCTCTCTGGGTCGAGTTTTGATGTTTTCTCTATGCACGCATAGGGTTTTGTCTGGCTTATTGTTCTATCTTAAAAACATGTACAGGTAAAAGCCAGTAAATTAGAATATTTTGAAAAACTTGATTTATTTCAGTAATTGCATTCAAAAGGTGTAACTTGTACATTATATTTATTCATTGCACACAGACTGATGCATTCAAATGTTTCATTTAATTTTGATGATTTGAAGTGGCAACAAATGAAAATCCAAAATTCCGTGTGTCACAAAATTAGAATATTACTTAAGGCTAATACAAAAAAGGGATTTTTTAGAAATGTTGGCCAACTGAAAAGTATGAAAATGAAAAATATGAGCATGTACAATTCTCAATACTTGGTAGGAGCTCATTTTGCCTCAATTACTGCATTAATGCGGCGTGGCATGGAGTCGATGAGTTTCTGGCACTGCTCAGGTGTTATGAGAGCCCAGGTTGCTCTGATAGTGGCCTTCAACTCTTCTGTGTTGTTGGGTCTGGCATTCTGCATCTTCCTTTTCACAATACCCCACAGATTTTCTATGGGGCTAAGGTCAGGGGAGTTGGCTGGCCAATTTAGAACAGAAATACCATGGTCCGTAAACCAGGCACGGGTAGATTTTGCGCTGTGTGCAGGCGCCAAGTCCTGTTGGAACCTGAAATCTCCATCTCCATAGAGCAGGTCAGCAGCAGGAAGCATGAAGTGCTCTAAAACTTGCTGGTAGACGGCTGCGTTGACCCTGGATCTCAGGAAACAGAGTGGACCGACACCAGCAGATGACATGGCACCCCAAACCATCACTGACGGTGGAAACTTTACACTAGACTTCAGGCAACGTGGATCCTGTGCCTCTCCTGTCTTCCTCCAGACTCTGGGACCTCGATTTCCAAAGGAAATGCAAAATTTGCTTTCGTCAGAAAACATGACTTTGGACCACTCAGCAGCAGTCCAGCTCTTTTTTTCCTTAGCCCAGGTGAGACGCTTTTCGCGCAGTTTCTTGGTCAACAGTGGCTTGACACGAGGTATGCGGCAGTTGAAACCCGTCTTTCAAGCGTCTCTTGGTGGTGGATCTTGAAGCACTGACTCCAGCAGCTGTCCACTCCTTGTGAATCTCCCCCACATTTTTGAATGTTTTTTTTTTCACAATCTTGACTAGGGCGCGGTGATCCCTATCGCTTGTACACTTTTTCTGACCACAGTTTTTCCTTCCCTTTGCCTCTCTATTAATGTGTTTGGACACAGAGCTCTGAGAACAGCCAGCCTCTTCAGCAATAACCTTTTGTGTCTTTCCCTCCTTGTGCAATGTGTCGATGGTCGCCTTTTGGACAGCTGTCAAATCTGAAGTCTTCCCCATGTTTGTGTAGGCTTCAGAACTGGACTGAGAGACCATTTAAAGCCCTTTGCAGGTGTTTTGAGTTAATCAGCTGATTAGTTTGTGGCACCAGGTGTCTTCAGAATTTAACCCTTACACAATATTCTAATTTTGTGACACACGGAATTTTGGATTTTCATTTGTTGCCACTTCAAATCATCAAAATTAAATGAAATAAACATTTGAATGAAGCAGTCTGTGTGCAATGAATAAATATAATGTACAAGTTACACCTTTTGAATGCAATTACTGAAATAAATCAAGTTTTTCAAAATATTCTAATTTACTGGCTTTTACCTGTATGTTTAAGTTTAAATTGGCCTTAGTTATACACGTCTTGTTGGTGACCTGTCTTGAGTTTATTCGGCCTTTAGCCCACTTTCTCCTTTAGAAAGGACCAGATCGCCTGTGACCCTGGAATGGTTAAGCTGTAAGATTTTTTTTTAACCTTTTTGGGACGATTCTTCAGTCATGCAAGAATTTTTGGATTTCAGCTGCATCGCGCGTCCTGCGTTGTGTAGTATACATGGGGGTAACGAGGGGCGATTAGCCTCTCACGACCACCTCCTGATCAGGAATCGTACGGTCAGATGAAAATCAAACATGTTTGAAATTCAGTCGGCCCTCGTGAGGTGATGGTGAGCGCATCCTGCTGTTGAAGCAGAGCTACAAGCGTCTCAGAGCCGATTTCCCCCAACCTCGCACACTGCGTCTGTTCAAACAAGGGAATTCTTCTTCTTCTTCTCAGACAAAAACATAGGAGTGGAGAGAAGCATGGTGGCGGTACCTGTGACATGGAGTCAAACTACGGATGAGCAACTCCTAGAATTGCCAAGGCAGTGTGTTTTGTTCTAGTGAGCCTCATATTTGACAGTGAGAAATGACACTTCCGTCTTTTTCTTCTTCTACTGTTTACATTTGGCTTCCGGCTAGATGAGTCTGACACACGCCATCTCTCTACGGGGATGAGTCTGACGTGTGGTTAGATGTACAGTGTGAGCAGTCAGATCGCATCAGAACATCGGGCCGTACAGTGTAAGAACACATATGGTGACCTGTGAACTTTTCAACCCTGCGGTTTCGTCGTACAGTTTGAGCTGTATCTGAATACAGCGATTGAAAATATCGTACAGTGTATGCCTGGCTTTAAGCAAGTATTCAAAGTCTGAGTTCTTATGCAGATAGAGAAAGTTTGGAATTTGCTTTTATCATTATTATTATTATTTATTTTCATTTAGATAATTTTGGAAACAAAAAACAAATCACAGAACTTCCAGGATTTATTACCCAGAATTCTATTTTCTAAAAATATGAATATTCTTAAAACAACGTCGTTTAACATTATTTGCCTTATCGCATCCTGACTTGAACATAGTAGCCATCAGTATTTTGGTGTTTGAATTACCGAAAACAAACTCACAAATAATACACCCTCAATCAAAAACTAATAATAATTTTTAAAGGATTTTCTTTTTTATAACATAGGATCAAGTCCTGTTTTTATGTGTCATAGTTTTTTTTTCTAGATTTCTACAAACTACAAATAAGACCTGACTACTGTAAAAAATACTTTCCAGGTAAATAGTTTCTACTATAATCTCAAGAATATTATACAAACTGCAGTAAAAAAAAAATCTTGAAATTTGTGTGTGGTAGAGTATGAAATTTGCACCTAGAAAATGGGATGGGGGATATATGATCACTCAGTGAATCTTTGCTAAAATTCCCTCTGTGCCCAGAATGTCTCCTGTGTTATAAGAGTACATCCGGGCTTTTAAACGCTATCAGCATGTCCTTTCTGAATTCTTGCAGGCGTTGAACTGCGGTGCATAAAAATGCGAGGTTATTTCTGGATAGATGTTAATATCTGTAGCCCACTGATCCACTGATAATTCCCTATTGAGACCAACTCTAAGATGGTATTTTACTTGTAGCAGTAGCATTCCCATGACTAATTCAAGGCCTATAGAAATGTGGGACATGTCCAGCATATAAAAAGTGTTTTTATCCATTATACTGAGGCTACAACAAGACTCACAAACCATATTGTAACCCAGTTGATGCACAGTGGGTGGAGGGATGTGACTCAAAACGAAAGCCCTGGGCAAGTCACCGTTGTAAGTCCCAAACAGCACATTCTCTAACAAGCTCTGGTCCTGCTCCTAGGTTCTGTTCATGTACAGCTCTTTGAATTGTCTTGTTACTGGAATGTGCTATACAAAGAAACCCGCCTTACCTACTCACATTCACCTAAATAATACCCACCACTGTTTGTACTCAAGCAATGGATCTGGATGTTGTTTTCACTGCTCAGCTTTGTCTTGGAGGAAGGGATCAAATTGGTGCTTGAAATTATAGCCAATCACAAGAGGGAGACAGAAGGCAAGAATGATGAAAAGCGAAGGCGTGTTCATCCGACCACCTGTCCACCTCTGTGTGTGTTTCTGCCCTTGTGTACGTTTGTCTGCGTGTGAGATTGGTGCTCAAGAGTTCGCTAATGAAGTGCTTTGGAGAAATGGCAGCTGAATAGAAGTGCCTACACTAACAGATGTGAAACCTAATGAGAAAGAGTGTGCTATATTCATGATTGCAGGAAAGGCAGAACAGGGCCACCTGGAATTTAAAACTTTTGGAGGGGGTGGATGTGTGCGTTTGGCTGTCTGATAAAAAGTGAGAAAGCAATTACTCATTGGCTTATGCGCGGACGAGCAGTGATTTATCCATTAAAACGACCAATTTTTCTGCTGCTTTTGCAATTAAAAGAAGGTGAGTTGTCACTGTATTTTTAAATCATTTGTGGGATAATCGCTGCAGGTTGTTTGATTCAACAATTGCGTTTGTTACATGAAAGAGCAAGACCTGTTTCACAGATTTACATTTGTGCATTAATCAGCGGCTAATCTATTAAGGAGGCGGTTTTAGTCCTAAACCCTTACACTGAGCCTCGTTTCTCCTATTTTAATTAACAAAAAGCCAGGATAGGGGAATCTTAGCAAGCCAGCTGCCTGCTTTGAGGCGCTTCGACAGCTCATCCCTGCCTGAGACCTACTTAGCATTAGTCTCGTTGCAGGGAACCCCTCCGCTAGCCAGGCACCATGGGCTTGCTCTTAATAACACACCTCAGCCTAAGGTGAGAAAATGGCATAGTTTAGGTCTTCTGATAGAACTCATTAGTTTCTAGATTAGGCCAAGCACTTTCATCCCACATAGTACTTCACGGCACCGTTAATTATGCATTTACCACTTTACCCCTTTTAGGAAAGATTGATTTAAGTTTATGCTCACCTGTGCCTTCTTAGGCTTTCCAGCCCTTGCCCTTTGCTAGGCTTTTCCTCGAGAGATTTTATATATGATCGCTCAGCAGGGGAGAGGGGCCTTTCAACCAGCTGTGAGATAGGAGCATGACTTAGAGGAGAAGAACCTTAAAGCGGGTGTAACCTGTCAAGTAAAATCACACAGGAACTACATAGGAGGTAAAAAAGAAATAATAGTAAGGTAGCAGAGGAAATCATGTGCAGTCCTTTTGAAAAGTATGTGGCACTCTTTTTCTTAAGTTTGTCACATTACAGTAATACTCGTCTATGTACTGTACTGAGATATTATGCCATGTGACAGATTAAGACAAAGTAGTGAAAAATTGTGAAGTTGAAGGAAATTATTTTCAATGTTTTTTCACAAATGGGTCTGAAAAGTGTGGAGTCCATATGTGTTCAGCCTCGCTCAGCCACTACTGCAATTATAACAACACAAGTATTGTGATATATCTCTGCTATGTCTTTTTTTTACCCATTCTTTTCTTTTTTTTCAAAAAAGCTCAAGCTCAATCAGATTTATTTAAAAAATGTTGCACATATTCTGATGTGTCTAATTAAGAAACAACAAGCTACAGAGGTATTGTAGTTGCACAATGCGTGACTTCTATTTGTGTTTTTTGGGGCTCGGTATGATGAAGCTCTTCGATGTTTCCCGTTGAGGCACACTGATATTTTATCGATGTTATTAAAGTATGTATTTGATCAGTCTAAGGATTTTACCTCTTAAACTGTAGATGATCAAATTCAGTCCAGACTCATGCAGAACTGTGGAGTCTTTGTAGATTATCAGGACAAATCCAGAACTTTGCTTTCATTCTTGGTTGAAAATAAGAAGCACAAACATAAATACTCATCTTAGGTTTAAGTCACATACTAACAGCAACCGGAGAGCTCTTTGTGAGACAGACTTCCTGCTGACAAAAAAATAGTGTGGCCTTTTGAACCGTCATGCTACATGGACTCATTAGTCATTACACACCCAATTTTGAGTTTTATGAATTTTCTAATTTAGATTAAATTGTTAATCTTGAGTTTTAGTCAATTATTATTGTAATTTATTAAAAAGTTTTACATTTATTTATTTTAAATGATACGGTATTTTAAACTTTACAGGCTGTGTAAAAAAAAAGTTTCGTTTCTAATTATCTTTTTTTTTGACTTGTGGCCTTTGCAGAAGTGTGTTGACAAGCATTGTTGTCTTTGACAAAATATTTATGAAACGTGTGCCAAGACGGGTTACAACTACAGATGACAGGAACCACTAATGGCACATGACGTGGGTAAATGAATAATTAAAGGGGAGGGGCTTTATTTCACGCCCAGCTGAGCTTTATAGAACTGTAACAGAAACATATTCAGGCGTTGGCCTTCATTCCACAGAAATGTTCACAGAACTCGTACGCAGTGAGGGTGACATAAAAGCAGCATGAAGGCTGTCACAAGCATGGTAAAATAGACTTTGATGAAATGAAGTTAAGACAGGGGAGCCTTTAACTCACATGGTTCTTTGATCTACATCTTTGTCAGGAAAAGTTAGAATCCAAGGGTGGACGGGAAATGTGAAGGAGAAGGCTGAGCAGATAGCATAAAGGAGAGCAGGGTTGCTGAGGATTAGCTGCGGCTTCTGTCAAATTGGTTTCCCATGCTGATTTTCAGTGTCAGCTGTACATGCTGACAACTATCTCTGGAGATGCTGACACCAGTCCATACTGATCAGCTCCATTAGGGTGAATTTCGTCTCCTACTGCTCTCAAAGTGAACCGAAAATGTCTCTCAGAAGTTATGAAGTCTTCTAGAGTCGACTCCTCGCCGGTTCTGACTCGTTCTGTCTTTGTATTAACGATCAATATGTCAGACACTTGTGGAATAAAGGAGCTACTGAAGCAGCTGTCTGGACATTTTACACTCCTCTGCACCCACGGGCTGCATGCTTGGCGGACAGAAATACCCGATTATGGCAGGATGCTGTCTATGTTGTAGCCTACACAAGCTGGCCCTTACGCAGCAAAAGAAATTATTTGTATGAACAGTCCCTTTATAAAAGTTTTATATTTATATTATTTCACTTTTATATTTTCCACGTTACAACCAGAACTCTCAGTAAGTTCTATTGTTTTTTGTATGATGCAAATTTGTGTCAAGCCCAGTTCACTGCTTTGCCCATAAATAAAATGAACAATACCTCTAGGAGTCACCTCTGCGAATAGAGTTCATCTCGGTGAAGAACTCAATGGTTCGACAGAGAACATCAGTTAGCAAAAAGGATCATGAAGACTATGTGTTAAAACAATATACCAAGTTTCAAACACCTCATAGAGCACTGTTCCAAAAATGTAGAGTATGAGACGGCTGCAACTCTGGAGGAGCTGCAGAGATGCACAGCTCAGGTTGGAGAATTGGATGATATGGCGACTAGTCATTGTGTGTTGCATAGATCTGGCATTTATGATAATGGGGAAAGAAGATGGCCACTGTGGAAAGTTGTTAAACGGCAAGTAGGGAGCACGGCAAACCTGGGAAAGAGTGTGTCTTGGTCAGACGGAGACCCACATTAAAATGTTTGACCTACGTGCAAAACAACCACAGCATATAACTCTGATCTCCCCATCCCCAGTGTAAAACATAATTTTAACAGCATCATACTGTGGAGGGACTTTTATCAGCAGGAAAAATGGTTTAAGGAATCCTGGAAGTCAGATATTAATGTAATTTCAGAATCTAGGATATGATTTGAAAATTGATGTTTAAACTATCTCCATCCAATCTGCCTGAGATTGAGCTATTTTCCACATATAATTGGGCAAAATATAACTCTTTTGGTATATGAACCTGGCAGATAAATACTCCCGATATACTTGCATTTTTAACTTTTTTTAAAATGTTCTTATATTTCTTAAAAAAAAAGTATATGTATAGTTTTCTATCACATCATAATTATGCAGTACTTTGTAGCTGTCTCTAGCATAAAATATATAGAATCTTGACTTTGTGATGTGACAAAATTTGGCAAGAGGGTGTGGATACTTTTGTAAGCCACTGTAGTTTCCATCTTTTTTTTAAGCAGACTGCTTTTTTAACCTGTGGTAGCCACTAGCTTGGAAGCTGAAAGGTCTAATGCTGGTAGAAATAAGTCTTTGCTTGGTCTAGATGTTCTTCGCACTGTTTTCCTTGATCTACTTGAAAATGACTCCCAGCTAATCTTTAGATAAACCCACTGGTCAGAGCTCAATCTTATAAAGTTAAAAACAGCAGATATGGGATTGATTGATGGGTTTTTTATTCAAATTTAACAGAGTGGATTTTTAAGTAATCACATCTTGTTTTCCATTTTTCCCCTCTGTACCCCCCCCCCCCGTCTCTCTCTTTCAGGTGGAGCGAGAAATAGCTATTTTGAAGCTCATAGAACACCCACACGTTTTAAAGCTACATGATGTCTATGAAAATAAAAAATACTTGTAAGTATTAACAGTTGTCAAGCTACCAGCCAAAAAAAATGTGACATAAATTGTAATTTTTAAGCTATCTACTGGTTTTGTTAAATATTAAAGAAAATTATTCACAAATGTTTGTGCATGGGGTTTCTACAGAGTCATGAAAACTCTAGAAAAGTATGCAAGTCTGGATCAATATGAGAAAAAGAAAATATGGCGTTCAGTAAAATATTGTATTTTCAGACTTTGTCTAAATAGTGCATCCATCCATCCAACATTTATCCATTCTGCCACCTGTCCATTGGTCTATCCAGTCAACTGTTTATTTGTTTGACCATCCATCTGTTTGTGCGTCCATCCATTTCGTTGTCCATTCATCCATTTATCCTTTGTTCATTTTTTATTTCCTTTATTGCAGTGTCTTGTGGTTGCAAATGTCACATTTAAATCCTGACCTCAGTAGAAATGTCCATCCATCTACCCTTCAATCTATTTGTTCATCCAGTCAACCGCCTGTTTGTCAATTCAATCATTGTCTATTTGTCCCTTTCCCCCTTGTCTTGCAGTGCCTGGTATTGCAGTTTTTCATATTTAAATTGTATAATCTGTAGTAAAACCTAATCTGCAATAAAATCTTGCTCTGGAAATTTGAATCTACTAAAGTGTGAAGTTATGACTTATGCGTACATTATATTTACTGTCAATGATGTCATTACTTTCAGGTGGTCTTTTGGAAAGAGTGATTTTAATGCAGCAGATCATCTTATGATTGCAGGGCAACTGTGACTGCCTTCGAGGGCTTGGATGCTCCATTAGCGCTGGCATTGAGCATTTGTTTGGTCACGCACACCGGGGGGACTGCTAATAGCAAGGGGGAAGTCTCTGTAATATGAACGCCGTGATGCGCTTATCAGCGGCAACACCGGCGCATTAAGAAACATCGACCCCGGAGAGTCGGCTGCAGCAGCTGTGTTTACACACAGTTGCTAATGCTATTAACTAAGTTTAACGGCGTTGAGTGACAGCCCCATCGGTTTTTTTAGTAGACCTGCTGATCTACAGGGGGTTGCTTGTCAACTAAATTCAGTTACTTCTTATCTTCATCTTGTGGGCCAAACAAGGTTTTGAGCACATAGAAAAGTGCATGCCATCCTTTTTAGACGATGTGGAAAGTGGAAAATTAGAATTCAAGTCAGTAATTGGATTATTAAAATCCCATTTTGTGCCCATTGCTTCATCACTCTTGACAGGCGGCCACCAGTTGCATCACAGAAGACAAATTGCTTTACATTTGTGCAATACGTCAGACTGGAACGCATAAACTCATATCACTAATGTGATTTTGCCTCTTCACATGGTTCAGATTCCTGCTTGGATAAAACCACTTGAAAGCCATTAATTGATAGGCATACAGCATGTTTGGTTTTAGCAGTCCCAGAGCTTTAAAGATTTATTATTTTTGCTGGCATAGATCCTAAAACAAGCTGTTAAAACTAATGTGGTGTTTATGTATATGAGAAGTGGAGAGAATTTGATACCTAGCCCGACGATAATTTATTTATGGGCTGAATGAATAAACATATTATGATGCTGACAAAAAAAATAATAAATGCTCACAAGTCTGAGCCTGTAGCCCATGTCAGTACACTTGATTTGTGTGTACGTCACCTTCGGTTTATTTGAGAGATCAGGTAACAAAAAATTGCTAGCCACAGATTGAGTTTACTTTCGGAAGTAAGACTTTTCAAAGTAGAGCCCTATACAACAAGTTATACCTGTTATTTTAAATAGGCCAAATCTCTTCCAAATTCCATTGAGTGTGTTTTTGCTTTTGCTATTAAATTTTTACTGATCTAAAAATGCGAATTAGTGTTAAAAAGAACTGCAAAAAATCAAATGTTAATTTAAATACCAGCTCTTTAGACTGAAGCGTTGTACACATGTAGCTGGGTCTTTATAAAAACAAATATGTCCCCTACTTCGTTTTTAAAAATATCGTACACATGACATTGTTTAAAAAAAATAAATAAAAAAAAGATTTCATCCACCAAACCAAATACACAAATACAAATACAACAATGTGTGTTGTTTCAAACATCTCAAACGCATAGGGAGCAGTGCACTGCAACACTAAAACTTATGTCAGCCAATCAGATGGCATATAGATACCCATATTTGCCCGTTCTGCATACCTCTTAAGTTTGTATATATTTCATGTTTCCATGTATCCCGTTTCACTTGTGTAGTTGTTAATGGCGTATGCGCCAAAGTTCGAAACACTGCTGCCAGACTTTTGGCTTCAGAGAACCCATGCTCTGTGGCCAATAGACTTTGCAACACCGTATGGCAATTCTGTGTAACTGAAATGATGGATCTACACCTAGTATTTTGCCAAGTTGATAGTTTAAAAAAAGGGGTACAGTCTTTTTGAATTCCAACGTGTGGTTGTTATGAATAAAGTACTTGCAAGACTTATGAGCAGAGCAGAGCCAGGGGCCAGCTGGATTTCAACCCGGAGATAAAGCTTTGTTCTTGGGTCAGTGGAGATTTATCTCCCTCCTGTCCTCTGAGAGCTGCAGAGCATGGCCAAGCTATATATTCAGGATGACAGACTGGCTCTGTAAAAGTCCGGCCACACAGACTCGAAGGCTACCTCATCAGCAACTGTATGAAAAAAGGTGGCAGGGATATGTTTGCTTGCTTTGATAAACGCATAATATGATGGCAACACTATTTATGCAACACAGAATGTCAATTTCTTTGACCTTTTTTTTTTTGGAGGATCATGCTGCCAAAAGTCATGTTAGTCATCCTGCTTCCCTGGAGCTTTGTTTTCAATTTTGGATTTCTTCCTGAATTTCCTTGTGCCCCTCTCCGGTTCTCAGGTACCTTGTGCTAGAACATGTGTCTGGCGGTGAACTGTTTGACTACTTGGTGAAGAAAGGCAGATTAACACCGAAAGAGGCCAGAAAGTTCTTCAGACAAATCATGTCTGCCCTCGATTTTTGCCACAGTCATTCGATATGGTAAGTGTTTCAATCTTTGTATTAAAAGCCCTAACATGCTGTTTACCGCCTAATTTATTGAAATGACAATTTGGAATTCACTGAACTTTAACTTCAGTCAAGTCACAACAACAAACTTCAGTGTATTTCAAATTGGATTGTACTTTAGAGGAGCTGAAGAGATCCACAGCTTGGTAGAGGCTGTTAACTGGACACCTGGAAATCCAATAATCTAGCTCTAAGTGAGGAATAGAAATAAGAAAGCTCTATTTGAAAGCAAACCATAAGAGTTCTGGTTTAGCAGTGGCAGCAGCATCCTGCTGTATGGATGCTTTTCTTTAGCACAGACAGGGAAGCTAGTCAGTTTGCATAGTAAGATGAATTTTCATAAATACAAGGCAAGTCTGTGACGAGATTTCTTGGTGGTTGTGAAAAGCGTAATACGTGGGTCAAAGTTTAGCTTCAAGCATGACAACAACCTTAAACAAAAGGCCAGGGCTAAAAGACAATAGTTTAGAGCAAGGGATATTCACATATTACAGTGGCATTGTTGAAGACTGGCCAAACTGCAAATTCAAATGTGCTCTTCATCCAAGCTTGGCTTGAGTTGTTTCACAAAGAAGAATTGGTGAAAAATAATGAGCTCCACAGTGATGAATTCTGCAAGGAACCAGATTCTTTGTGAAGCAAGTCTGCATTCCAGTCTTAGGGATCTTTGCAGATTCTCTTTAGTTTTTAAACTTGTGAATTTATATAGAAATCAAGCACCCAGAAAACTTGATGTCGCTTGTGTGTATGTGTATATATATATATATATATATATATATATATATATATATATATATATTTATATATATATATATATATATATATATATATATATATATATATATATATATATATACACGCTCCTAAATATCACATGTGCTAAAATGCACATGCTTCTCATTTAGCAGCTTAGATGAACCCCATTGCTTAAAAATTCACTTTTTTATGTAAGATTTGCCAGTAAAAGAATTAACTCCTAATTATAGGATCATATGTTAAATCTCTTTAGATGTTAGTGTTTTTCTGTTGTTGATCCAATGGAGCTGACACAAATTATCTGATATATTCCGTTGCCTTTTGTTCTAATCTGACACCCAGTGTTCAGCCTCAGGGGGTAATTTAACTGTTTACCAGCTCATAGACTAGAGGCAATCATATATACTTCAAAAGTCAAACAAGTCAGCGGGGACTGAATTAGAGAGTTATTTTGTGTGTTTATCTTTTTTTTGTTTTAAATGTGTGTGAGTCTATAATGCACAGAAGCAATCTGTGATCCCAAAGCTGTGTGCTTCTATAGAGATTGAGGCTTTGTTGGAGTTATAACTCTCTCAGCGTAGTAAAGACCACATGCATGTTGACGAGCAGCAGAAAATACATGAATGCCTAAAGTGAATGAAAAGAAACAATATATTTTCTCACTAAATAAAGAGCAGCTTGGGGAAATAAACGTCATATGTGAAACTTTGTGACGTTTTGTGGCGTTTTATAAAACATTTCCGTTGTCTGAGAAACTCAAGGATTAATTATTTGATGCTGTAAGTAACAATAGATTAACAGAATTAAAAGGCTGGGAAAAGGAATGCATAATTTTCTTTTCTTCTAACTTGTTTTTTTTTAACAAGCAAAAACAAGTATGGTGCTTTTTCTTATGTTGGTTACTGTATAAATGTGGGCTAGCTCCTAGTAAAGTTTAATAAAGTCATAGAGAAATGCAACATTTGCTGTTCCCTGCTTGTCAGCTGGCTGAAAGAATGAAACTAACATTCCCCCTCTCTTTTTGGATAGTTTTTAATAACGCGTTGGACAGTTCTAGACCCAATTTTGCTAGTTTCTGCAATCTACTCGGATGTTTTCTCTGCTTGATGCATGCCAATGATTTGACCCTTCTGAAACAGACTGACGTCTTTTCCACGACCATGGGATGTAACATAATCACCCATGTAGTAATTATCCAATGGGAGGCTCGTACCTGTTTGCTTAGTTAAAGCCAGGTGGCGACTTTTTTTTTCTCGACCAGGCAGTTTATATATGACTGGGTAGTTCCCACAGCTCCCATGGGGCATGCACTGCTTTACATAATTTGATGTATTTGAAGTGATAAAAATGTAAAGCACTTTTCATTTTTTAAAAAGATTTCAAAGTGCAAATATTGTGGATTCTGCTGCAAGTGTATTGCCCCTTGGGGACAATAAAGATTTAAATTCAATTCAACAGGATAAAACAATAAAAACAGGTCAAAATAAAAATGCAACAAACTAAAAACTCATAGACCAGTGGGGAATGCTTGTTTTTAAAAAATGTTTTATTATTGAAAAGTGCTTTATAAATAAACTTGCCTTGCCTAAAAAGGAAAGCAGTAAGTGTCTGTGGAGCGCTCAGGTTGTCAAGGATTTTTTTTTTTTGCTTTATTAGATTTTATTCTGGGACTATTTCATGTTCAACGGACACAAAAACGGAAAGGTAGATGAAAAAAGAAGAGAAAAGGATGAGACAACATGCTAAAAGGGAGAGAAGGGGAAAAATAGAGGAGAGGAAAAGGCGAGAGCAAGGTAAGGAGGGAGTTCTAAAAGAGAGGGGCCCCACTGTAATGGCGATCAGATTTTGTTCTTTGTCTCTTAGCTAAAAGTGGCTTAACTTTAAGTCTCACTGCACGTCATGGATTCAATGACAGATCTACACTAGCTGGTTCTGATGGAGTTCTGTTTCAACAAACCTTTTTTTTTTTTTTTTTGCTTTTAATGCCCTGCTTTCGACAGTTGAGTTAAATATACAGTAATTATCCAAAAAAATATTTCAGCTACATTAGGCAATGTAATTTAATTCAAAAGTTTAGACTTGTTATTCAACATATAATTCAAACAAAACATTCCGTGAAGGTTACATTGTTCACTGTTCAAAGAGATCTCTGACTTGTCAATTTTTGATAAACACCAGACTAGTGGTTCTGCAAAGGGCCATTTGGGAACTCAAAAGATTCACTGCATGAAAAGTGAGATTTTCGTCCCCGTAAACTACCGCAGATCTCCCTGATTTTCGGCAGTTAACGACAATTTGCAACCCGCGCTTGTTGCCGTTTTCAGTGCCACAAATTGTCGGAACCGGACTCTGACGTATGTGGAGAGCGATCAGCTGTACTAATGGCCCTAATTAGCATATGAATGCAGCGAACCCGCGCGGCTGGCCAGGTCTGGCTTGAATAACCTACTCAGTATTGGCTGAAACCACTATTTTTAAATAAGTAAAATCGCTCCTGATTGGCAGCAAAACCACACGTGGCCAGGCCAGGCTTGAACGTTCTTACTGAGTATTGGATGGAACCACTTCTTTCAAACAAGTAAAATCACTCCTGATTGGTTGGCAGATCCCCAATAACTTATTTACATATATATACATTTATTTATATATATTTATTATATATATATTTATTTATTTATTCATTCATATTATGCTGTATATTCATGTTATCCTATGTAGGCTACTACACTATAATTAGGCTACCATCAAGGACATGAATGAATTTATACAGGAAATGAACATTTGCCAGGAAGATGTTTATGCAAAGAAAGAGCTTTATTAAAACAAACACCTATATACAACGCGAGGATCCAAAAATTACAACCCCGTGAACTGTCCGTTTGCCTCCTCGGGGTTGTAGGTAACTGCTGGCAGCGTTCTTTCTGAGGCAGGTCCGATGTGCAGACGTCTACTGTGCGTGGCTCTGTACTTCGGCGTCGCCTCTAACCGGGACTGCAGCTTCACACAGAGTTCAGAGAGACCCGGTGTTGTGCGCAATTCTGTTCCCCCGTGAAAATCTGTTTCCCCCGTGTCGGGAATGCGCTTTGCAGCCGTTTTCCCGGCGCTTCTAATTGATTTCTCGGTAAAACAACTCATATAATCATGTCAAGGTTGTAACAGTCAGTTTAATCGGCAGTTGTTTACAAAATTGTAGAATAAAAATAAATAAACTAGGTCTTCTTACGCTGTATTGTGTTATAAATGGCAAGATAAACGGTCTTTTTCCAACTTTTGTCACTTTAACCTGACAAATAAAAGTAAGCCATAAAACACTATTCCAGCACCTACTGTGTATTTATGATTTTACATTGCTGAAAGAGGAGGATGGGATGGCTGATAGCAGGACACAAACATTATGGCTGTTTCTCAATTCACGAGAATGCGAGCGCGTTCTCGTGAATTGAGAAACAGCCTAAGACTTCCTGAAAACACAAGAGTGTAGACTTCCCAGTACATCCCTTTGTAATATAAAATATGACAGTTTACTGGATTAAGGAAATTTCTAGTATACTACATGCTATCACACATAATTTTTGAGAATTTAAAAACATTTGCTCTTTATTTCCCAAAGTTTTCGGGAGATGTCTGAAAGACCGTTTATTTTTATTTTACAATTTTGTAAACAGCTGCCGATTAAACTGAATGTTACAACCTAGACATGATTATAGGATTTGTTTTACCGAGAAATCAACTAGAAGCGCCGGGAAAACGGCTGCAAAGTGCGCTCCCGACACGGGGGAAACAGCGGCCTACGAAATGGCGGCGGCCGTCCAATCCATCCAGAGACCACGCCATCTTCTTCGCCAGGCTGGAAAACAAATGAGAGTGGTATGAATAAAAATCAAACGCAAGTCACAATAACATTAAACAAGGAAGGAGAAGCAGTAAAAACAAGTCACTTACAGATAATGTCGTCTTTATCAACATCGTGTAAATATGGAATTGCAGACATGGCTCCGAGCAAATAGGAGGTCACCGCCTCGCTCCGTTTCATAGCGCCTGCAATTTGTCTCCGAGTTGTGAAGACGGCATACTGCTTCCTGTAAATGAAAATACACTTTAATAAAGCTTGTTCTTTTGCAAGGCTACTAGGCTAATCTTAGATTTGGTTGTAGGCTAGGCTACTTTTAGCTTAGCTAGCAGTCACCGAACATATTCTTACCTAAGCTTGGGATTCTGCACCCGTCTTCTCTTCTTAGAGTTAGTCTCTCCCGCACAGTTGTTCGACTGCAGAGCCGCCAACTTGTCCTCTATGGACAGCAACCTGGAGTTTACCGAATTCTGCAGTTTGAACCGCTCATTCATTTCGGCACTATCAGCTGACGAGACGGTCCACTTCTTCTTCTTCTTCTTCTTCTTCTTCTTTCGGTTTTTATGGCGGTTGGCAACTAACTTTAATGGTGCATTACCGCCACCAACTGGACTGGAGTGTGGTACTGGAGTCTAACCTTCCCTAATAGGTTGCAAACAAATAAAACAAACAAACACACAAACAAACATAACGAAACAAACCAATCAAAACAAAAACAAACAAAAAGATCATACTAAATTATTTTAATTAGTCCTGTATTCCTCAGGAAGCCAATTACATAGTTTACACTCATTTCCCCTGTGTTTTTTTGTAGAATTTCTTCTAAGTTTAGCCTCATCTGTTCTCCTTGTAATTGTAAGACTAGTCTTTGTCTTTCTTCCTGATATTTATTACAGTGTACAATAACATGCTCTATAGTCTCTGGACTACCACAGAATTCAGTTGCCATCAGCATGCTTCTTCATTATTAACAAAGTTTTATTTAGACGTGTGTGTCCATACCTCATTCTAGAAAATACATCCTCCTCCTCCTTGCTTCTGTTTGTATTTCTGCTCTTTCCCACTTTATTCTGAATATTATAGAACTGTCTTCCAGTCTGCCCACCGTCCCATAATGTTTGCCATTTACCCTTAACTATGTTTTTGACCATACTTTTAATTTCTTCTTTGCTGTAGTGCACTTCAACATCTATATTAGAATGTCTAGCTGCTTGCTTAGCACTTTTATCTGCTAACTCGTTACCTATTACTCCTGTATGAGCTGGTACAATACCAGAGTTATATTAATTCCTGACTTTATTAGATTATTTGCAGCTTGCAGTATATCATACACAATGTCTTGCCTTGATTTTGACTGAAATGTTTTAATACTGATTAAAGCTGAGCTGGAATCTGAAGCTTGCCTTCCTTGGCCTATTGACCTCCACCCAAAGCAAAGCTAGCCACACAGCAATCAATTCCGCTGTGTAAACTGCTAAATCATCACTCATTCTTTTTCCAACTTTAATGTTTAATTTTGGAATGACATAAGCAACACCCATTCTTTTATCAGTTAGTTTAGATGCATCTGTATATATAGTTAAATCCTCACTATACCTCTCCATTAAAGTGGGACTTATTTTTAGTTCATTAAACCCCATTTCATTTACTTTAACCTGAATGACCCAACCAAAACTTCTGACTTGAACATTTCCACGCTCTTGGCATTGCTTCAGTACCGATTGACTCATATGAGACAGTCCACTGATAGCAATCAGCAGTTTCTTCTCGTTAGTCTGCGGACTGGCTGAAAGTTGTAGATCGCGTCCAAGAGGAGTTGAAGGGGAGTTGAATGCGAGACATGGGTAAACTCCCCCTGCAACCCTGATTTGCATTTGTATAGCTCACAGCATTTTCATTTACATGTTAAAGCCTCCACTAGAATTAGGAGGAGGGGGGGTCATGGGGGGACCACGGCAAGCAAGGCCCACGACAATTTCTGACAATTCACGGCAGTTTTCGGTGTTGCCTGCAAATTACCGTGAACAGCCGTTAACCTGAACTTCCACGACAATCTACAGTGCCGCATAGTGACGAAAATCACACTTTTCATGCAGTGATTGTAGGAGGAAGTAGCGAACGGATGTTTTACCTTTGCTGTGGAGGTGAAAAGATTGCTTTCTGTTCTTGACCTTTCGTTGCCCTTTCTGACCCGTCTCTGTCGCTGGGGTCTTCTCTTCAAGTGTGTGCTTTTGTTGCTCTCAAACTGAAATCCATTCAGTGATTCTTTTATCTGACCTTTCTCTCTGATACAAACAGATCCATTTAGACGTGGAACCAACTAGAATCCGCTTGCTTCTAGTTCTCCTGATTTTTACAATCTAATATTAGACGCATCCATTTAAACTGATGAGTTAATGGCTATGCATATCAAATGAATGGTCATTAGCAATTATACTGATCTCATTTGGACTATCCTCTTGCACGTTGGGCCCCATGCATCAGCTAAACCATGAATTTCAAAGCCGCAGTTCATGGCAGTTTCAATGACTTCTTTTCTGAAAACTTATTTTGGCTAACTGCAGAGCTGATATTCTGTAAGTAAAAGTGCTACAGCTGGGGGGGGGGGGTTATTGCCACTCCTTGTGTAAAATTATTCTTGAATTAAGTAATACAGCCACCATAGGAAGGGCCTGTAGCCTTACTTATCAAGCTAATGCTTTCAGTATGAGACATAGTTGTGAGAAACTGATTCTAATGAAGATCTTCTTAACTGTCCAGTTGAGTGAAAATCACTAATAGGGCAAATAACGTGTGGCAGCATTACTTCAACACCTCTGGGTCAATCTGTTACATTAAAGTAACAGATTGACCTAAAGCCCTTGTTAAGCAGTTTAAATCACCCCTATTACCCCTTCATGCAACAACGGACATGCGGTTCCATTCTATCAGTTCTGCTACGTTTGTTCTGGGGTTTTTGTAATATGTAAATTTTTTTCTTCTTCTTCTTCTTTCCTGAACCAAATTTACTCCAAATTTACAGCTCTCATCAAGTGCAGCAAGTTTTTAAATATTGATTAATTGTGTTTTTGTTTTTTTGCTTTTTTGCCATAGTAAACAAAGAAGAAAAGACAAGATTCAGGGTTATAGTGATCAGGCTTTGATTTTGTTACGCTGCTGATCTTTCCTCTACTAAAACTCTTCATCCTCAGAAAGGCTATTTATTCATGTTTGTTTTAAATATGTTTGATTAATGTCTAAATAGCAGTTTGAGCAGCTAAACACATTTGACGTTAAATCTGTGAAATCATTACACTTTACCCGAGAAGGATACACTTGAGTTTGTTGTGTTTGAAATGTTAAACAGGAAGCTGATGGATTCGGTGTTTAATTCTCGGAGAGCAAAAATAAGATGATTTGTGCACAACTGGGAATGGAGGAGAATTGTCCCACCTAACGGAATTAAAATTAGAAGTCTTTTATCAGCTTGTGCAAATAATGCCTGATAATAACTGCAGAGAACAGATTAGGCCAATTAGAGGAAAGCATCTGGGACTGACAGTGAGTGCATGCACACACATAAATGATCACAGCTCTTTTATAGCCAGACTCACCAGTATATTTATCTCTCTTGTTTTACCTCGGCGCGTTTTCCTGCCTTAGCTCTTCAAATCCCTTAACTAACAGTCTTAGAAAATGATGCCGTGTGAATTTATCATGAGAGGGAGACTTTGGGGTCACCAGCTCAACCTCCTTCCTTCCTCAATTAAGCGCAGATGGAAAGATAGACAGAATCAGCCCTCATCACCTTCCTTCCATCCCTTCCTAATGAGATCCCAGCATCCCCCTCAACAACTTTAAAAAAAGACTTTCAGCAATCATTTCTTCCTTCTCTGAGCTTCAGCGCAGGGGACCTACGTAGGCCATTAGAAGTGCTCTGCTTTCTCTGTGACTCACCATCAGGGTAAGGCATGTGAGGCAAAGTGGGTGGGTGGGGGTCTGGGGGAGAGGGTTGTCGCGCATGCTTCTAAACAGTCCTCGTGTGCACACCTACCACTTTTTCTTCTTGCTTCATGCTTCCGTTCTCCACCCACGTTTGATCCCCAAATATCTCTCTTGGGCCAGATGGATTCAGATCTGTATATGACTGAAAAAGAAATGCAAGGAAGAAAGCGGTGCTATGACTCAGATTGCACTTGTGTGCTGCCCTTGTTCAGAGAGATTGTCTTTTCACATGGAGGGAGAGAACAAGGACAAAAGGGGAGAACATGTGAGAGAGGATCCATAGCTAGGAGAAGTGCATAATAAATCCCGAGGCTGTGGAAGTGATCATTATATGTTCTGTTTCTTTTTTTTTTTCAGCTCATGATTTTGTTTTTTTTAGCTTACAAAAATATTTCTTGTAGGGCTGCAGAGATCATAATTTATTTGACTAATTTATAATCTCTGGTGTTTGGTGCTGAATATGATTTTAGCTAATTCTAACTGTTCTTAGAGTTGAAACCAGATTTCTTACATACATTGTTTTAAGACACATATTTGCTCATTGTCTGACATTAAATCAGGGATTTTCGAGATTACATAAATTATATCTGCTCGCTGAATTCCAGAATAAGATTTGTTTTTTTCAAAGTCAAAAGTTTACAAAAACTAAAGATTAGTATACCTTTTAATAATCTGGGGAAACCCCAGGTGATGTCATGCTTGTATGCTTCTGATACGCAGCATTTAGTTAAATGAAGGCACAACTTTAGATATATTTTAAGAAAATGTTTCAAACCCACTGCATCCTCTTTTGACATCATGGTAAATATCAGAAGAAATCAGATACGTAGAGAACTGCGGACGCCAAGAAGTCCAACTTTCAAGGTGCCACGTTTATTTTTTCAAATGATTAAATGCAAGTATAAAAGCCATGGGAATGTCCAGGTTTCATACTGTTCAGAAAGGAAGCTAGTTCCGTGTCTCAAAATAAATGTTGCACTGCATGATGTACACATCGACTCCAGAACAAAAGCACTCGACCTTGTGAAGATGCTGTTTGAAGCTGGTAAGAGTGTCGTATTCCATAGTAAAATAAATCTGGTACCAAAATGGGCTGAAAGGTCACTAAGACGGGAAGAATCAGTTCCCACAAGAAGTTATAAGAAAAGCCAGATTACACTTTTTTGATGCACACGTGGACAAAAGCCTTAATTTTTGGAGATTTATTTAGTTTTCTGATGAAGCTAAAATTGAGGTGCGTGACCATAATTACTTATTACCTTTGGAGGTTGGGGGGGGGGGGGGGGGGTAGGTTTGGTAGTTTGAGAAACCTGTAAATCAGCATAATTTTTTGTGTTCTTCTACAGGAGTGTCTGGTAACCTGGTGAAAGAAACAATAAAACTTTCTATGAGGTTTCTCCCTCCCTTAATCTGACATTAGTCAAATAGAAATCATTTTGGCAATCGTAACTGACCTGAAACAGGAAATGTTTGGTCGGGCAATGAAAAAATTTCTTTCACACAATGTGGGTTCGTATTTCTTTTCAAATAAACAAAGGAAAGTATTCATACTTTTTTTTTTAAATTGCTTGTATGTGCAAATGTTGGACACCTTTGTCTTCAATAATAAAACTTGGCTTCCCTTATTTATATGACCAATAAATTAGAAATGCAGCTAACTGAAAGGTAGCTGATAAATATGACTAAAATATGAGACAGTTTCAATGGTTTGAAAAATACTGGAAAATGAAATAGTCTATATCGTAACTATTAACTAACTACAGCAACTATTCGATACCGCTATGTTTAGGACTCTATTGAGTTACCATTATCATTAAATTTAATTGCAGATATGTAGATATAGTAATAATCTACAATTGGTTAACAAACAGTACCATTACCAGTACTGTTGTTATTCCAACAAGCTAGAGAGTACAACCAAGGATCCTGCTCTGAAAAACTGCAGCATCTTCATGTATGCTTGTAAACCCTTGCTGAAATGCTGCGTCTGCTTAGCGCTGCTGACCCCTGTGTGAGCATGCTCCAAATGACCTAGCCCAACAGTCTCATTAAACCCATACCGTGAAATAATCATGCAGATCATCCGCTACAAATGTTCTGCGTACTTTCGGCGAGGCCTCTGCTTCCACCGGCTTCATTTTTCTCTGTTTGGGGGCTTGGAGAAAAGCTACATGCTTTAGCCAAGACTGACATCTGGAGTGTCAAAGAGGCTCTACCAAAAATATTGTAAATGAGTGGCTGTATAGCTGTGTAACTCCAGGGTTTGAAAAAAAAAAAAAAACTCCAGCCAAAAAGAAACTCCCAAAAGTCCACTTGAGGATGGCGCCGTGAGCTAATCAGATCCTTTCGTGTCTAGAGTTGCAGCAGAAATGAGACTTGTTTGCTGCATAGTGTAGAGACATGCTTTGTTGTTTTATAAGTGAACTATGTAAATAATTAGTCCACATGGACACGGTTGAATGATGCAGTTTCTGTAGATGTGGTGGCTGTGCATCCATTTCGTTATCTGTATTGTTATTCTGCTAGCAACGGCTCTGTTAGCCCGGCGACGCTATTCCCTTTTTAGTGCTACATTTTGTCTTCTCTGTAGCAGCTTTCGTTCCTTGTTCTAAGTCATTTAAATCTCTTCCCCTTTTCCAATGTGGTGTTTGAACTTGAGCAGGTCGCATTTACCAAATCTGGGTGCCTAAATGCACTGTCTCCTTGCCATATGATGAGCTGATTTGCTATTTGTGTTGACAAGCCATTGGGGTGTACCTAATAAAGTGGCCGGTGAGAGTATAACTTAAAACTCAAAGATCTCCAATTATTATGGATGCAGCGTATCACTTGGTGATATGTGGGTACACTGGCTTTGATTCAATGAAGCTGCATTCGCTTTCACTCAGATTCATCCCTTGAATATTTAATAATACATTTTCTTGAAAGATGTCTTTCAGAACATTCAATGTCACCTTTAGAAAAGTAAAACAGTTCTTGTATTTAGAACCACATCTTTGTTTCTGCTGCAGTTCCCACTCTCCAGCCGTTCCGCCTGGCTAACGAAATGCTGGAATTATTCAACGCAAACATTAGAGATTTATTCTTCACACACTTGGACCTGTTAAAGTCCACTTCAGTATTGACTGGAACTAGAGGTCAATTATGATATGATACGTGCATAACGTGCCTCTGCTTCTATCTTGTTATTGGCATACTTTTTAGAATATGAATAATATAGGTGAATTTAAAAGAAACTGGGACTAAACTTCCCAACTTCCATGTCATTTTTAAAGCAATTATGTAGTTATATATCATCCATTAATCCAGTGATATCCCCATCACAGTTTCCACTGATGCTAATCAAGATCAGGCATCCCTGGACATTTTTTTTTTTTTACATATTTTCATAAAATATTACTGCATTTCACATGTTTGATTTACAGGTACCAAAAGCCTTGTTAAAACTACTACCACTATAACTGTAATCAGCTAAGGTTCATAGCTTTACCCTGTCTGCATTAAGCAATAGGGGTCTCGTGTAGCAGAGCTGATTTAATCTGTTTGACAATAGTGTTCATCCATGTGAAAGCAGCAAGTTTTGGAAGACACGCTGGATTTTAGTCCACTGATGTTTTCGTCTCCTGTTGTGCCAGTTAAACTGTTTTGGGTGTAACTTCAAATTAGAGAGGTGTTGTTTGACTGAAATGGAATGGAAAATATGAATGGGTTGAGTAAAAAAACATAAAATTGTGTAGAAATAAAACTGGGGTCATAGTTTGGTTAATGGTCTTTGAATAAGGAAAGATGTGATTACTGTCTTTAGGGTAGCTATAGTGCTACAAGACTGAGTAGGGGAAAAGGAAATGTCAAAAAAATGAAAATTTGGAAATGTACATGAAAAATAACAGATCATATAACAAAATGTTTCATGATGATCAACTTTTGTCGTCATACTACATTTGTACAAAAGAATGGATGTCTACTTTAAGAGGCAGCCTGATCCTCTGGTGATTGTATTAAAGATCTGAAGTAGTTTTAGATTTTTATTATCTGTGGGAATCCTTCTGGGCTCTTCTGGCAGCTTGTTTGTTTGTTCTGCCTTGAAGGTCTGTTGCTCATCCTATCATCCCCTGTCAAACTCCTCCGGATTAAGAGAAAATGCAAGGTTGCACTCAAAGATTTGGCACAAAAAGGGAAATGTCTTTTTTTTTTTTTTTTTTTTTTTTTTTTTTTACTTTTACAGATCTGGCTGTTATTGTAATCCCACTTCTTAGTCATTGCATTACATGCAACAATACACGGCTGGTTCAGTGTTGCTCAACATTTAAAAAGGATAAATAGGAACGCACCAAATTAAAGACCAAAAGCATCTGCTGTCAGTCAAGCAAATGGCAGTTTTCCTTTCTCTGGTTAGTAATCCTGTATAATTGCAGACTCTTTATGAGCTTAGTAGTAACATTTGAAGGGTTATATTGGAGAAAATAAAAATGAAGATATGAAATATAACAAATTTGCATCAACTTTAGACATCCTCATTTACAAAAACATTTATTGTAACATTTTTTAGACACACCTGACACATCTGAAAAATGTGTGTGTATATATATAATATATAAAAAATACACACACACAAACTGTGATATGCAGTACAGTATCCCTGAAGTTATTAGCTAGTCTGTATTTGAAGAATGTGTTATTCAGTTATATCTTTGACCATTCTAAATGGCCTGTACTTGTACAGGGCTTTATCAAGTCCAGAGTACTCCAAAGCGCTTCACACTACATCAGTCATTCACCCATTCACACACATTCACTCGCTGACGGTGGTGAGCTACATTTGTAGCCACAGCTGCACTGGCGCAGATGGATAGAGGCGAGGCTGCCAACAGGTGAAGTGTCTTGTCCAAGGACATAACGACCGAGATGGTTGGAGCGGGGGATGGAACCAGCAAAATGTAAAGTTTTATGAAAATGTTAGGACATGAAAAAGACTTTTGACATAATATTGGGAAAATCGCAAAAAGATGACATGCAACCAGTATGGAAAACAGAATTTAAGCAATATATAGCCTTTTTATATTTGTTGTATATGTCAATATTGTGCATTGTTTGTATTCATTAAAATAGCTAAATATCAAAATGTTTTTAAGCTTTTTGAAAGTGTAAAATTTTATTCTATAGAGGTCATGATTATGTAGACTATAATTGGCAACAGAAAACATTGGCCCTCGTTTATCAGATTTGCATACGGCTGAATATTTATGGTATTAGCTTTTTCCTGTTAATTTCTGTGATCATTAATGTAGATGGGAACATCGGATATTGTCAAATCCGGCAGCAGGCCTCAGATCGTGTACACATGTTTGTCGGTGTGGATCTGCGGTGCTGCAGGGAAAACAAAGCTGTGTCACTGCTCTGGACAGTGGACAGTGGTGTTTAATTTGATGCTATGTGGTGTGATGAACTGATACGAGGCTGAAAGGCTGCAATACGTAGACGGGGCCTCATCCGCCACCTCTAATGGTTGGCTGGGCACCCAACGGAGGCCTGAACTAGTTGGGGTGAGAAAAGGGAAAGGAACGCATGGAAGACAGTTGCTGAGTAAGTGGCTGCAGTTCTGCAACTCAGAAAACGTTTGATACCAGGAAGAGTTGGTGCTTTATAGAAGTGCAGAAATAGGTGTCCTTTTTATTCTACCAACCATGCATTTAAATGTTCTGCAGTTCACATCTTCTGGAGCAGTCAGTTGGTGCAACGCATGTGATATAAGTGTTAAAACATGGTTTGTGCCAGCATAAGAAAACCATGTTTTCTCTATAAAACAGTTTCATTTTTGAATTATAAAGGGTGTTAACTGCAGGGGTTGGAAATACTAATGTGAAACCTTTTTTATCAGCAATATGAATGGAAATGATAGTAATTAAGATGTCATGTCTAACAATCCCTGCTGGAAGAACTGTGCCGATACAGAGTTTAAAGATTGTAAAGCATGCATTTCTTCAATTTAGTGTTCTTTAATGTTATCTAAGTTTGTTACACAGTGAAAGAAAATAAGCCCCACTTTAATTTCTTTCTTTCAAAACCAAGAATACAAGGGTAGGGTGAGTTACTTAGTCTGCCTGACAGTGATATGTTGGTCATTAAAGTGTGATCTGGTGTTTTTGACAGAGGGGGTGGGTGCCAAATCCTGCAGGACAAAAAATCCCTGTTTCCAAAATGTTTGTCTGTAAAGGGAAACATAAAGTAGTTTCCAATTCTCTGATAGGCACTTGTGCAAAGTTTGGACCTCAGAGAACACAGAGGGCCAACACCAGCAAATAGCATGGCTCTTTAAATCATTACTGACTGAAAACTACATTCAATGGGCTTCATCAACTTCTATTCAGTCTCTCTCCACTGTTTTCCAGACTCTGGGAGCTTGATTTCTAAATAAAATGTAATTATTACTTTAATCTGAAAAAATAGCATTTGACCACTGGGCAATAGTCCGGCCGTTTTTTCCTCAGCCCAAGTAAGATACTTCTGATATCCGTGGTTCATGAGTCGTTTAAGATGTGAAAAGTGACTTTTAGACCATCGCAAAGTCCGCATTCTTCCAAACGATTGTGGAGGCCATTAAGTGGCCGTACTTCTTTAGTTATGACCAGGTTATGTATTAAAACATTTCCATTTGTAATTTACATAATATTTGCTTAGTACAGTAAATTTTGGATTTACATTTGCTGTAAGCCCTAATTATCAACATGACAGCAACTCGTTTATATTACTGTGTATAATGACTCTGAGTTTCACTTTTTACCTTGAAGAGCAACTTTTCGCTACATTGTTTTTCTACATTTTTGTTTCCATTTTTTATTCCGTTAGAGCCAAACATGTTACCAGTGTGACACAGGCCTGTTGAAAAAGAAAAGGAATTCTTGCAGGCCTGCTTACCTTAAAGATAAACGGTGTTACAGCCGAGCCTCTTACCATTGTCTCCAACAGTTAACGTTTACTTCTTCCTCGTGCGCTTTGACACCGTTAGCTAAAACTCTGACTGACACCACCTTCAACTGATTGCGGTGTGAACTAAAAGAGGTTGTAGCCTGGGGACAACTGTTTTAGATGCTATCTGTGTCTTATTTCAATTATGGCTTGGATCACAGAAACTGCCGGCGTGATAACAAACCAGCTGACAGCTACTTCTTTAGGGCAGGAAATTAGTTGTACAACAATTGATGTCGTCTGAGGTTAAATGTCCATTCTGATGAAGCATTCTTCAAAGGCAGACGTATCCAGCTGCGGTGCCATCTCCTCCTTCTTAACGTTAGCTCTAAGAGAAGATGAAAGTATAGCTTATGACATTTCGACAGCTCTGTGGCTTTTAACCCCATTTGGGAACCTCTTGTGAAAAGTTAAGGAAGTTTAACATTAATTAGCTTTGAAGGCATGCAGCTAAACATGACAACGTTGAGCTTGTTTAGTGTATGATGTGCATAGTATCATTTTTAGAGTTATAAATGACGGTGAATGGAGAATTAAAGGAAGAGAAGACGCTACAGAATTTATAAAAAGAAAAATGAAGGGACTTGCTCGACTCCAGAAGACGTTCATGAGGGTAGGCCAGACTCCAGAGGAGTTCTACATAGTTCCACTGTCCAGCTGCTGTCCTAATGTAAAATTAATTGATGAAACCTCTAAAGATATCTTTGTCAATGAAAATCTAGATGGAGATTGGATATTCAAAAAATCTGGTAGAATAACAAAGGACAGTTTTTTTTATATATAAGAACAGGGAAAAGGATTTTGGAGGGTAAAATTTAGAGCTGGACAATTAATCGCATTTGCAATGTAATCGCAATAAAAAAATAAAATAAAAAAATTCCAAATCGCAGAGATTTGTAACAATTAATGGATCAAACACGTCATTAAGGTGTCGGTAATATGTTAAAAGTGTGTTTCCCTCTACAAGGAAGGGAAGAGAGCCGCAGCAGTGAGATAATCTAATTTTATTATTTAAGAGTTTATATACATATACATTTTTTACCAGAATCTTTCAGGAATCTCACCATAGCATTAAGTACTGGTCAAACTGTTTAATACATAGACTTGTTTATTGGTTGCACTTTATGTTCAGCAAGGATTGATGTCCAACTCAGCAAGCTATTCTCAATTGAATAAGAATATTCTGATTAATAAAAACAATTAAATTTCTTGCTTTAAACAGTCCTTGTTTGCAAATATCTTTATCTACAGGTCATTTTTGTTGCTTGTGTTTAATGCAGAGAAAAGTCCAAATTAAATTGATTTTGTGTTTGAAATATGTTACAATTTTGATTTTTGACAAAATCGTACTGGCCTAGTAAAATGCATTTCACTGACCACTTAGGTTCATTACTATATCACAGCTTGCACTAGAGTTTGTTCTCAGCTTGTTCCATAGAGGCTTGCTCGTCTTTCCACATCATCCATTACATTACTCTGTTGCTTTCTCAATTTTTATAGAGTTACAAAGAAGGGACACAGTTTACCGAGGCAAATCACAGTAATTGTCTCATTATCTCTACAAACAAGTTGCGTTTATACAGTGAATGCTGTTTTAATAAGCACTCTGGGTTTATCCAATTTCTATACAATTCTTTAAAGCATTTTCAAAATTGCATTTGCTGTGCCTGTTTAAAGTATTAATTCACCTTTAACATATTTTGTCACATTCTAACCAAAAACAGCAGCTTATTTTCTACAGCCATACTCAATAAATTAGAATATGGGTTCCAATTGAGGCTCATTTGTCCGATTAAAAGTACCTTTATAAAATAACAACCTTTAGGCAAGTATTACACATACTTTTCATTAAGCTCACATTTGGGTATTAAAAATTAATTTTTTATCGGATTGACGTAGGGCTGGGCGATATAGAAAAAAAGCTTATCGATAAAAAAAAATGCATATTGATCGATATCGATAATTATTGAAAATATTTAAAACCATATTTTATGTGCAGCTCTGCCTGGACATTTTATGTTGCTGCTAAATGATTTAATTTAAATAAAGAACACAAACACAGAATTCCAATTAAATCTTTATTTAACCAACTTTGGTTGGTTAAATAAATAGTGGCAGGTTTTTCAGCTGCAGAGAACAGCAGACATATCCATCACTATGAAGCATGTTACTGCATGCGTTATGTCCTTATGCCGCTTGGACGATTTGTCATTTTATCACAAAGAAGGGAGCCCAGTTTAGCTGCTGTACCTGCTTTGTTTTGGAAGAAGTTCCAGAAAATTCTGACGACGCGGGGCCGCACAGCTCAGCTCGCGGGGCCGCACAGCTCAGCTCGCGGGGCCGCACAGCTCAGCTCGCGGGGCCGCACAGCTGCGGGTGTGAGCGGCTTACGTGATGAATACTGGTGGGTTGCGTTAACAGACTCTGCTTTTACCGGTTCCTTGCAAGTTTTACAAATCACTGTGGTTTATTTCTATCAGGCTGGCGAACTAGTAAAACCCCGTTTTGGGACAATTTCCTCTGCCGCTACTTGCTGCGACATATTCACGTGTTGTGTGTTGTGGTTTGAGAGGGCGGCGCTTAGTGATGGCGTGCCGACTGTAGCAAGGAAGTAAAACTGTCTATCGAAGTTTTTATCGACCCTATTTTTTCCTATCGCGCCACACGTCTATCGATCGATAGATATTGTTATTGAATTATCGCCCAGCCCTAGATTGACGTAACATTTTAATCTTAAATGTCTTTATTATATGTAAGCAAAAAAATCATCATTAACAGAAATAAGGGCTTTAAAACATCAGTCTGTGTGTAATGAATCTATATAATGTGTTTACCTTAATTGGGTTACTGAAACAAATGATTATTTTTGATGATCGTCTAATTTATTGAATATGACTACATGATAGGCCAACTTAAAGTAATGCTCAGCTCTGATGTGGGGGAAAAGGGTTACAATGGTTGTGTCTATCAACTTTGCACATTTAGACACTGACATTTTCGTCCATTCTTTGCAAACTACCTCAAGTTCAGTCAGATTGTTTGGAGAGCAGTTGTGAATATCCTTTTTTAAACTTTGCAGCAGAAACTCCCTTTATTCAGGTCTTTGACCTTTTGGACTTTGACTGGACCATTTTAACACATTACTATGCTTTCTGACAACGGTAAAAGTAGTCTTGCAATCTGAAAGTTGCTAATTAGAGTTCAGCTTCCTCCTGTCACATGTCGGTGTGCCCATGGACAAACACTTAACCCTCCCTAAGTTGCCCAGTTGTGTATGAATGTGTGTGTGTTAGTGAGTTTGATTGGGTGACTGTGGCTCTGATATAAAGCTCTTTGGGTGGCCGAAATGATCAAAGAAAATGGCAAATAATATCAGTCCATTTAACATATAAACATTTTTAGTTGTAGCTGGCTTTATATTTAGGTGGTTTCACCTCCCTATAACAAAGTGAAACCATCCAACTTCTCACAAGCTTCCCATTCCTTGCTACAAAAAAATATACCCACAGCATGGTGCTGCTACCACCATGTTTTACTATGGGACTGGTTCATTAAGGCCAATGTGCCCTTTAACCTTCTTCCACACATATCAAATCAAAAAGTATGTGTATATATATAATTTATTTAAAAAAAATATTTTGTTGTCTGACCTGAGCACCTTTTTTCACATCTTTATTGTGTCCCCTACATTGTTTGTAGCAGTAGGTAAGTGGCATTTCTTAGGGTTTCCAAGAGCATTATCATGTTGAAAGGTGCTCCTACCTGAGCAGCTGAATAGCTGCAGTTCCTCCAGAGTTATCTTGGGCCCCTTAACTACTTTTCTGCTTTTGGAGGACGGCTATGTCTAAGTAGGTTTGGAGTCAGACCAAATTATTTCCGTCTTCAAGGATTGTACTGCTCCAAAGACATGAAGAGCCAGGATCCTTGATCTTTTACTTCAGACCCTATTTCCTTGTGTTTGTAATTTTAAAAAACAGGAAAATAATAATATTATATATATTAATCATGCTTGAAGTGCTGAACAAATGTTTTATCTTCATTTTAAAGCCTTTTGGAAACATTTTACTTGCTCTGGGAAACCAAACCCTTGACTGAAACAATGTTTAAATATTTGTGTACAGCTTTACAGATTGTGCTGAGAAAAACTGGATTGATACCAGTGTTTGCAAAGACTTCTGTGTTGCGAATTTGTTCTGAACCTCGGCAAACATCTCCAGAGCTGGAGAGTATGATGTAACACAACCCCAATCCCTGAGAGCGATGCTAAATGCACAATGAAATGGTATCCCTGCTCCTCTTAGGACTGTTACTCATCGAAATTGAGACTTTAACCTCCGACTAAGCAACAGCATGCTCGACATGAGAAGGTTATTCCTCTCAGTGGTCCGTTTTCAAGTCGGAAGTTGATGTCCGCTGGATATTATCCCCCCTGCTGTGTTTAGTGGTAATGAATGGCAGTTAATGAACACCACTGCTGAGGCTGGCTTCCCCTGAATCCCTGTTTTCTCCACCCGTGTGCTGGTGGCTGTCTGGGAGATGAGAGGGACGAACAGCTAGGGAAGCAGAAGGGGGAAAGGACACAGCAGGGGGGCTGTCACACCTTGTACCATCCCAACACCGAGGTGGGAGCTCCTGGAGCTTCAACATGACAGATCAAAGAGAGATGCCGCTTAAAGGAAAAGGGCAGGTTAAGTTGCTTTGTTCTTTCCAGGCACGTGCATGTTTATGGTGTTTGATATACCTCACTGTTTAATTTAATAGATAACATAATCTGGTCTTTTTCATGTTTCATTAGCTGGTTTCTGTCCCCCCCCCCCCTTCATTGTCTTTCAGCCACAGGGATCTAAAGCCTGAGAACCTGTTGCTAGATGAAAAGAACAATATCAGGATAGCAGACTTTGGTATGGCCTCTCTTCAGGTCGGAGACAGCCTATTGGAAACCAGCTGCGGGTAAGCATCAGCAAAAGTATTGTTTATCACTCGACTGCATTAAGTCACACCATATTCTGTTAAAATTCTGTAGGCTATAATATATATATTAAAAAAAAATACATATATATATATATATATATATATATATATATGTATATGTATATATATATGTATATATATATGTATATATATATGTATATATATATGTATATGTATATATGTATATATATATGTATATGTATATATGTATATATATATATGTATATGTATATGTATATGTATATATGTATGTATATGTATATATGTATATATATATGTATATATGTATATATATATGTATATATGTATATATATATGTATATATGTATATATATATATATGTATATATATATGTATATATGTATATATATATATATGTATATATATATGTATATATATATATATATATATATATGTGTATATATATGTATATATATATATATATATATATGTGTATATATATGTATATATATGTATATATATATATATGTGTATATATATATATATATATATATGTGTATATATATGTATATATATGTGTATATATATGTATATATATATATATATGTGTATATATATGTATATATATCATAGTTTTATCAGGTGAGGGGGAAAAAAGAAGGTGGAGCGAACAGGTCAACTGCTTTCTGAAGCCTCCACGGTGTGCAGCGTAAATCTCTGGAGGACAGACTCTTGCTATCGCTCTTGGAGCACGGCCAGGGCCTTGGCCAAACATTACTGCTCTCCATCTCCTCCCCTTTCACAGAGGGGTTTATGATCTAGCATTTACCATCACACCAGGCTCATCAATCCTACGACTACAATGAATTTGCCTGCAGGAGAAGTCACTTTCAGAGTTGGATGGCTGTTATCAAATAGAAGCCTGAAGTCCCTGGATTATGAGGGCTCTTTTTAACCCTGAACTGTGTGGATGATGCGGGTTTTTCACAGTGCACATTTGGGGAGTTCTTTCAGAACTAGAGATGGCACAAGTCACAGTTTTGTGTATGTTTTGCCAATAATTATTTTTTGTAAAGCTTCAACCAGACAATGATTTTAACCAGTTCCGATTCCTCCCTAGAAATTATAATACAAAAAAATACGAGCAAAGTATGACGAAATTTAGAGGTCAATAATTATTTGTATTAGGAACAACATCATGTTATGTGTGTGTAAGAGAAGTCACTGTAAAGTAGGGTTTTAATATATAGAACAAAGAGAAACTCAGTATGAAGTTTAGCATCTTATATTTGCAATAAGCTCAGTTAGTCCTGCTAGAATTACTAAACGTGCACTCTGTGTTACACAGTGAATGGCAGTCCGTACATTTTAAATCTGAGATTACGAAAATATGTCCACATTTCCAAATCCATCATAATCTAGTCAGGGCGGATCAAGATCAAAATCATCAAGTTCCTCTCACCAGCTCATATCTAAATGTACTTATAATAGGAAGCCATGATATTGTTTTTACAACTACAACATGTCCCTTGATAGAAGTTCAAATCTCAAAAGGATAAAAGGGAGGAATGTTGCTGTACTTCTTATTTGCATTAAGTTTCAGACTCTTGCTGTCTTGCACCCTGAAGGAACTGGAGATGTGTTAACATTTCTTTCTTCTCTATTCTGTTTTCTACTTACGTCACTGTGCTTTTTTTTACCTCATTTTCCACACCTCACTTACACTGAAAATAGAAAAGTTTGAGTCTTCTTCACTAAGCAGCACCAAAGAGTTAGCTCGACGTGGTATTTTGAATTAGACATATTTGTTACCTTCATTGTCTAGTAAGGTCTCAATATCAGGAAAATATAGAAAATGTTCTGGTTCAGAAATGTCTGTCAATGTGGAAATCTTGAGGCGTTTTTGTTTCGTCCTATCACTCTCCTTGTAGGTTTGGGTGATTGGAAGGCCTTGTCGCATCTCCCCTGTCCAGATTAATTTGAAATTTCACATGTATGCAATACATATGCTGTTCTTGGGGCAGAGACGAAGCTCTCAGTTCATCACTCCCTCTTTCTTTGTCCATCTCATCCTCCCATCCTAGGCATTGCCACTTCAGTATGATTCTGCAGATAGATCCATCCAGCTGAAAATGTAGCATAGTTTTTTCCATCAGTAACAGTAATCCATAAACTCATATGACTCATCAGTAGGGAATAGCCTAGCTGTATGTGTACAGTGACTTGCAAAAGTATTCACCCCCAGGGTCGGGGTCATAAAAAATAGCCCCGTCAAAACCATCATCTTCCAATGGAGAGCACATGGTACCAAGACAAACCTGCCAAGAGAGGACCGCCCACCAGAGCTCACAGACCAGGCAAGGAGGACATTAATCAAAGAGGCAGTATGGAGACCAAAGGTAACCCTGAAGGAGTTGCAGAGCTCCACAGCAGAGACTGGAGTATTTGTCCATAGAACCACAACAAGAAGTACGCTCCATAGAGCTGGGCTTTACAGAAGAGTGGCCAGAGAAAAGCCATTACTTAGTGTTAAAAAAATAAAAAAGGCACATTCTGAGTTTACCAAAAGCATTTAGGCAACTCGCCAAATGTATGCAGAAAGGTGCTCTGGTCAGATGAGACTGAAATTTCACTTTTCAGCCACTAAGCAAAATGCTGTCTGGCCAAACCCACACCCTCCCATCACCCCGAGAACCCCATCCTCACAGTGAAACCAGGTGGAGACAGCACTATGCTGTGGGGATGTTTTTCAGCAGCAGGGACTGGGAAACTTGTCTGAGTCGAAAGAAATACAGATGGTGCTAAATACGGGGATGTTTTTCAGCAAAACCTGCATCAGTCTGCCTGTGATCTGAGACTGGGACAGAGGTTCACCTTCAAGTAGGAAAATCACCTGAAAGCAAACTGCTAAAGCAACACTTCACTGGTTTAAGGGGAAACATTTTAAACTTGTTGGAATGGCCTAGTCAAAGTCCAGACCTCAATCCAGTTGAGAATCAGATTTGAAGATTGATGTTCACAAGTGAGAACCATCCAACATGAAGGAGCTAGAGCAGTGTGGCCCTGTGGAATGGGCAAGAATCTTGGTATCAAGCTGTGGTGAGCTAATAGATATATCCAATGGCACTCTCAGCTGTAACTGCCTCAAAAGGTGACTTAAAAACGTACTGACTCTGAATGAGGCAGTCTTGGATGCTGAAGTTTTCAGTTACTTTGTTGTGTGCTTTACAATTAAAAATAGCACATATTCAAAGTTCTAGGCAAGTTCTGTAAATGAAATGGTGCAAACTCTCAAACCCTTTTAATTCCAGGATGTGAGGCAACAAAAGTATAAAATGCCAAAGGGAGTCAATACTTGTGCTGGTCACTGTATGTATTTGCATAGCTATAGAATGTGAGAATCAAGAAAAAATAGTTACCTATTAACAGTGATGACCATGCTTCCTAAAAAAGACAAACCTAATCTGTAGTTTGATGCACTTTACCTTCTATTTTTAGAAGCGTTAATGCGAATTAGGTGCAGAGAGTTAGCTTAGTTTTGCTGAGTATATTTAGATATGTGAGTGGTACACATATCGAAGTAGGTCCAGAAGTTGTTGTTTTTTGCCTTCAGCTCCATCGTAATTCTGTTTGTGAGCATGTCTCAGAAATGTGTGGGCAGTGTGTCTATGCATATATCTGCTGGAGTCCAATACATGTGCCATAAACTGTAATTGTGGTTATTGATTATTCATGCTCTTCTGGTTGCCCCATCCCTAAGTGCAGATATGACACTTTTTAATTAAACAGATTTATCTGGGTCCCCTCTTGCCATGCGGCAGTCTGACGCAAATGTATTCCATTTGCCTTGGGTAATGGAGCCGAGTGGAGATGAGACTTGCCTCAGGTAGGGGTGGGAGACCTCAGAGAACATCTGATACATAAATACACCAAGAGCCATGTTAAAGGAGCAGAGGCACTGACAAGTGCTTCCAAGGGAATCTCTTTTCAGACCTAAGCAAACTTAGCTTTGGTTTTATTCAAGGTTCATATTCATCACTGTAAATACAATGTATCTATTGATTAAACATCTAAAAATTGACAAGGTGCAAAAATTTGGCTCATTATACATTTTACCAGTGCACCCATGTTTGGTATGGTACAGCATATTGTATGCTTAAAAGCATATGATATTTTGCTTTGTAAATCTATGAATCTTAATAGTTAGACTAACCCAGAGAGGCTCCCAAGTCTGCGTCCAAGAGAGCATACCCAGCATGTTTACAAGTTCAAAGTGCATGTTTAGTTTGAGCTTGCAAAAATGAATTTGCAACAGTTCTTGTTGTCTTTTGTCTCTTTCTGTATTTAAATCTAGTTGTGTGGCCAAAATGAAGCTTCCTGTAGCAGCTGGCTCATTTTAGTCAAATGTCCAAGATAGAACAACTAAAACTGTGAAATAGATGCAATTTCAAAGGAGCAAAATGAGCAGATCCCCTTTTATAATCATGCTACCCATTTCCATACACTAAAAGCCCCTCTGTGTGTAAAGTACCCAAGAGGAAATGCCGGATTTTTGGAAACGGATGCCAGTACTCAAAGTGGATGGTCAGGGAAAGCGTTTAATGACTGGCATATCCTAGTTTGAGATTTTTATAATTAAAAGAAGAGTGTAAGTGAGGAGATGGACAAGAAACATTATACCACAGTCTCTAAAACACCCGATAAAATATGCTAGTGAGGGTGTTCAAGTCTCAGATGAATTGACTTATATTGAAGTTATTATAGATGGATGAACCTGCTCCACCACAGTGTGAAGAGGCATCTTTTTATTCTAAATACATGCAATATCCAGTTTACATTTTTGTCCAGTGGGAATTACAAGGCAACAGGATAATGAGCTCCAAATACATATAATTTGGAAGACAAGTCACAAACCAAGCGGTGCTTATTGAGAGGGGCTAAACACTAATCCTAACCATAGCCAAAATATAATCTTTAGTGGGGAAGTCAGCTATCACTGTCCAGTTTTTGAACCACATTTTATATATTATAGAATATTGCTTTATTTGAATGGAAAATTTATGTATATAAAAAAATGTATATCTTAGTGACACCATTGTAAAGCCATAGAGGCTGCTTTTTCATGTCCAAAGGTTGCTTTTGGAATCAGGAAAAGTAAACTTGTCTTATTTTTATTCTTCTTTACTTTTCTTTGCATCTGTAAGCCGTCTCTGTGATATTAAATTTCACACATTGTCGCAGTGTTTTCCCATATTCAGATTTTGCCTTAATAGATCATATAAGCAACCGATGTGTTACCCAGGACGGATCAGAGAGAAGACAACCTGCACTTTCGGGTTTAATGCTACATCTGTGTGATTTATTTTTCTTCTAACACTAAAAAAAGATTAATCTATGATGCCGTGTTTGTTTTCTCCTCTGCACTGTGACAAACCGTTAAGTCCTTTTTGAATAACAAGTTGATGTTTATGCAGATTCCAGTTGTGGTTTCCACGTTGTGGTGGTGATGAGACATACAAGACATAACTAGTACAAATATCCTTTTCCCCCTCTTGCTCAAATGCATAATGCACCGTGGCACTTGCAATCACGAAGGACATATTTGCATAGGCTCACATTTGAACCTTCCCCGTTGACTGGCTGCTGGTGTGATTACCGACCAGTATTTTGACAGCTCAAGGAGCCGGGTCATCAAGGCTGGTATTCATGAGTACACAAGAAAACAGTCCTAGATAGGGCCTCATTAAAGTCTGATATTGTGGCACTAGACAGAAGGAGAGGGAGTTGTGGAGGACACATCTCAATAGGCTCAGGAGTTTAAGGAGACAAGTGAATATTTTGTAATAGCCTGTTTAATGGATCTAATTACAGACCGATTTCGAGATCTCCTTTTTTCTTCTCTTTTTCTGCCAAAAAAAAAAAATTGTATATAATGACAAGTTTTCTCCTCTGCTGCAGCTGGTGGATTATAGAGCAGTTTTAGTGGGCTTGCTCCATAAATCTTCATATGATATTGATGTGTCAATCAAGTCATTGGCTTTACTGTCAGGCCATCCAGAGGCTGTAAAGATTAGTGGGTCTGGTTACCGTCTGCTGTGCGAAGATGCCCTTGACTGAGCAAGCAGGAGGAAGCCATCTGAACACCCTGAGGTTGTTGAAACTGGAAACACCTTGATCTATGTCCACTGGATATGTTTACTACCCTGATGTGTATTAGAGATGTGTTCGTCTGACTGCTGTGACTACATCACAGACTTTAGAGTCTGTGGACTTTCCTCTTCCTCCTCCTTGTCTAGTTTATTTATTTACGCTGTTTTTCTGTTTTCCAGATCGCCACACTATGCATGCCCAGAAGTCATCAGGGTAAGCAATTTTGTTTCTGCTATAATTTATCACTTTTTAGAAATAACATTGGGAATGTCACCAAACCGTGTCTGAACTTGATCAACAAATTGTCTTTCCTTTAGGGAGAGAAGTATGATGGAAGGAAAGCAGACGTCTGGAGCTGCGGGGTCATTCTTTTTGCTCTTTTAGTGGTGAGTGCCAACTCCTTCCTGAGGTAAAGACATTGGCTGAGGAGCTGGTTAAAAATAGGTAAAGCAACATGACAGCATGCTTTTCCTTCCTGTCCGTCCATTGTTGGACATTTTGTTAATTTCTGTATTGTATTCATGTAAAAAAACTTGACAAAAAGGATGTTGACTAACTAGCTTTCACTTTCATCAAGTCTTATTAATTTCCATATTTGGTCATGCCCTGAATATTTTTTATTGGGATTGCATGAGCAAGACACATAAAAAGTAGGGTATACAGTACGTCACAATGATGAGTACACACCTCATATGTTTGTAAAGATTTTATCCAATTTTTTTCATGGGACAACATGGAATAAATGACACTTTGACACGATCTAAAGTAGTCAGAGTACCATATTTTTGTACCATAAGGCACACAATCAATTAACGTTTCTATGTGTGTCTTTGTCCACATATAAGGCGCACTGGATTATAAGGCGCACTAAATATTCTTCCCAAGTGTGTAATATCACTCCGCCCCTTCACGTATACAGCTCTCTATCCGTCTCTGTTAGGAGGACAGAGTAGTTGGACTACACTGCCCTGTTTCTAACATAAGGCCAAAAGAAACGTAACTTTTATATTGAATTAACTTACTAGGTTTATTGTTGCTAGCGCGTACTCTGGGTGCAGGCTACCTAAAGGCTCCCACATACTCAGCATACTGTGCGCATGCTGTGAGTTTGGTGGACTCCGCGTTGACTCTCTCCGGACATTTTACCCTTCATAGTCGAGCGTACTCTTGTCTACATTTCTTGTGGCAAATTACTGCCATTCCCACACTTTCTGCCAGTGGGACGAAACGACGAAACTGATTGTAAAATGTGTGATTAGCTAGCTGAGCACCTAGAGCCGTTTCTTTTCCAGCAGGCTCCCACCACACACCTGTCAGTGAGAACAGAGAGGGACTGTGATGCCGCGCGTCCTTGTGACCGCCTGCTTGAAGAAGCTCAGTGTATCAAGCTCAGTGTTGCATATAAAAAAGTTTGATTTAAAGAGTTCTTGCAGCCAATAAGTTTATAGTGTGACACCGCATACGTGGTCATAATAATGGAGCTCTGCACATACCTCAATGCACAGAGTCTGCCTTTAATCCGCCTCAAGTACGCGCGGACCTCCGTGGCGTGAAGTACCCCCGATTGTGGGGGCCTTTACATCAATGCACTTTTAGTTTGAACATTACAGTCAGGCAGTCTTGTAGACAGCTCAGTTGGCCGACCAGGTAGTGATACAGTGTACCATAATGCTCTGAATATCCATTGAGCTTACACATTTTAACAGATTTTTGGGCGCATTGTACCACATAAAATCGCCCAGTAAGCAAATCGGTAACCATATAAAGTGCACCATCAATTTTTTGAGAAAGTCTATGGATTTTAAGTGCACCTTATAGTCCGAAAATACTGTAGAGTTTGTATAACAGTATAACTTTGCTCAAAGTCACTCGGCATATAACCATTAATGTCTCAACGAATGGGTACAAAAGTGAGTAAACCCCTAAATAAAAATGTCCAAATTGTGTCCAAGGTTTCAAACCTTTGGGTGGCCACCATTATTTTCCATCACCAACTTAACTCTCTTGGGTGTGGGGTTCACTAGGGCTTCACAGTTTGCCACTGGAATGATCTTCCACTGTCTCAGGTTTTTTTTTTTTTTTTGTGGGCTTTACCAGGTTTTCCTCCATATTTGCCCCATTTATACTCGATTGGTCTTCCCACCAACTCTGACCAGCTTTCCTGTTGCCGCTAAAGAAAAGCGTCCCCATAGCGAGATGCTGCCACCACCCAGTTTGCCCCTGGGCATGATGTGTTCAAATTGATTTGCAGGGTTAGCTTTCCGCCACACAGTGTTTAGTATGTAGGCTGAAAAGTTACATTTTGTGCACCCTGTGGGGTCTCATAGATTTCTTTGAGCATGGCAAGAAGAAAGTCAACTCTTGCAGGCCATCTTAAAGGCCAACTCAGTCGAGTGCCTGACTAATGGTCGCTAATATGGGGCTTTAGCTGCGTCTGTTAATATTGCTCTATGTGACCAGATTTACATGACTCTGCCCTTTTCCAGTTGTGTAAAAATTGTCCTTTTGGGATGATGGATGGAACAGCGAGATGTCCAGGGCATGTTTTATAACTTAGGCCTGTCTCTGTCACTTTATCTCCAACCTGTATGGTGTGTTCTGTGGTCTTCATGATGCAGTTTGTTCACTGATTTCTTAAAGGTTTGTAAGAGGACCTTTACAATTAATGCTGTTTGTGTACAGAGAGTAAATTACATACAGGCAAAATTCATTTGCTGATTTGGTGACCTATGAAAGCAGTAGGTTGCATGTGATTTTGTTCAGGGCCCTAGGAATAAAAAGGGACAAAAGACTAATGTTTCTTGTTTTGTTTTTTAGAAAAATTGTGTATCCTTTCCTTCTACTCCACGCACGTCCTCTAATTTTATGGTTATAACAAAATGTGTAAAAGTTCAAGGGGAATTGATGGTTTGTTGCAAGGCAAAAAATGTCAAATTCCCAAATTATCTCCAAAAAGTTGAGATGCCCTCGGGCAAATGGGTTTTGCACAATTGCAAACAGAAGCATCTTTTCAGTCCTTATCTTGTACCTACACACATTGCTACAACTAAAATAAGATCTATTCTCCAGCCACATTATGTCTTTGGGTCCCCCGGCCAGGCAGCCCTTTAAGCTTTGTTGCATTAGCAGCTGTACTGGAGTTCCTGCACACTTCTGCCTAATAAATAATTCATGTAGCCAAGCTGAAAGAAGGGAGCCCAAAATAAATATCAACACTGACAGGGCAACTTTTTGCTACAGGCTTTGTGTATTTCTCTCTTTTATTGCTTCTTCCGCGCCATCTTACTGTCTCAGACAAACTTTTACTATGCAAAGCTGGGAATGTTTACTTTTTTTCTGATCTTGACCATTCTTTCACACCAGACAGAGGTTTTTCTGCGGCCACCCTTTGCCTGCAGAAACACCACCATTGTTCTTCTGTTTCCTCCTGCTGTCTTGCTGCGAGATAACCATTTGTCTGATTGTGGGAGACAGGGATACTCCCCAGCAGTTAGACTGAACTCAGATCATCTGTTACACAAGTCTACCCTTTCCTTTTTTCCCCCCACTTACTCCTCATTTCTCAGCCAATCTGTCTGTCTTTCCTGCCGGTTTGCTCTCCTCCATCTTGTCCTCTGATGGAGGCTGCCATTCGTCACACAGCCACATCTGTGAGGTGTCGGCATGCTTTGATAAATGACTGAGAGAATGCTAAATGAATGAGGGGAACGGGAAATCGGGGTGATTATTAGAAAAGACCCAATTACAGCTCATTGCTGTTTGTTTACGTGTTTTTGCTCTCCACCTGATGGCAGAATGCTCTATACTGAAAATTAAATAAATTGAAGAGGTTGATGAAAGCAAAATCACAGACTGTGGTTTTCCGTATTAGAGCATTGCAGAGCAGTTATCCTTTTCTTTCCCCCATTTTGCTTAGGTAAAGGCTTTTATTTATTATGCTGTGACCCTCATCCCCGCTACATTCTTCAAATTTCTTCCCTTCATCTGTCATCTGCCTCAACTGATTCTCTGCTTCTTCAGGGTGCCCTGCCGTTTGATGATGACAACCTTAGGAATCTCCTGGAGAAGGTGAAGTTGGGAGTGTTTCACATGCCACACTTCATTCCTCCAGACTGTCAGAACCTCCTCCGCGGCATGATCGAGGTGGATGCATCCAAAAGACTAACGGTCAGTTTGTTTCAGAGGCTCAATGACAGAGTAATGAGTCGGTTCTTCTATGTTTCTTTGTTGCTGTTTGTCATGAAGTTTGAGTTTGGCCCTATTGTGTCGATCCACAGGAGGTTCCGGTTTGTGGAAGGACTTCAACAGTTTCTTTCTCAAAGAATTGTTCATACCACTTATTTTTACATTACAGCCGCAAATAATAGTGTTTTATTAGGATTTCATGTCAGATATACCAATACAAAGTACTGCAAAATTGAAAGGTTAAAGGAATAGGACACATTCTTTACAAAACAATTTAAATTCTGAAAATAGTGGAGTAGATTTGTTTCTCCTCCCCGAGTAGAACCACCTTTCACTCCAGCTGCAAGGCTATTAAGTTATATCTTGACCAGCTTTGCACATCTATGGAGGAAAATGTTTGCTCAATGTTTGCAAAACAATTTCAAGAATTCAGATTCTCTTATGGATTTAAATCTAAACATGTGAATATGAAATAATCTAAACCGCTCCAGTGTAGCTCTAGCTGTATGTTTAGGCTTGTGGTCGTCACGAAAAGGCCAGTTTTTTTTCCCCCGTCTCAAGTTTGTTGTCTAACAGTTCCTTCCACCTTTCCTGTCCCAGTCTGAGAAAAGCATCTCTACAATACGATGCTGCCATGGCAATATTTCAAAGTGAGGATGCTGTGGGTAGGGGTAATGTGCCGTGTTGATTTTCTGCCACACCTAGCGTTTTGCATGAATCCCAAAAAGTAAAATATTGGTCTCTCACCTTTTTGCACATTGTCACTATCATTGCATAGCATAAAGGAAAAACTGCGGCTTTTTCATGCACACACACCCGAGGCGCTGGTGTATCTTTACGAATCAGTGCAACGGGTTTCATGCTCGTGCCTGTGAGGAAATGTGGTGACACCGTAGTTGGTAAATGTTTTCGCTCCATTTCCTTTTGCTGTAGCTTATCTTTTACATTGTCAGAATAACTATGAGCAGGGTAATACTACAATTTTGACAATAGATTTTATTTTAGAGAAAAATAAAATATGAAAATTGTGCAAAAAACCTCCCAAAAGGTCTATTTGCACGTATTGCAGCTACGTGAGCAAAAAAAACACACCTTTTTATTATGCTGCATGTGCTCTGTTTTCCTTATTCTCCTGTTCCCTCTGTTTGATGAGGGCAGGTCACCCTGAGATCCCCAGATATGCCCACCAGAAAGCAGCAACAGCGTCCTCAATAAAGGGTTATACTAAGACCAAGCTGCTGGGTGAGAATATGGTATCTGTCTGCTCCCGTCTCCTAACTCCAAATGGAGAACAGAGGATGCATTGCAGCCTCACAGAATGTCGAATAGCCTTTCAGTTTGAGAATCCTTAAAGATTAGAGGTGAGCACCAAGTTACACATGAGGCAAGAACACCCAAGGGCAGACATCACAACAAGAGGGGACCTGAGGTTATTTGTGAGGGCTTGTTTTTTTTCAGAACAGTTTAATGGGTCCATTTACAGTCTAACCATACAACAATAATTCTGTTAGCTTTTGTTGATTAGATTTTGCTTGTTGATGTTTGAAAGATTGCATCTCACAAAAAAACTTTAATTTTCTGTGGTTAGACATCCAGAGGCAGTTGTGAGCTCTCCAGTCAAAAGTATACAGAAACCCTAAAAAGACCCGTTTACTCCTGACGGATAAAGAGATATGGCAAGCTCCTTGAAACCTCTAATTATCCCAAACAGATAATGCCCACATGGGGAGGGTAAACTTTAAAAGTTGGTGGAATTAAAGTTAATTAAGTTATGTTTTTGTTTTTTGTTTTTTGCATCAGGTGATATATTATAAACTGATTCACATGATTCAGTTATTTGACGTCAGTATGACTATTTAAAACTTCCAGTAACCAAATTTCTACATAGGAGCCTTTCGAAATACAGTGGTCTGACAGGATAAAGAGGCAGGAATGTTCATCTAAATGGCTTTCACATAACTTAGCAACATCATAGGGGACAGTTGATACAGATTTAAAGTCTAATTTACTACACACACAGACACAGAGTCCTTCAGTCCATCTACTGCCTGAAACAAGCCATCTTCCTTCATTTGTCTTCAAGACTACTCTCAAAGCCCCATTTTTTGTTTGTTTGGGCAACTAGTAGAAGCTTTCTGTCACAAAGCAGCCAGTGTTTGAGTTATATTTTTAGATTTGTGTTCTGTGGCCATTGAAGATGGTGGTATGAATATTTGTCATATCAATTTTCTCGTTGAATACACCAGTTCATCATAAAACACAACAGAAACACAACAGTTATTTGACTGGAATCTAAGCTTTTCAATTTGAGCTTATTCATACAATTACACAAGCAATATCATCTGAAAGTGCTTCACGAAACAGAGATCCAATGTGTTTGCAGACATTTAATCAGATCTTTCAATCATATTGACAGGTTCAAATTTGATTTAATGCGTTACAATGTGATCCTAAACTTAATTTAACTCCAATGCAGTCAAATTCCGTTTATAATGCCATTTTTTCAGTTTATCTAAGGAAGCCTACTCAGTTGAATTAAGTCATCAACTTTGCAGCAATCCCCCCTGAGTAGGCATGTGGTGACAGAAGAAAAGAACAACACCTTTTTTTTTAACTAGAACAAACCTCCAGGAGTACCCAGCTTAGCATGAGTGGCCATTTGGGAATTTGGGAGTAAAACACACACACACACACACACACACACACACACACACACACACACACACACACACACACACACACACACACACACACACACACACACACACACACACACACACACACATACGTTGGTATGTACATCTGTGTGTATATCTATCTTTGTAAGGACCGAAACTTTGTGTTGCGTGGACAACTGGCATTGTGAGGACATTTTTGCAAGGTCTACACAGTGCAAACTGGGCTAATGCTTAGGTTTAGGGCTAAGGTGTGAATTGAGTTTAGGTTAAGGTTAGGGATGTACCTGTGACCTTAGGTTTAGGGTTGGGTTCAGGGTCAGGGCATAGAAAGCAATAGAAAATGTATGGAAGTCAATGGAAGGTCCACACACACATTCTTGTTGAAATACAAAGTGAGGACTGTGCCTTGAATTCCATAGACTTCCATTCATTTTCAAGCTTTTCTATGGCCTAACCCTGACCCTAACCTTTACCAGTATACACTTAAACCCACCCTAAACTAAACCTATTTGACACCTAAATGCTAAATTTAGCCCCTAGCCCAGGAAAAAGTGAGGACCAAAGAAAATTGCTCACGTTTCATCAAAGCCCTCACTTGTAGAATTAGCAAAAAATGTTCTTGCTCAGCCAATACAAGAACACGCACAAACAAACAAAAAAGTATGCGGAAGCACTTGTGCAGGGGTACTTTCTATCCTATTCTATTTCTATTAATACAGATGTCTAAAGATGTCTTTATGTCCTCAATTTTACAAATAGGTATTTGCCGATATAGGATTCCAATGGGATACTTTGTTTAAATCAGGGGTGTCAAACTCATTTTGGTTTAGGGGCCGCATTCAGCTTAATATGATCTCAAGAGGGCCACACGAGTAAACTCATTGCAAGATTAAATAGAACTAATAAAAGTGGTCTTGTTGATATTTATATTAAATTCATTTCACTTTTAAACAATATAATATGAATAACCTCAGCGTTTTTAAAAAAAGTATGTGCAATTTCAACAATACTTTTGCTCAGTTAAACATTTACTTAAGTGCATTATGCATAAGAACTGATCACAGTGATTGTACAATGTTGAAAAACATTTATTCACATTTTTTGGAACTTAAAAACACTGTCCTGCATGACAAAATACATCAAACAGATAAAAATTAAGAAATGATTTAAAATCAATTTTCCACATCTGAAGCTCAGTGCTACAATCTGCTGTTTAAAACACAGCGCCCCTCGTGGACAATATAGGAACTCCAGATTTTCAATTAAACGAAGTACATGTTTTTTTCCATAATTGTTTTATCATTCTCTTCCTTTATCTCCTCTTTCTTTCACCTTTTCTTTTTTCCTTCTTGTTCTTCATTTCATCTCCTACTTTCCCATTGTAGTGTCCATATCATTTGAGACATTCCCCGCATGAATCATAATAAAACTATTCACATTCATAAATCAAGCGGAGCACTATGGCAAAAGCAGTACTGCTCCACTTGTGAAAGTCAAATCTGATGAGCTCTTTTTGGCATTAAGACAACAGTTCTTATTGCCACATTGCCAGACAGGACACTGGAGGGAAAAAAATAAAAAAATAAAAATAATGATAATGCATTTAGCCACCGGGCCGGACTAAATTGTTCGGCGGGCCGGATCCGGCCCGCGGGCCGTATGTTTGACACCCCTGGTTTAAATCAATGCCTTATCTATGTTGCAAAATATCACACCACTTATTCAACTCTGTTTATTGCAATGGAGTCTCTCCTACCTATTTCTTCTTGAAGGTAACAGATATTTCTTCCCAGATAGGAAAGTACTATATTTTTCTGACAGTGTGTCGCCTAAAACATAGCTTTATCATTTTGTCACCTTCCTAAAATAATGGCCCATGTAATTTTGCCCAAAAAATCAGCTTAATAACCTTTGGCCATATTATTTTGTGTTTTCTGAAAAACCTAGGAAAAAAATTACATAGGCCTTTATTTTAGGAAGTTGATGATTTGCTATTTAGATTTTGAAACACCTTGACGGTGCAGCTTGAACACATCTTCAGTGAAGGACCCAGGGTCATAGGGTAGATATAGATATGTCTGACTTGAAACAAAACTATTTGTCTTGAGCACTGTGTGGGCATTAGGAGTGTTGCCCTTAATTGGTTTCAGTCCTAAATAAGTAATAGGAGTTTTTGTGTAAGAATTGACGACTTTGTCTTCCACAGCTCCTCTTCCATATGGGGTCCCTCGGGGTCAATCCTCGGTGCCCTCTACATACTCCCCCTCGGCTCTATTTTTAGGAAAGATGGCATTTCATTTCACTGTTATGGTGATGATTGCCAGATCTATTTCCCCTTGGTACAAAACAACACTTTCCAGTAACTCACACACTGCCTTGAGGACATTAAAGCATGGATTTCTCTGAACTTCCTTAGTCTAAATGAAAACAAGACAGAAGTTATGTTGTTTGGACCGAGTTGCTGTCCCTCCCCTAAAGTAGATTTTGGCTCATTGTCATTTTATCTCAGGGACCGTGTCACCAATCTGGGGGTAAAAGTTTGACTCTGATTTTAAATTTGAGAAACAGATCAGCTGTGTTGTTCAGAAAACGTATCAACTCCGCAAAATAGCTAAGATGAAATCAATCTTAGTAAGAACTGACTTGGAGAAATTAGTCCATGCTTTTATCACAGTTGGTCTTGACTACTGTAATGCACTGTATCTAGGCATTAGCCAGACCTCTCTTGCCCGTCTACAGCTTGTGCAGAACTCTGCTGCTCGTTTGTTAATGCAGACCTGTAGGCGCAAGCATATCACTCCCATCCTGGCATCCCTTCACTGGCTCCCTGTGCACTACAGAATACATTTTAAGCTTTTATTATTTGTTTTTAAATATTTGAAAAACCTTGCTCCACCCTATTTATGTGAGCTGATTCAGCCTTACTGCCCACCCCGATCCCTTAGATCTGCTGATTAGTTGCTGCTGACAGTCCCTAAAACTAGGCTGAAGCTCAGAGGTGACAGAGCACATCCTTTTGCTGCTCCCAAGCTGTGAAATCACTGACCCTTGAGTATCATATTGAGTATTTTCCTGTTTTTAAATCTTTTAAAAATGCATTTTTATTCCCTAGCGTTTAATACATTGTGATCTTGTCGTGTATGCCGTTTAAAATACTTTTGATGTGAACCGGATTTTTTGGCTTTGATGTTGTGTGCGTTTGTCATGTATGTTTTTAACTTATTTTGTTTTTGTTTTTTTACCTTTTCTTGTTTTAAAAACCTGCAGTTTTTTAAAAATGTGCTATATCAATAAAGTTAATTGATTGATACAGTGTTGATTAAAAAAAAATGCTCCTGCTGTGGATGTTTTCATGTGACATTTTGCTGGAGTGGGAGGGTAGCGATTGCTTGTTTGCTCAATATTTTTTGATCATATTTCAATGTTGCAGTTAATTCTGTGTGTGGACAACAACGCACTCATACAACTTGCTTTGAATGTTGTACAATTTAGGAACTAGTGTTTCTGCCTGTAGAGCTGGAGATAACTGAATACAGCACTAAGACTGACCATGAGCTGGAGGTCTTTAACTGCAAACATCATCCTAAAGGGTAGAACACGCTGTGATTGTTGAGGAACACCCAGAGTCATCAGATCAAAAAATAATGTAGATTTTGTAGTTTTGCAAATCGTGCACAAGAATGTAGACCTTTTCTTTTTATTAACCCCTCAAAAATACAAGCAAAAGGTCTGCTGGAAAGCAGCTGGCTAAATGTCAGACAGATGCATAGTTGAGTTTTGTTAGTCACACAAATGGTGAGTGGAAACTACTTAATAAGTGCCCTAAAAGTGAGAAACAATCTGTTTTGTTTTCAATATCCAACAAAGTTAACCTAAGTAAAAAGAAAAGATATTCAAAGAATAGTCATTTACTACGGAAAGAAAGCTATCCAAGCTAACCTAACTAATAACGGGGGAATAATAGGGGGGCAAACGTTTTTTCACTGTACTGTACATAATCCAGATGTGCTCCCCCTGCATACATAAAGGACATTTACAGTTAATGTCACTTTTTACTTTAAACCCCATTACTGTCTGGGATGTGGGTGATATTCGTCTCCTGCCTCCAGGCCTTCAATAAAATGCAGTGAGAGTAGGTCACGCACTGGCCTGTATCTGATAGCCAGGATCTCTCTGTCAATACCATGACCTCTGCAGAGGCATACAGCAGTCACTGAGAGTTGCTAACCAGCCTGAAAGGGTCTCTGATTGCTGCAATATCGCACACAGTCATTTATCAGTTCTGCCACACAGAGGTAGGTCCTATGGGATGCGAGAAAGATCAAGACATTGATGGAGACATATACACATGGACTCTGAATGAGTGACAATAATTAGACCTGCTCTGTGCATCTCCTGTGGTTCCACAACAGCAGCGTGAGCAAATTAAAAAGTCCCAGCAGTGACATTGATCTTGTTTCCGTCTCTGGCCGGTTGAAGGAAGGAGAAGTTATTGCAGCAGACATCTTCCTTTGTTGCCCTTTGGCTCGCTGTTTCTGCCTCTCGTTGCTTTTGGCACACTTACAAAAGACCACGTTGATGGGGTTAGGGGCCGAGCGGCTACGTCACAAGTGCGATGAAAAGGGGTAACAATGAGGACGCAATTTTTGCAAAAAACTTGGAGAAATGGAAAGCAAATCATAATGGGAGATTCTTTTTGAGAGCAGGGGTGTTGCAGGGTCAGTGCGAGAAAACCTCACTCTCTCTTCATCAGTTTGATTTTCCTCAAAGGCTACAATATTTTTCAAAAGCCTAATTTATTTCAACTATTGAACTGTAATGCCCTGACAGAACCCGGAGACCCGATAATTCAGCCAACACAGAGAAAAAGCATTTAAGAATGTTTATTGTCAATAAGCCGGTGTTGCTGGAACAGGAACTGACTGGAGCTCGTACTGGAATCACTGTGGGGGAGAAGAGCACGGTTACTGGCAACTCAGTGGAAGTAATGATGCACTGAATAAAAGCGACTAGCCTTCCCAGATGCCGAGAGGTTGCACTGGCTCTGATGATTGATCCCAACGGCTCCGTCTGAATGAGTCGGATCACTGACTGACTGATCCAAATCTCGCCGTGGCTAGACAGGGTAAATGCCAGTGAGGAAGTCGTCGTCAGTTCGGGGAGACATGCACAGGGCAGATGTTTCCAGAAGGGCGAGACAAGAGGGAAATCCAGGATCCAGGCGAGAGAATTGGTAACAGGAGGCACACACACCAGGCAGAGGTTTCCAAGGAGGGCAGAGACAGGAGACAGGTTGGAGGTTCAGGCTTGGGTCATACATGATAGGCAGTAGAATCCAGGCAGGGCAGAGGCAGGCAGGCTTGGTCTGTAGGCAAGGCAGGAAGTTGATATTCAGAGCACAAAAGCCAACTGGAGAATTCAATAAGGGCAAGGCAGTCAGGAGAAAACAGGAACAAGACAGGTCAAGATCAGGAGGTCAATATAAGGAATGCTGGATGGTCTACTCACAAGATGTCTTTTAAGGATCTGGCGGTTACCCACTGGGAGAGTCAGGAATATATATTGCTACTCCCAGGTGCAGCACTCCCAGTAATTGGAGCCGCCGTAGGTGTAACTACTCAGACCTGATTGACAGTGCAGCACAGGGAACAGGGAGTGACATCATGGGACCACAAACAGCAGCTTTTCAGGCAGGAACACACAGGAATCATTAAATCGAACTTGCTCTGTGTACCTGTAGTATTACCGTTAAGGTGACATATACGGCCCTTCTTAACCAAGACTGTCAAACATTACATTTTCTCAATCAAAATATAATCCCATATCTGATTATATGCATTTTTTTGTTTTACAAGAAAGAAAATATCACAACAATTTAATTACTTGTGTACTAATGTTTTTTTTCTCTCTCTCTTCGTTCTTTTACAGTTAGAAAAGATCCAGAAGCACTCGTGGTACATGTGAGTTTTCCTCTGCCTTTTCCCAGATTTTTCCTCCTACCAATTTCATCCTTCATTAGACTATTCTACACCTGAAGGGAGCTTCCACATGAAAAATGGCTGAGCTTCAGCTATGTACACAAGAGTACATTTATGCAGGGCATGACTTCACTCTCGGGGACATGGGGGTAAATTGGTAGTGCATGAACGAAAATTTGCAGCATATGGTCAAGTGAACAAGGAGAAGGCCTGAGGGAACAATTGGTGATGTGGGAACTAAACTGGTCTAACCTAAGTTCGCCCTATTGTTTGACATTAAAAGTACATTATATTCAATTTATTTATTATAGAACTCTTGTTCACAGATGCAAGCAGAGTTGCATTCTGAAAATATGATTTTACTCGAATAAAGAAGAAGCCTACATAATGAGAATTACTGCAACAGTATTATAATGACTAAACTATTTAGTTATAGGTAAAACCTTTGTCACAGTTTAGTAAAATGAGGAATCACAGAAGGAAAGCCCTCTAAGGTTCTTATATTTCAACAGTGGCTCATGTAAACAGACGGTTTGAATGTTAAAAGAAAAGAAGAGATGAGAGATGGGACAGGAAATTGCTGTAGTTTTGATAGTGTGAAACTTTGTAGTTTGTAGTTGCAAATGACTGTTTGACTGCATACAAGACTGTGACGGAGTGATAGTATGGCAATTGTGGCCATTTTTAGAGGCAACTTGCCTGTGATGTGGAAAAACATGAGAAATCGAGCCCAAATCAAAGCAACGAACAAGCAAAAAAAAACAAAAAACTAATAAAAAACCCTACAACTTGATTTGATTCAGTTCTTGACAAATCCCATGGATTGTCATTACAACACTCGCAGGAAATCTGGATAAATGGTAAAATTGCTGTGAACAATCCATATGCTGCTTCTTTAAAGGCTGCTGTAGGATTTCCATTCAGGTTAGGCTTGATTTGGGGGTTTTGCCTCAATTTATTTGTCTTAAAATTACTGAGGTTTTGACCCTCGCAATAATCCAAGTAATTGGGGGTAAGACAATTGTTGATACCGGCTCCTAGTCCTATACTACAATAAAGTGAATAATGGAAATTATCTAAAGTCAGTAGCTTTATTGTGAGTATTACATGGTTTGCATTAGTACTATAATTATGCACTACTTCACTCAAAAAGAAATGACACTGTCTTCTTGGTGAAAATTAGTGATTGAATCCTTTATACACATCCATCTAAATTTTAAATAATATTTTATATAAGTACAGTGAAATAGTAAAAAGGGAAGGTAGTTTGAGCACTAACTTGGATGTAGTTCACAAGTTCACTGCATACAGATAACGGAGGGTGCGTTATCTTAATAGCTGCCGGTGGGGTTTCTGCTTCACTGAGCTCACCAGATGAAAAATAATAGATTCTGGAAAGAAGTAATGAGGAGCACATCGACTCAAATCTGTCTGTGTGTATTGGCATGTTTGTAGAAAAGAAGACTGCTTTTCTCTTTGTGTTTTGTTGAAATTGAGAACTAGAACGGAAATCCTCTTGAAAACGGTGTCGGTGTAATATTGCCTTTCATGTTAAGGCCTGTCTTTGTTCTCCCCGGAGACAAGCAGACAAAAGATGGGGAAAAGTGACATACCGGGAAGAGTGTTTTGGGGAAATGGGATAATAATGAAGAAAGTAAGTTTGTAAAGTGAGCATGACCGAGAAAGGCAGCCTGCAAATCTCAACAGAGTGACCTATTTGTCACATATAGTATAACGTCTATACTTGCGGATGAGAATTAGTCATGTACTTGAATGCAAAACCGCTTAATTTGCTAGACTGAGCGACTGTTATAGATGAAGAAATCGCGTAATGAGCCGACTGATCAGATAGGCAAGAATGAAATGGATACTTAAATCTTTACCTACTGCATGTTTTGTTTGCAGAATTATAAAGTGGTACCAGAAATGCATTTACGAGTGAAAAGCAGTGCAGAAGAAACTGACCACGTCCTTTTCCTTGATGCTTCTTTGTTTTTTTTTTTTTTTTTTTGCATTCCTAGTGGCGGCAAAAATGAACCAGAGCCAGAGCAGCCTGTTCCCAGAAAGGTAACCATCCGCAGCCTGCCTTCTGCCGACGACATCGACCCAGATGTACTGGACAGCATGCACTCTCTAGGCTGCTTCAGGGACAAAAACAAACTTCTTAAAGACCTGCTCTCCGACGAGTGAGTGGATGGGTGTTTAACAGGGAGGGGTCTATGCTTCATGCGTGGGATCTTGGGTCCTGCTTCCATGAGGAGCTTCAGTTTTCCCCGGCTCTTACAAAATCCCGTGAAGCTGTCACTTAAGATGTTTAAAACCATAGATCACATAACTTTTATCACTCTGCACTTGCATCGCTTGGTGCCAGATACTTTTTGTCCAAACTTGTCCTCGTTTGGTGTTCAGGCTGGCTCATAGGTCCTGTTACTGCCAACTCCTTTGTTCTTCTGTGAATATGCATTCACGTGCATGCCTGGTGTAAATATGAGCTCACTAATGATGCGGTGCATTAATTTGCCCAGCCTTTTAAATGCTCAACTCAAAGTGCTCTCACACCATGCCCCTCGCTCCAACTCCCTCCATTTGCTTCCTTTCTCCTGGGAGGATTTTGTAAATGTGCTGCATGGGAGGAAAATCTGTGGTCTCCATTTTCCTTTCCCCTGCTTCATTTTAGCTGAAGTTGCAGGTCCTTGTCTCTTTGCCTCCCCACCGCTTTCCAATCTGTCTTTATTATAGAGGCCTATTCCCAGGGTGTTTTGCATAGAGCGAGCACCACAGAGGTTAAAGACATTAGGTTTCCTGATTTGCAAAGAAAGTAAAGGTCGAACTCATGATCTTTTGATACTTTCATTGGACTCGACGCTTCCCGGTGCACACTGTTTGCAGAAATATGGCTGAGTATGCCAAAGACAATAAATGCACACTATGATGTGAATGCCTAATGATCTGTTAAACTAAACTTTTGGGTTAAAGATGAAAACTATTTATCAGCCGTTTCACTGTGCACAAAAAAAGATTAAAAGGCATTAATCATAGTTGGTAAATTTGTGCTTTAATCTCATTTATTTATTTAAATTGTTAACATTTCCGTCAGATTACAGGCAATATTTTGGAAACTTTTGAACACTCTTTATGTTTTTCATTTGCTTAAAGGGTTTAATAGTTTGCTTTTTTTGTGAACTGTTATCCCTTTGCAGTGAGAACCAAGAGAAGATGATCTACTTCTTGTTACTTGATCGTAAGGAGAGGTACCCGAGTCAAGAGGACCAGAACCTTCCCCCTCGCAACGAGATTGGTGAGTCCTGGAAGTAACCACAAAGAAAACAGAGATCTGGTTTGTCACAGCCTTGAAGAAAACAGTTGGAAAAAGTTTGGATGTATGATTTTTTTTCTTCTTCTAGTGAACAACTGTAAAACAAATGGACTCTTTTTAACCATAACTACACACCACAGCAAAGACAAGATAATCTAAAATGAATATACAACAAAAGAAAAAAAACATTTAAACACCGGTCTCTGAGACGTGACATAAAATTGATCATTTAGGATCCCGTGCATGACTGTGGCACAGTGGGTGGAATAGTAGTTTTGCAACTGAAAGGTTGTGGGTTCATTTCCAACTTCCTTCTGTCGTATATGGATGTTCCCCTGGGCAAGGCATTTGAACCCAAGTTGCCTACCAATCTGTATATTGGTATATGAATGTGTGCATGTTAATGAGTGCCACTGGGTAAATGTGGCTAAAGTGTAAAACACTGTATGACTAGAAAACGGCATATAAATTCAGTCTATTTATGTGAAGATGTGTAAAATTCAGCAATCTGACAAAGATAAACAAGGTGGTAAATTCTACCTTTACCTTGTGTTCATTTATTCATTAAGAATAAAGTATCATGTTAAGAAATAATAATAATCAGATCAGTGTCCTGGACAGTAAATCAACTGGGAAAATGTGTAGGTAAATCTGTTATCAGAAAAACTTTTTTTTAAATCCAACTTTGTATAAGAAGCAAAATTATTTTCACTTTTAAGGATAGCCAATATGAGGAACCTATATGTAAATAAATCCATAAGATTTTTTATATTTGGGCCATACCCTTTTTTAAACAGTGTTTTTTTTTTCTTTCAAACAGCTGTGTATCCAAACAAAACCAACCAATTTAGAGAACAATTTCTTGAGAACTCTAAGTCAAATACTTTTTTTTTTTTTTTTGTGGCTCAACCAACCTGCGGTGTTTTCCTCCATTAGGAGGAATTGGTTCAGCTGCGGCTCACGCAGCGTTAGATTGGTTCTTCGGTAAACGGATGAGGAAAGCTCTTTGTTCATCGCAAATGAATAACTCTCTCAATGAAAAACAGCGGCTTTAAATAGAATGGATCAATGGGGTTTTAAGAAAAAAAAGCTCTCATCTGATTTGGGTCAAACATTATCTGATGAAATAAAATTGGTGCATCCCATCAAGGGGCTGATTTTTATCCACAGACGTCTGAGCAGGGACGGGGATGCTCTCTTTAAACTCCGGTTTAGCTTACTTTCTGACAATACGGCGTGAGCGGCTGCGGTGATGTGCCGACATTTTGATGAATAGACTCCTCCTTCGGTGAATGTGATGCAGTCAATACAGTGGCCATTAGTTCAAAGGGGCTGGAAGGAAACCATTACTTATTCTGCATTAGTCAGAATGTCAGCGTGATCAGTATTAAACATCAGTTAAACTCTTGCATGCTACACAAGCCATGCAGAAAGCTGCCCTGTACCTGCAAATATGTGCTGTTACGATGAAATGTCAGGTGTTTTTCGTTTCCTCAGCGTTGTTTTTTTCCCCCTGTTCGACACAGATCCTCCAAGGAAGCGAGTCGACTCTCCCATGCTGAACCGTCATGGCAAGAGGAGGCCAGAGAGGAAGTCCATGGAGGTTCTGAGTGTCACTGATGGAGGCTCACCAGTGCCAGCCAGGAGAGCTATCGATATGACACAACATGGACAAAGGTACGCGTACGGGTGGAAAATGAAAGCGGCGTGTTTTGAAAGGAAGAAACAAAGGTGCATCTTGGTGAATTAGGATGTCATTGAAAAGGTCATATATTTCTGTCATTCAAAAAGGGAAACTCATAGATTCGTTACACATTATTTCTGATCATTTGGATAATTTTGGCCTACAGCTAATGAAAACCAATTTTTTTGTTCCTCAGAAAACTTTAACATCACATGGGGACGAGGGAAAAAAAGGATTTATAAGACAGAAATGTTATGCCGTTGCCACGTTACGGTCGACAAACTCTTAGAGAAGACTGGTGGGGTTTGGAGATCAAAGCCATCATGCAACACTGCGTTTGTGCAGTAATTCATGCCAAAGGAGCTCTGACTACATAATTGACTGCTTATCCCGTGCAGCACACGGACCTTCTTTTTAAAAAAAAAAAAAAAACTTTCTGTGCTGGTCTTATATAAGATTCTAATTTTGAAAAGCTGTAAGTCCTAATCACCATTTACAGAAATTAAAAGCTTGAAATATCACTCTGTAATGAATCTATATCGTCTAAATTTCACTTTTTGAACGGAGTTGTTGAAATAAAATACCTCTTTGATCACATCATGATTTATTGAGCTGCACCGGCTCACGCTCCGTGTGACTGTTTGTTTGTCTGGAGGAGCCCGCTTCCCGGTTTATGTTTCCGTTGCTCTGACAGTGAGTTTGCATCCAGTGTCAACAAGCTGCACTGTAGACCTAAACATAAACAGAGACTGACTCCCTGCTCACTTTTTCTTCTGTCTCGTCGTAGTAAATCAGTGTACAGTAAAAGCTTGGATATTCCAGACGCCAGAACAAAATGCAGCAAAGAAGAAAGGTACTCACTTGCCTTCACCTCCACATGCTTTCATGCACACCCCCCCCTCCCACCACCACCCATCCAAGGACAGGAAAAAAGATGCAGAGATCCTTTATGCAAAGGGAATCAATCTTTAAAGTTCCGTTCTGGTTTCTGACGGCTTATCAAAAAAATTTTTTAGGGATGCCGTTTTTCAAAGTTTAGCTCCTAATTAATTTAGTTCTGAAACTGAGATCGCTGCACATTCAGAATTCAGAGGCTTAGTATCAACAGACCCACTTGTTCAGGCATTAACTCAATTATCTCGTCTCCTCATAATCGGTTCTTACCATACTGTGCCCCACTTTCTCTAGATGCAGAGCATTTCTCCATTTTGCTATTTTGGAAATGCTGAACTCATGCCAGGAGCGCACTCCCACGAGGCTTGAGCGCACTAATTTAAAAATCCTTTTCCACGTCTTGTTTCAACAGCGAATGTATCATCGCTGCACACATTTGTGCTCAGGGGCAGTGGCATTTGTAACAGCAGGAAAGATTGCATCAGAGTGAGTGATAACATAAAACTTGCTAATGTTGGAGGGACTGGTAGAGAGCTGGAAAAGGCTTTGATGTGCCAACTATTGAAAAAAAAGTGCATTTAATTCATAAGCCTGTTGTCATCAAGTTAAGTGGTCGTCCCCCAAACGTGTGATCTGTTGGATTCACAGAGGGGGGCCACTTTAGAGATTTTAAATCCATTTCAATGTCTTTCATCTTTAAAAAAAACAGTCTTTGCTCTGGTGGCTTTGAATTCAGGTTTAAGATTCTTCTTCTTCTGTTTTATCAACTCCTCCTTCCCGTTCCCTTCAGGCAGTTTCAGAATTATCTGGTTTACATTTGAATTAGTTAAGAAGCTGCTTTTATTCAGCTTTTAACCCCGACTCATCCGTTTCAGGCACACCTAGATTGCTGAAATTGGAAACGTTGCACTGTTTTTTTCTTTTAAGCTTTAGTGATTCCAGTCACACTTCCTTGCAAAAGCATTCCTGCCCTTTGAACTTTTTCACCCTATGTCAAGATACAGTGACAGATTTTATGTGATAGGCCAACACAATAGTTCATAGCAGTGAACTGGAAGAAAATGCTGTTGGGTTTTTAACATCTTTAACAGATAGTGTGTTAATCTAATAACCTTAAAGTGTAACTCACCCCCATGTGAAAGCATATTTCTGCCCCCAGACAAATTTGCAAAACTCCATCAAAGTGGGCGGGGATATGCGGGAACCGGAGGGGAGGGGGCTGTGTTCAGGATGGGGGTGGGGAGCAGCCGCAAGCTTGATTTGCCATATTGAATCGTGGAGAGTGAGCAGAGGTAGTTACGCCATGGTTCGGTCTTTTGAGGTGGACGATTTCTCACCCCCCTCATCCCCGGAGGTTGAAGGTGGCTTTGTGGAGCCCAGCGGGCCAGAGCCTTATCGGTTTGAGCCGCTGGCTCAAGGCGCTGCCTCAGTGAAGCCCTCAACCAGCCCTGCTGAGACAGTCGAGGACAGGATCGGTCCAGTTATCATATCAGTTATCATATATATTTCCCGCTTTGCATCACCGGCAGGTTTGCGCATCATGATTCATTTGTAATGTGGACACAAACCCTGGTTGATCTTCTCTTTGCTCTGACTGCAGCAGGCAGGTTTCAGTACGAGGGAATGCAGAGAGGGAAGTTCATAGTAAACGCGGTGAAGTTAGTTCCTAGGTTGGGAAGTGGACATTTGTGCTCCGCGGCTTCAGCGGCATCTGCCTCCTGTTCGAGCCGATACGGGGAGGCTCATCTGGGGCTGCTGCTCTCTGTCCGCTGGCTGGCTGTTGAAGCCACGGCACGCGGATATTCAATAACCAACCAAATACCAACTTCGCCACGGTCTCACACTAGCCCCTTCCTGGCTGCCTCAAGACACTAACAGCAGAACAATTGGTTGCTTTCATGTAAATTCGCCAATAACACATAAAAAGTTGGTAGATTTGTTTCCAGTCGCTTTTTTGAAGAAAAAAACAAGTTACTAGAGGGTTTGAAAAGTGCACCAGTGCTAGCTATGGAGGCACAAGATGGAGCTGTGTTGTGTTTTTTTTAAAGACAGAACTGCTTATATACCCTGCAGTGGCAGAGCTACCGACGTCACAGCCTCAGGATTATGTCAGGTCAACCGAAAGCAACGTTAATTCAAAATTCAATGCAAGACCACCGTTTAACCCTAGGAGGGCGCCACACTGACAATTTCAGACGCAAAAGCAGCATTTCAACAAATATGCACTAATTTTTCAAAAATAGTGACCAGGATATGTAGATCTACTATAAGACAACCGTGTTAACAGTTTATTGCCAAAACAAAAGCTGATTTGGGGGTTGAGTTACCCTCTAAGTAAAATCCAATGCAACCAATTGCCTTTGAAGACATCTGGTTAGTACATTAATTCAGTCACAGTGTAAAGCCAGATGTTCTGTAAAGGCCTCAGGAGAACAGCTTCTTACAGACACCATCATGAAGACCAAGCAACACAGCTGACAGGTCGGAGAAGATGTTATAAAGAAGTATAAAGCAGAATTATGTGGAAAAAATGTATATCTAAGCTTTGGACATCTCAACAGAGCACAATTCATCTGAAAATGAAGATAAAAAAATTTAACTATGGCCCAATTTGCATACCTACCAGGGTTTAAAAGTTCACTGCTCACCAAATCTGTTCTTACACTGTATGGTCCGATGCTTTGATGCAATCTGACTGCTCACACTGTACGTCCAAAAACCGCATGTCGAACGCTGCTCGGACTCGTCTATCCGGAAGCCAAACGTAACCAGTAGAAGAAGAAAAAGACGAAAGTGTCAATGCTCACTGTTAAATATAAAAATCACAAGAACGAAACACGCTGCCTTGGCAATTCTACGAGTTCCTCCTCCGTAGTTTGACTCCATGTCACACATACTGCCGCCATGCTTCTCTCCACTCCTATGTTTACGTCTGAGAAGAAGAAGAAGAATTCCCTTTATTGCACATGCGCAGTGCTCGAGGTTGGGGGAAAACGTCTCATACATGCTCGTAGCTCTGCTTCAACAGCAGGATGCGCTCACCATCACCTCACAAGGTGATTTTCATCCGACCGTACGATTCCTGATCGGGAGGTGGTTGTGAGAGGCTAATCGCCCCTCGTTACCCCCCTGTATACTACATGACGCAGGATGCACGATGCCGCTGAAACCCGGCCCGATCCAAAAAATTCTCACACGACTGAAGAATCACCCCAAATAGGGCAAAAACTCGTACAGCGTACGCCCGGTTTAAACTGACAGACTGGGCTTTGAAAATAGGCCTCTAGCCCTGCGTTCATTCTGGACTAAAAGTGAAAGAAGAAAGCCAAATGAAATTATTTTTGCTGTTTGACACAAGCCATAAAAGGGGACAAAGCAAACACGCAGAAAAAAGGGCTGTGTTGAGATGAAATCCAAAATTGCATTTTCTGGCCTATAGGTAAAAAAAAAAAAAAAAAAACTGTGCGGTGGCAGCATCGTGCCGTGGTTTTATTCAGCAGGGACAGGTAAGCCGGTCAATACTGAGAATCTGATCATGCTTGAGTTAATTGAAAAAGAATGAGCAGAATTTTTAGTTTCTTAGAATATAAGTTTCTTATATCAAACTTAGTGATATACTGTACATAAACAATGTGCAGCTGTAACTGTAACAAAATGGAATTCAGCAAAGTCATGCCAAAAGGGATAAATGAGGGCTGAATACAGAAACACTCCACACTCTTCAGAAGACACAAAAGCAATAAAAAAGACAAACTTCACAGGTATACACTAAGTTTTGTTAGGCTAAAACACAAAATTAATAAAACACATTAAAGGGTAAGTTGAAAGAGTAAGAATACTTTTGCGAGCCCCTGTAATAAACTGAAAAAAACTAGGGGAAATTTAAGACCTATTATTGAAAATAATACAGGTTTAGATTTCATTATAGTTGAGCCCAAACTTTTTCATAAAGCTGGCAGATTGAGATTTAGTTACTTGGTGGTGAGCTCTGTCTTCATCCTTACTATCAGCCTCCTCACCTGTCTGTGTCACAGCCAGCTCCGGGAGCAGGCTGAGACACCAAAAACGTTGTCATTAGGAAAAAAAACTTGTTGGCAAAGTTTAGAGATTACTTTAAAGCCAAAACGTCCAAGAGATATGAGGAATTTGTCTATGCAAATCTTCAACAACAGTCCCATCTTCACCTGACGTGGCAGCATATGAAATAGATCAGTATCAAAATCCCATATTTACCAAAAACAGTTTGTCTGCATCTTTCTTCTGTGCTACTTTAGATGCGTTTTAGTTGGACCCTTCTATCTAGTTTTTTCCTCCAGGAGCCCCTCCCTTTCCCCTTTTAAAACACCTTTCTCTCTCTTTCCAGTTGTCCCTCGTGTACTGCTGACCTTCATTCCCAAACGCTCCCGCTGTTAGTGCGAAATTGCTATGCTAATGTGGAAATGCTGCTAGTTTTGCTCTGCCTGGCCTCCTATCAGTTGTTAGAAATTGGAGGAGGAGGGAGGTTGCGATACCGCAGCCCCTCTGCCTCCAAATCGAATCAAATCTCTTCTTTTTCCCCTCCTTATAAACAAACTTTTCCATCTTTTATCTTGTGCTCGTCTTCGTTTTTGTTTGATCGTGCCGATGTTTGTGTGTGAACAAGATGCCGTTGCTGGGGCAGAACGTACAGAGCGGTGTAATGTCCAAAGATTTGACTGACTTTCTCTGAACCTAACCTTATCTTTCCCCAGCAGCAAACTTTTGTCGACAGCCCAGAAGATTTGTAGAACTTGAGATCAGAGGCTGTCGGAGAGAGGGCCGACTTTGACACATGTGTTTTGACATGATACATTTCGGGCAACATAAAAGGGTGGGGAGAAAAAACGAGAAAAAAGAGAGAGGAAACGGTTTTATTTTAAATTACATAACCTAAATGTTGGAAACTCTGTTGCATATCCAGTATTTTTTTTACTTAACACTTGCGATCTGATATTTTCTCTGAAGTGTAATTGAAAAGATTTGAGATAAATGCGGCAGTTGCCATGTTGCATATTAATAGAAACGACAACATCCTCATTTGAATGTCCACTTTATTCGTTTTTATGCTGAAGCTTGGCTTAAGATATATCTAAAGCATGATAAATCCCATTGATTTAACTTTGAATCCTAACAACATGCCAGGAGAAAAGAAGGAAGGTTAATGATATGTAAATGAAAAATGGAAAAGTGCTGCGCTGTGAAGAAAGAGAATATCAATGATTTTTTTTTCCTACAGATGTGCTCTGGTTGTCTTGTACAATCCCAATGTAAAGTAGTTTAAAAGGTGTTAATAAGTTGGGCTCCCCTGGTCGTTACAGACTCAGATTTATTTAAGAGGCTAAATGAGCACAAATAAAACACTTTTTACACTGATATCTGCTGGAGAAACTGCAGGGGTTGTTCTGCGTTGCGGAGCTGTGAATATTAATGCGCGAGTCCTCAGGGGGTTTTCAGGGCTCAGAGGAGGAAATGAATTTAAACCATATGTTGATTTACATTAATATTTACTCATGTTGAGAAACTCCATTGGTGGGAGAGCTGGTGACAAGCGAAGAAAGTAAAGACCGAACTTTTCCCACTTACTTTGAACAATTGTGACTTTGACAGCAGGATTATGGTCTTTATTATTGTTTCAGGCATAATAGTAGAAAATAAAACCCAGTTTTTCAGGGTTTATTTTATTCTTAATTATTTTATACATCCTGAATTTTAGTCATTTAGTTTAAATTTGTGGTGTTAAGCCGCAAAAGTCGAAGACAAATCCTTTCTCTTAGGTTGGGGCTTATCACAAATAACTTTGCTCAAGTGAAATGTCTATGCAAAATTAGGTGAAACGGTTTGAGTGAAAACTGAGGGGTGTCCAACAGCAGATGAAACGAGAAGAAATTCATGTTGTAACATAGTGCACCGTTTGTAGTTTGATAATGCTCTGCAACTTCTTCAGGGTTACCTTTGGTCTCTGCGTGGCCTCTCTAATTAATGCCCTCCTTGCCCAGTCTGGGAGATTTCATGGGCGGCCGTCTCTTGGCAGGTTTGTTTTGGTACCCATGTGATTTGATAGTCAACTGGAACATCAAAAGGTTTTGCTATTTTTCTGTAAAACCACCCTGACTTGTACATCGCAACAACTTTGGAGAGCTCCTTGGTCTTTATACTGTGATGTCTCTTGTTTAGTGGTGCTCCAGCCTCTGGGGCCTTTCAGAAAAGGTGTTTATACTGACAGATCATGTGACACTTAGATTGCAGGTGGACTTAATTTGACCAATTATGTGCCTTTTGAAGGTAATAGGTTGCACGGTTTAGGGGCCTGATTGCAAAGGGGGTGGGATAGATAGATAGATAGATAGATAGATAGATAGATAGATAGATAGATAGATAGATAGATAGATAGATAGATAGATAGATAGATAGATAGATAGATAGATAGATAGATAGATAGATTTTTTGTTAATTTTTTTCATCATTTCAGTTTACTAACTTAGACTGTTTTGTGCAGACCTATCACATAATATAGGATTAAAAACATTTTGTTAACAAGTTGGAATGTAACAACATAAGTAAAAGGCCAAGGGGTTAAATACCATAAGTGGTAGTTTTCTGTTCGTTTTGTAATGTTCTCTGCTCATGCTCATAATTGACTGAAGGCGCAAGGGTCTTAGGTTTGAGCACGATAGTCGGCTCCTCCAGGTCAAACTAATGTAACTTTTTCGTCATATTTATTAGAGCATTTAAATATTTTAAATTCTGGACTTTCAAACTCGAAGAAAGGCAGCACATTTTGTGAAACATCAAGTCCAGCTGGGTATATACAATATGATGTTTATGATACTGTTAATGTTATTGGATATCTATTGGGACAAAACGTGTAAAATTCACTGTGCCACTGTTTGCAAAATCAAACAGTACATTGCTTTTGGGAAAAAGTTCAATACAAGGGCTGTAATGCCTCCAAGTGGTCAAATGGTTTGCTGAATTAATCAGAAAATAGGACCAGGTCGCCTGCCATGTCAGCCATTTCCAGCACCTGATAGGCCAAGCGCCTACACGCGAAAGGAGTTTATGAAATATTATGAGATGTATTGAAGGCCCTATGCTGTTATTTTCATCCATCTGCTTATTCTCATATGCCATAAAAAGGCAAGCAGATGCACAACCAAGTGAGGAGGGCTATGTCCCTGTCAAACGGTCCACAATTGCACTCCCAGCACTGAAAGGTCAAACATCAAAGACTACTTCTAAAAACAATGTCTCTTTTACCTAATGTTGGTTCAGATGCACTCATAAGTTTGTGTAACGTGTCAAGTAAAAACATTTAGTCTACTGGTTTATGCCACTCATCCAAGTCTCCCTCAAAACCAAGGATATATATTTTTTTATTGAATTGAATATATTGTGTAAGTTTGAGTGCAGCAGATGCCATACTTTGAATCTCCCTATTCACTGCGCAGGCCGATATCTAGCTAGTGTGTATGCACACGATCGCAATCCGTCTGCAGTAATTTGGACACGGCTTTAATTAAAGTGAGAATTCATGCGCACGAGCATGCAACATGCAACTGTTGATCCAACAACTTCTCATGTATGACTTAATGATGCGGCGTCTGGGGTTTTCTAATACATGATGAATGATTCCCAAATTCTGTGTGCGGTTCATTGTAAATTAAACCCTCAACGACAATAATTCATCTTTACTGTGAAGCAGTGGTGAGCCTCTGACAGCCCATTACTGTACAGCATAACCATCTGTAACATACGCTTTATAGACCTGCTGGTCCAACACTAACAGATGCAGAGCGCCTCGGAACAAGATGCTCATAATGGCCGCAGGTTCTGGCCGTGTTTAGATCGGGTTTTACACACATTGTAGTGGTGAGCAACGGTGGGTGTGTCTCCGCGGACCTCGATGTAAATGATCGCAACTGTCTGGTCAGCTTCTCAGTGAGAGAAGAAACCCCAGCCAACGCGATCTCAGCGTCGCCCACTCGTGTGTGTGCAAAAAAAAAAAAAAAAAACATTCTCTCTGAAAACGGGCCGTGGAAGATTGACAAAAATAACTCGGCAGTGGGCGTCTCTAAATTTTCCTTTCTCGCGCGGTGGCTTTTAGGAGACCCTTTGTTATGTTTGTCTGTCTGTCTTGCCGAAGAGTAAAACCGCAGCTAAACAAATCTTTTTACCAATACACAATGCACATCGGTCCACATGTTCGCAAACGCATCAGCGCGGAAATGCAAAGAGAAAGAGCGACCGAGCGTAAGAAGGGGTGGGGGGGGGGTATTATTGGGCCGAATGACAAAAAGGGCCGGTGTTGTGACAGTGAGCAGCTGGTGTTTCCAAGTGTTGACAGGCGCCTGTTTTTGTGTGTTTGTGTGCGTACATGGGTGCGCTTGATGGAGACAGATTGGGCTGTGATTGTTCATTTCTGAGCAAGACTCCACTCATTGGGGGTTATTGACGGCATCTGTGAGGAAAATGACAAACATGACAAATGGCACTGAACCAAATGTTCCTCTTTGTTGTCGCATCTCGAGACTCTTCGCAGGCCCGAAGGCGTACGGAACCCTCCAATTTGTTTACTATTAATGTGCAAATAAGAGGGAAAACTAGTTTGAAGGGTAGTCTGTGAAAAGTTGCCCATGGATTTGTGAGATCAATACGTTCGAGTCCAAAGGTTAAGTGGTGTACAACTAATTGCTGGGAGTCGATGTTAGTAATGCAGCTTGTCGAGTTAGTGCTGCTGCTGCTGCTGTTGTTGCGTTGTAGTGCAGTTACCCTCCTAGTGTGAGCAGATGTTGTTTGCAACAGACTTTAAAACAACATAGAGTTGTAACCGGATATTTACATACACTGCATAAAAGGACACTTTTTTTTCCCTCCCACTGTCTGAAATCACGCCTCTTGCATTAGATCTGTTAGGATTAAATCATTTCTATGGGTAAATGCCAGAATAATAAGAGATAAGACAAGAAGTTTACAAACATTACCATTGTATTTTTTTTATATCGTGTGGTTCTAGTAGACTTTATTCATAAAGATGACACTGGGAATGGGTAGAGAAAGCAAAGGAGGGGGAACATGCAGCAAAAATCCCAAGGTTGGGAATCAACCCTGGAATGAGTGCCTCCGTTTGGTGTGGCCACTCTACTCCTGCACCTCGCACTGCATTTAGCTGGTTTTTGGAAGTATTACCTTTTTACTTGGATTACTTGGGTCAAACGTTTTAAGTCTCTTTCCACAAGCTTTGCATTGTAGTTTGCTGGGATTTGGTACATTTCTTCCGACAGAACTGGTGTAACAGATTCAGATTTCTAAGCTTCTTTCCTTATACCTTTGCTCAAGCCACCTTTTTGCTTATTTGGTGGTATACATTGGGTCACTGTTGAGCAAATGTACCCAGGGATGAACGACACCTGCGGAGATCCACAGTTCTCATGATTTCATTAGATTTTTCCATGGCATAGTAATATAATTGTATAAAAAAGAAAAATCCCATTATTCTGGTATTTATTAAACACAAACAATTCATGTAATCCCAAATAACCTAAAATATAGATATTTAGGCTGATGTCATTGCAAACAGGGAGACAGAAAGTCATGTGTCATTTTTAAACGCCGTGTGTGTGTGTAAACATCTGGTTTCGACTGTACCTGTGAACAGCGGTGTGCTGTTGTGCCTTCTAAACAATACGCAGGATGTAAACCAGCCTCTCACCTCCCCATATGTTTACTGAAACACGTTACAGGCCACAGGCTGATCCTTTAAATTACCTCTGCTCCTTTGTGTGTTGTCGCTTGTTTTTGCCACAGGTCGCGGTCTATTAGTGGAGCCTCTTCTGGCCTCTCCACCAGCCCCCTCAGCAGCCCACGGGTAAGTCATAAGGCTCAGACACAATCACTCACATTCTCTATAACGCACTCTTACTGGTTAACGACCATCCAACCACTGCTGATACCGTCTTATTGCTGTTGTGTTATGGCTGAATTTGTCTGCAAGGAAAGTAAAATAGCCTTTTGCCATTCCACACACTGGACAGTTTGGAACAAAAGTATCCATGCCCTTCAAACCTTTCCTTATCTTCTCCCATTACAACCACAAACATTCATAAACTTGAATAGGGTTTAAAGTCATAAAGCAACACAAATTAGATCGTAATTGAATTGAAGGGTAAATGGTGCATGTTCTTTAACATTTATGTATTAATAACACCTGAGAAGTGTAGTGTGAAAACTATGCAGTACTTTATGCTGTTCTATATCATAGAATACAAATAAAATGCATGAAGTTTGTGGTTGTGAAGAGATGACATGTTTTTGCACAATGCAGTGTCAATAGAGATTGTCACTGCACTATTGCTAAAGGCACTTTTCCTATCTAATGTTATGAACATACAGTATTTAATCCTTATTGTATGACCCAACATTGCATTTTGATTAATTTTGTATCTTCAGTGATTACCTTCACATCCAGGGCTAGACAAGACTTTAGTCTTTGCATTAGATATTTCGACATCCACCTAAGTATGGATGCCCCATATAGCTCAAAGTATAACTCAGAGTGGATAGCACAACAAAGTTTCTCCAAACCTGAAGCCTCTTATCCATCCTCTCAATCCTCTGCACTTACATTATCCCAGCTTCTGTTTCGCAGTTCTGAGCTCTTCAGAAATCCACATCAGAGAATGCCTCAGAAAATCCTGCCGTCCTAGCTCAGAGCTGGGGAACATGTGGTAAACTTTTCCAGTTGACTAACCTTAGAAGGCTCGAGATTATCCAGGATCCAAAGACAGCCCCCTTTACACAGACACACCACACGGGTTCTTTGAGGCTGATCTGAAAGGGAAATTGATTTCTCAGATGTGCCAAACACCGGGATTGTGCTCTCCGCAGGAGGCTCTGTTTGGAATTATTTCTGGAGAAAGGGCTTGGTGTCCAAGGCAAATACTTGAGTTTTGTCTCGGTGGTCACCGTATTAGAAGTCAAACAGATCAATAAAGCTATTAGGGACCTAGAGATCCTGCAGCACAGAAGCTACCTTCCGCTTCTTGTTGAGTCAGTCCAGACTGTGTTCACAGCTTGCCTTGTGTTGTTTTTTTGCATCTATCCATGTTTGCTTGTTCTCTCTTCAGTCATAGCCCTGTATGTCTTTGCTCTTGAAGCCAGTCTTCTTATGTCTTGTTTGGACTTTACTTCATATTGCTTGTATTTATTTTCTTGCATGTCAGTTTGATTTTGTCTTTGTTTGATCTCAGTGTTTCATGTCATGATTATTTTTTTCTGTTTGTCTTGTACATTCTCAATTTTTCCTCCCTCCGTTCTATCCTAACCTTTGTTTGGTTGGTGGCTATGGCTGTTTGCTTGCATCCCCATGGGTTTTTATTTTAATTTCCTCATCTTTTCCTCTTGGCTGTGATGTCTTGTGTGTCCTCACCCTGCTTCTTTTTGAATCCAGCCTATCAGAAAGTTCTGCGTACCACCTCAGTCCCCGGACTTGTCTGAGTCCCCTAACACCAGCCCGTGTCCTTCCCCCGAACCCCTTCCAAATCGCACAGGCCCACGCATCTCCACACCCAACTCCCTGGCTCCAAACAGTGAACCCCTGTCAGAAGCCCTTAACAAGACACAGACACTCCCTGCCAAACCCAAAGTTGCCCCAAAGCCTCTACAAGCAACGCGATCAAATCCCCTCCCTGAAACCTCCCCTGATCCAGCACCTGCTGCCAAGTCAGAACCCTCCACTCCCTGCCAGCTGCCATCGCAGCCCCCCTCTGCCTCTGTGCCTCCTACTCCCACTTCTCCATCCTCTCCCTCTCCCTTTGCCTCCTCCTCCATCTCCAGTACTCCCATTCCAAACAGCCCGCAGGTACGGCGCTCCCATTATGCTGCAAACCCCCAGCTCTCCATGCCCTTCAATCCAGTAACCCCCCTATCACCCATCCGGCTCCACCACTTTCACCCTGTGGCCCCTGTTTCTTCTCCATTTACTGACCACCCACCCAAATCTATCCCCATCATACAGGTTACCCCACACCCTTCCCCTCGAGGCAGTCCCCTCCCAACCCCAAAAGGCACCCCAGTGCACACTCCCAAGGACAGCCCTGCAGGAACTCCAACTCCCACGCCGCCCCCAAGCCCATCCATCGGAGGCATGCCTTGGAGGACGCGCCTTAACTCCCTCAAAAACAGCTTCCTGGGCTCGCCACGCTTCCACCGCAGGAAACTCCAAGGTACTCCTGTTGCAAATCAAATGATATTTCCTGCAAACACTGATAAGATGCGTACTAATCAGAATTTTGCTTGTGGTTTCTCATCTCTAGTTCGTGTAACTCTTTGACCTGCCAGTAGCAGCTGAATATGGCTTTACTGTAATGGTTACAGTTTAAAAAGATGGTTGAGTCATTGTTGAGTTGACAATTTAATATCCTATATTGGCAGTTAGTGTGTCAGGCTGGGGCTTGTTTCTTAAACAGCAGTGTGGATTCCTTGGAGAAAATAGATCCTTACCTCAACTCTGAGATATCCAAATTGCTGTCAACGTTTCCTTGTCCAAACCGTGAAAGAGACTGAACGCTTAAAAGAAGAAAACTGGGAAACTTCGCTGATGATACTTAGTCTTCCCATTTTCTGATGAAAGTCTTGCTGTCTCTATACAACTTGCTTGCAGCCTGAGTCAATTGCAGACATGTCGCTCTATGCCTTGTAAAAAGCGTCTTACATCTGTATGTCTTGTTAGATGTTGTGTCCTTTATGGATCAGTGAAAGGGGGAGTTTTTGAATTTTTGACTGGCCAATTGCCAGCTGATGCCAATCCGGTTGAAAAAAATCGAATGAGTCTGGTCACAATCCAATGTCTCAGTGAATGTCTGCAGTGAATTGTTGCCTGAAAGATTCCCAATAATTTGATTAACTCAGATAAATGTGATTTCCATTGTTTTCACAGTTCCTACACAAGAGGAGATGTCTAGCCTCACACCAGAGTCTTCCCCAGAGTAAGTGCAGACTCGCTGATATCATAGCTATGTGTAACCTGCAACCATTTTGGTGGCTGACTTAAACAGGTTTGATAGCACAATCACTTGAGAAATGTGGCATCCATAAACGTTTGATTTTTGCATGCTAAGTTTGCAGTGATGACCTCCGGTCGTGGTTAAGTTGGAGATGCTTCACGGTAGCAGGAGGTAGTGGGTTATGGGGATGGCTGGTGAAAATAGCTGGGTTGTCAGCTCATGTGAAGTTGCCAAACTCCCGTGGGCCTGATTACTCAAGGTTGGCCTAGATATGGCTATTTGGCTTAGATATGGCTGTTTTGCTAGCTGGCTGGCTGCTGTATGGTATCCTGATCTCCACCTGCCTAGAAAGAAAATTTTAACTGTAGAGCTGGAAAGCTGAGCAGGAAATACCATCTGTCTTTCAGGCCAAATGTGTTGATATATATATATATATATATATATATATATATATATATATATATATATATATATATATATATATATATATATATATATATATATATACAGTGTGTGTGTGTGTGTGTGTGTGTGTGTGTTGTTACTATGAAATATTGGAGCTTTAAGCTTCATTGTTGGCCAAGGTGGATTATATTTGTATCTGCCTCTGCTGTTTATGGATGTACAACACAGTTAAGGCAGCCTAGATGGACACTTTTAATAAACACACCAAATGTTGTCTTGAGGTAAAATAAGACAGGAACAGGGTAAGTCACAACCGGGTGCTGCTGATCAAATACACTTAAATCGATCAGTCATCTGCATCTTTATGAAATAAAAAGTTGTGTGTTTACTATTTTAGAAAATGAAAATGTTTGCTGAAAGTCCAGGGGCACAGACATGAGAAACATGCATATATTACGGCCTCTAAGATCTAAGAATTGTTATTTCTCTTAAAAGATGATTCACAATTAAAGAATTACAATGGCCACCGTCTAAACCGTGACGAAACCACAATAATGGACTTGAAAGAGTTGTGCTTGAGTGAGCTAATTTTTAACACAGTAGGTTTTGTTAAAGACATAATGACTTGTTTTGTTGTTGTTAATCGTGGGTGGTATTAACTTTATTTTAGAACCTGGGCATAGACTAATATTTTTTTTTTTTATGATCCATAAAATCTTAAGACTTGAGACTGCTTGTGTTATAATTATAAATGGGTTTTAAAATATGTGACATGCAAGATGCTCTATAACACAGTCTGCATTTTCTTTTATAAATTACAAGGATAGTGAAATACAACAGGTCGGTACAGGACCTACATCAACGCATGCCGAACACCCACAGATAGATTTTATCTCTGCCAGGCTCCTTCTCAGCTCAGTGGAGGGGGAGCTGGTGGAGAGGAATAAAAATGTTGTCCAATTTTAATGTTCATATGAATCGCATTCAACAATAAATAACAATGGAAGGTAACAAAATGTCAACGTGAAAGGTAATAACAAACATTTAGAAACCAAGATCTAGAGAGACTGTAGACTGCTCCCAAAGGGCAGATGGGATGAGCCAGATCTGATTGAACGGATGGAATATTTAGCTGTGAAAAACGTGGTGGCATTGTAAAGCATGGAATTCAAATATTCGAATAGAACAGAATTTTTAGTTGGTATGTATAAAAATTGCCTAATAGTGCACTATTTAACCCAAAAATGTTTTTTTCTGAGGAGCAATCTCTCTGTTTTTGCTCAGGGGCTTCAGACCCAGTTATTTTAATTACTTGTCAACACCAGGGTGGATTTTTGCTTTTTTTTTAATCACAGTAGAGATTGATGTCAAGACTTGATGTGATCTGCTGGGTTTCCTTAGATAGGAAACTTTTTGGCCAATATGTCTGGATGATATGATTGAATTTGACTTTGTAAATTGCCTTGAGATGACGTGTGTTGTAAATTGGTGCTATATATAAATAATATTGAATTGAATTGGATAGCATGGAATTGTGCACAGCACCTCTCTTGTGTCTGCGTCGTCAGACTAATAGATGGATTTATAAGAAAAGATGGGGTTAGAGTGAGGTTGAAAAAAACAAAAATATTGAAATACTCTTAAGGAAATGGTGAAGCATAATCACTTTATTTTCTTCCTCATAGACTTGCCAAAAAATCCTGGTTTGGTAACTTCATCAACCTGGAAAAAGAAGAGCAGATCTTTATTGTCATCAAAGACAAGCCTCTAAGCTCCATCAAGGCGGACATCGTTCAAGCCTTCCTTTCGGTAAGCCCAACACATGTTCCATCCTTGCTTCCTGCAGTTGTATGTGATGCTTCTGTAGGTCTTGATGAAGGATGCTGTTTCTGTTTTCTAACATAGTTCTAATTTAGGTAGCAGTTTAGTGAGCCGTTTGTATTCATGCTTTACTCTGGACTCAGTTGAGGTCAGTAGAAAAGTCCACACAGCTTTGATCATATATAGATGCTTTTGCCTCAATAACATAATTTAAGTGAGCATGGTCTTAACTCTATGAAACAGGATAAGATTGCGTGTGTTAGTTTTATGACAGTGTGAACATCAATAAGCTCAGCAAGAACCGGTTTGATATTCAGCGAACATAGCTGAACAGAACTCATCCTCACCCTGGTTAGATTTAACAAAGTCTGAGTAAATGCAGCTCTGTCACCGCAGGTCAATGTCAAATCTGTTTCCCCTTCCCCGAAGGCAGCTATTTTCTCCTCTGGGTTACGCAAACTGGTATTCCAGACAGGAGATTGGCACCTGAATCAGAGGAATTATACCTCAGAGCACACTCACATTAATGGAATGTCAAAGCCTCCTCTGCACTGTGGCAAAACGTGACAATTTCAGAGCTCACCTGTTCGTTGGGCATAAAAATTCATTTTGGGAGGGAGAGTGTCGTGTTTTGGATGACTCCAGATTATATTAGCTTAAATCTCTCTGGCACACATGGCTACTCCCTGAGGCATTAATCTTCTTAGAGTTTCAACTGGGGCTCATGGTATGTGGAGGGTATTTTAATGAGGGCTCATTCTCCCTGTCATTTGCACGGTAGGACGGCGGACGATGACATCACTCCTTTTCTATTTATAATCCCATTACCTGCATCTGTTAGCTACCTAGTCTTATTCTTGTCTGTGCCTCTTTGTCATCTTTCTTCCTTCCCTTCCAGATTCCCAGCCTGAGCCACAGTGTCATCTCTCAGACAAGTTTCCGAGCGGAGTACAAGTCCACGGCCGGTCCCACAGTCTTCCAGAAGCCGGTCAAGTTTCAGGTGGACATCACCTACACGGAGAGCACAGCTGCCACAAAAGAGAACGGCATCTATTCTGTTACGTTTACCCTGCTCTCAGGTGAGGACCTTTCAGCGCACGTCAGACCTGCTTCCAAATGCTCAGAAGATGGTCAAATTTGGAAAACACACTTTATTCCAGACATCTGCTGACCTGTTGGCCTTGCCGACATGAGTTTGCACTGTTCCAACAGATTCAAACTGTACAGTGAGAAATTAATGATAAGCATTTGATAAAATGAGTTCCAACTAACATTACACCCGTTGCTCACGGAAACTACATAAAGATCACAATTCAGTTCAGTTTATATACCGCCAGTTCACAACACACCTCATCTCAAGGCACTTGAGAGTAGAAAAATTCAACTCAATCCAATCAGACAGACAGATGATTTACACATGTTCCAAAATTGATCCTAGTTCGTTTTCATGGCAGCGAGAGAATGGCCTAATTCAGATCTTTTCACTCAAAAAAAACTCATTTGTGCCGTTTCCATATCTATTACTAAATCAGATGCTTATCAGATGTGTTTCAAAGCGCCCGTGGTCTGAACGGTCATGTCCCATTTAGTGCTTCTGTTGTGTCACTACCCTGGCTCTCACTAAACCTCCAGACAGACTTCTCTAGTAGCAGTCACTGCGCCACAAAAGACAATCGTTCATAGCTGTGCTGTTTTCTTCTTCTTATGATTTGATGTTAATATTGTCAGCTGCCATTACTCAGCAACTCTACACTAACACAGAGACTTTTTCTTTTTGAACGAAGCTTTATTGAGCGCTTCTAGAAACAATTACTTCTGTAAACACTGTGGTGCTGTGTGACTTCTACTTCTGTTCAGTAGCATGAACAACCATGCAATAAAATCCGATTTGTGCAGAGAAATCTGAATTGAGCTTCGAGACCTGCAGTGTGAACGTAGCCTAAGTCACCAAATGAGTTCTGTTTAATATTCAAACTGATTAAAAGGTTTTCTATCTAAGGAAAGCAGCAGATTGCATCAAGTCACTGGCCTGTTGCATTCATGCCTCCTGCGCAGGGTACTGTTGCTTCCATTATGCTGTGGATTTACCAGCAATCCCTCACACTGGGTATGCATGTAGCGACAGTGGAATGGAAAACTCCAATTGAACGGAGGAAAACTTCAACAGAACCAGACTTGGTGTAAGTGGACACCTGACTGGCGGGTGTCGATTAGTTTTTTGTGTGTATGCACAAATAAACTGATCAAAACACGGAACCTCTTATCCAGAAGTACTTTCAATGCTAAAGAAAAGTAAGAAGTTAATGGCAGTGGCATCTTCTAGGAAAGAAACACAGCTAAGCAGATAAGCTTAGAGCCAGTTTTCAAGTCCTGAGGCTGGAAGAACGCACATACAGTAAGTCACGATAAAGGCCCAGCCATTAGCTATGTCTAGGAGAGAGACGGGGTCAACCAGTGAAAAACAGGGCCAAGCCATGATCTAGAAAAGAAGAACATGAAGTTTTTGGCAGCAGGAGCTCCGCCAATGCTCCCCTCTAGGAAGATTTTACAGGGAAACAGAAAAAAAATAGTCTGATGAAGCTTCTATGAAGAGAAACTGAGAGAGCATCGAGTTAAAATTTGATATAACAGCAAAAAAGGTGAAATTAGGAGTAGTGAGATAATGTAGCTGAGTAAAGGAAAGTGGTCATTATATCCAACAGCAGCCTTAGCCATTTAGCAGCATAACTACAGAGATGGCTCAGGATAATCTAAGCCACTCTAATGCCTTGTCTACACGGAGACAAACATGGTAACTTTTCATAAACGATTAAGAGAAAAATGTGCGTCCACACAAGGTGATGCAACCATCTGAAAAGGCTGTAGTCGGTATGCTGGGCCCGTTGGTGGCGCTGTGACACTGCCAAAGAAACATGCAAAAAGCACAGCACCGTGGTGGGGAAAAAGCAAAGTGGACCTGGTGTCTGGCTCAAGGAGTGAAACTGGGAGTTGGTTCCACTGCAGAGAAGCATCTAGTTTATCTTCTTTTAGTAAATAGATTTATTTATTTTTTTGTTGTTGAGATAAGTGGTAGATCATATAGGATTTTCTTTCCACTCCTTTACATTCATATTTTGTCCGTCTTTTTTATATTAAAATTTATTTGATCAGTTATTAAATGAAATAAAAACACTAAAAATAAATAATTTAAAGATCTGCATCCCATTCTACTTTTACAAACTCTAGGAACCAGGAGTAAATCTGAGAGCAAACTGCTCTGTTAGGAACGGCTGGAACAAACAGGTCTGTGAAGCATGTCAGAGTCTGATTATTAACGAACTTTATATGTGGGAAGGAGAGTTTTAAATTGTAATCTTGAGGCAATACGTTATTTTGCCCACATCTGAAATCCAATGTGAAAAGATTTGAGTCCAAATCAGGAATAAAGCTGTGGAGTCATTGGTTAACTTATTTTCCCACTGATCACTAGGCTTCCAAAAGTCATGGAGAATCTAAGTTTCCATATAACACATGGAACGCTGCCACATACACTTCGAGTAGAATACTGGCACTCTTTAAACTAATGCCATAAAAAGAGGCATTTTTTTAAAAGAACCAAATGCATAAACCTAAAATGTGGGTGTTTGCTTCTTTTTTGAGGGGGCTGTTTTCCAAACTTGCTGCCAAAATGAGAAACTGCCTGCGAGTTTCTTGGAGTTCCTGCCACACCAAGTGCTCGATAAGATTTTCTCCTAACCTCTCCCTGAGTGTAACAAAACGAGGTCTGGCAATGCAAGATTACATACTGAGCAGCCATGTGCGAATGCTTAGTTGTGCAGAAACAGATGCGTTCTTTCTTTTCCTCCCTTCAGTCTCTTCCGCTCAAATGAGTACGACTACAGTAGTTTGACTCTCAGAAGCTCCTTTTGCCTTAGACCTGGTTGCTTTTGTTGGTAGCTGTGGATCAATGAAAGCGTTCAAATCTTCTCATTTGATGATTAGGAGTTCACCTTTCTTATGGCATGTGTGAAAGCAACTTCATGCAGAACACAAAACGTTGATAAGTATTTTTAAATTCTTTATTCAAATGTTTTAACGGTGCACATCTGAATTGTAAAGGAACATATGGGTGAATAAGTTTGAGTTTATTATGAGTTTTCACTAATCCAAAGGGTCAAAGTAACGTACAGGGTCATATATACATACCCCACTCAATTCCCCCCAGCGGGTTAGAATACCCATATCTTTTGTAGTTATCAATAAGCTTCTTGCAATGATTTTGCAACCATTTGTCTCAACAGAAATGATAAAGCAGATTTCAATTGGTTGGTTTTCTTGCACGGACTCTGCTGTCGGACAGAATCCATACATGTTTAATAGTTTTGAGGTCTGTGTCCTTCCAGAAGGCAATTTGGGATCATTGCCTGGTTTGAAGTCCTTACAGTTTTTAAGTGTCAACCAGTGAACTGTTGATTTTAGATTATTTTGAGCCTGTGTGAATAGATTTGACCCTGTTTGGTTTTCAGAAAACTTCCACATAACAACAGATTTCTTTAGAAAACACATTGAAATTGTGTCACCGTTCCACCGTGATAAAAGCAATGTTCAAATAAGTAATTGAAAGCCCAAACAGAAAGACATTCATTCCCATGAAGAATCTATGTAAACGTCTGACTATATCTGTGTGCTATAAATGTGATCCATTAACTACTATCCAACACATTTGATTGTTTCACACTTAGTCTATATCGTACTATTGTAAAGCTGTCAATTAGTGTGCCAGTTAAACTAGTGATGCAACCATGGTACCATCAGTCCTGACAAGTATAATAAAATCATAGGTTTCAGACCATGAGAATATATAGCAAGCCCAACGTAAGGTTTTGGCAGAGAGTGGCTTCTGCGTACACAATAAAGCAAAGCAATTTCATTCCAACTTGCTCTAAATAATGGGTTTTTGTTTTTACATCTTTTTCTTGTTTTTCTTCTTGTATTTGTCAAGTGCTCACACGGTTGCTCTGATCGTTTGGAATTCTGATACACAAGCCACATAGTTTGACTTGTCATCGTGGGGAGAACCACGTTTGTATTTATGATAGCTTTTTGGGCTTTCCTCTTCAGTATAATTTCCTGCGGGAGTGAGCGGTGGAACTGAACCAGCGTTAATTAATGAACTCCGGCTGTTCCACCTTTGCAATGATTTGGGGTTTATTAATCCAATGTTTCCTTGTGTGCAGGTCCAAGCCGACGTTTTAAGCGAGTAGTCGAGACAATTCAGAGCCAGTTGTTAAGCACACATGATCAGCCTGGGGTCCAGCAGCTCTCTGGTGAGTGAGGACGTTTGTTTCCCCCCAAAATATGACATAAAGAAACACCTTTATTCCATACCTCCTCCTCAGATTCCCAACCACCGCCTCATCTTTCCATCCCACCTCTTCACAATTCCCTGTCACAACTGAAGCCAAAATGAATCTTGCCCCGTTTTTCGCTCTCTTGCACTGTTTCTCCAAAATGCCCGTGCCTCACCGACTTTAAGGGGGGGGGGGGGTTGCTCTCAAGCGCCGACTGCAGGCCAAAACGTTCTTATGTTGCCACGGTAGATTAAAGATTAAAGTAGAGGTAGATTAAGTTGATTCACGTCGGGTTATTCCAATTTTATAGACCGATCGTCCATGCCGGCTGCCATGGCAACACTGCCGTGCCTCAACACAGTCCCAGAATGCACGGAGTAACACGCCCAATAACTGCCTCTGTCTTTTACAATGTTTCAGTGCATCCAAATAAGACACCCCGCCGGTCTCTTCCATGTCGGCCTCTTTTGGTCTCTTAAGACTTTAAAACAACCTCCTGACAGTCTCTCTTTATCACCTCTTTTGTCTCATTACTTTCAAGGCTGCTATGGAGCCTCTGAACATCTGTCCATCTGTTCTTTCCCACAAAGTCTATGTTACGTTCTCCTAATGCATGGAGTGAAAAACAAAATATAGGGGCAGGAAAACGTACAAGAATCTTATTTCTTCTCTTCTGCTCTCAGCATATTTTGTCCTGTGTGTCACCCTCTGTTTCATTTTCTCTGCAACACCCCCATCTGGTGGTCCGCAGGCGAACTACAGAAAAAACTGCAGTTGATCAGCAAAAAAAAAAAAAAAAAAGACTGCTGTTTCTCTCTTAGATTTTAATTTTAATGTAAAATATAGAAAACCGTTATCCTAAACTCTGATTCTTTGGCAAATCTTTGCACTTTAACCCATTGTGCGAGCTGTGTGAACTGTGTTTGCTTTGACCCTGTAATTTATTATTACCCACTCCTTTGATGAAACACTAAGGATGATAACTAAGTCTCCAAAGGCCTCTATACTGTAGCTACTAGAAAGGCCACATTTTGACTGCTGCGAAACCTCAATTCACCTTGTAAGTTTAAAAACCAAAATACCGGCAAAGTAAATTATTTTTTTATTTTAATATATGAAGTTTCATTTTGCAGTAGGCTTTTACTTGTATAAATCATCATCATCAAACGAACAAACTGCATGATAATACATATGCAACAGAATTTTTGTTAATTTGACTGGGAAATCTAACAAAAATACAGTACTATAAATCAACTATAAATTTAGACTCCTTTATCACAAAAACAAAATCTAAACACCAATTTTCCTATTGCCAGAATGTTTGTAATAAACGATAATCAACATGTTGAAATGAAGTAATGGAGAACACCCAAACCGGATGTCAGTAAAAAGAGCAATTAAAAAATGTATTATTCCAAGTATTTACAATGAGTCTAATAAAACTATTTGCAACTCGTAGCCAGCGCTGATCACCTCTCTTCGCCTGGCGCAACTCCGGCACACGGCTTTGAGGCACCATCTGCAGGTGTCCATGTTTTATTTTTAGTGCAGCCCGTTCACACCTGGCCTTGCCTCCTTTTATGAGGCTGTGGCACATTTCAGTCCTGGTTGCTTAGACTACAACCTTATTCCAGATGCCTTGATGGCCGACACCCCTCCCTAAACTCAACTCTAAACTCCCCGCCCATCTGCTGCAGAAACGTCCGTCATGGGATCTTGTTGCCAGAGATCTTCTGGAAGAGAACATTTAGCCCTGCAAGGTCCAGCATGATATAAAATGTAGCAACCGGCCACCTCTGCGGACCACCTTTGCTGATTATTTTCTTGCCATCTGATCCGAGATGTCCACGCCGTATTTTTTGTTGTTCTAATACTGCGGAGCATCCGGCTTTGCCTTCGCCCCATCAGTTTTGCCCATGCCCATGTGCACAGTGCTGAGGAAACAAACTTTTTCGCGTGGCTTTCCCTGATAAACTGTTTGCTTTCCCCTGAGTGGTCACAAGGCTGTTCATCCTGGCCTGCAAGGTGTTAGCCAAGTTTAGAGAAGCGAAAAAAGCATCAGTGGTGATATTTCTTCCCTTCCCCATGAATAGGTCCGCCAGTTTCAGACCCACGTTTTCTCTAAGGAGCTGACCTCTTCTGCATGTTGACTCCTTTCCCGGTTGTGGAGCCCCATTTAGCATATATTTTGACTGAACATCTGCTGCCTGTCAAAAAGCTTCTCTTCAGTGGTGATGTTGGCACCATTCTTTTGTAGCAGACAATATAGTTTTCAACAAACCTGCTCCAGGTACCAGAGATCAACGCAAACCTGTCACCTACCAGTCGTGCACATTCAACAAGAAATCTCATGAACTCTTTGAACCTTTCTCTGGACATTATTTCCTTGAAAAACTGGAAATCCCATTTTCTTTCTGACCAGACGCTATCCAAGTCCATATTTTTTGCTCCCTGTGGTCCTTGAATATACAAGAGGCTAATGAAGGCTTTCAGCTCGGCCACCGTTGTCTCTCATGAGCTGTCACCATGATGGTGATGCACTTCAGCCACTGTACACGCTAGTGATGGGTCGATGAGGCGTCATGAAACGTTTCGACACATTGCAACTCTGTGCCGATACTGTGCCGATACTGTGTCACTGAATACTGACACCTGCTGGACCTTAAAAATCACTACAGGCAACCTGGTTGACAGAGTTAACTGACACTGATTTGATGACCAAGTATACACAATACAATTTAAATCATTGTATGTTGCATTGTATTATTTTGTATTTTCATTTGAATTAAACATATATTTGATTTTTTTTAGATACAGTCAATAAATAATGTGAAGGAGGATGCTTGTGGACTGGCTTTTTTATTTATTTGTTTTACAAATGGTTGATCGGGCGCTGTGTTTAGTTACCTGACTGATATCATCTGTTCTGAAATCGGACATGCTGAGTATGACAAAGGGAGGAAAAACTACTCAGAGTAGCAACTTTCTACTCAGTGTAGATCAGCCGTTTTTTTCTGAAACGACGCTCAGAACAAAGACGCACAGCGCAACCCGCCCAACCAAAAAAGCGTTGCAGAACCCATCCAATCCATCAGTGGTGCGCTCCGATCAGCACCTGGCGCTCACAGAGCGAGACTGTGGTACAACACCATCACACCAGAGTTGCAAAATAGTTAAAAATTAACCATTATTAACCGTTATTTTGTTTACAGTTCAGCTTGGATTTTCTTTACTGCGCAGCATAGCTCTGCTGTGCGCGCTGCTGTGCGCGAATGCACACGCGTTAGAGGGAACAGAAACAGTTTGGCGCGTCAGTCAGTTCGAAACAGGTGCTGTATTGGTCACGTGACCGAAACAGTTCCTGTATCGGTCACGTGACTTTTCCGTAGCAATACACACATCGACACGGGTTTCGCTCTATGAGACCGACACATGCTCCGACGCATCGGTGTTGCCGGACCCATCACTAGTACACGCCCTCATGTGCTTTAGCTTGCCTGAGTCGAAAATATACACAGGGACACACAGGAAAGCTATGAGTGCCCCATCAATGTTGCCCTTTGCATATGTGGCGGGAACAGTGGCTTCAGTAAGAACATTTTGAGTCTGCCGTCTCCTGGGATGTTCAGCCGGCTGAACAATTGTCCACATAGTCCGATCCTTTCCAACAGCCATGGCCATTCCAGTGTTAAAAATCTGCTGTCGTTGCTGTACATCAGTAAGCGTTCCTTCTTTTTTTTTTTTTTCTTTTTTTTTACCAATTCTTAAGTTCGCCAAATTTTTGATCTTTCATATTATTACCAGAGTAATTTGTGGAATGGGTGAAATTAGGTTAAGCTAGGATAGGCTTTATTGATCTCACATTGGAGAAATTCACTTGACACATCAGCTCAGTAGTCAATAATCAGAAGAAGGTGCCAAAAGTAAGAAAAGGTGCATCAGGTATATACAGTGGATCAAAAAAATGTAAATAAGAAAAATAAGAATAAAAATACAAAAATAGAAATAAGGCAGAGGATGTCTTATGTACATTCACGGTGACTTATATACATATGTATTGACATATATTCAGGTGGCAATAGCAGCAGAAGTCACTTCTTTCAGGATTATTGCACAGTGTATTAAATAGAATTGCACATTAGCTATTGCACATTAGTTATTACAGTTATAGTTACCATTATAGTGCAGCATTGTATAATCTGATAGCAGCAGGGATGAATGACCTGCGGTAGCGCTCCTTTTTACAGACAGGATGTCTAAGTCTGTCACTAAAGGAGCTGCTCAGCTCCTCTACAGTCTGGTGCAGGGGGTGAAAGGTGTTGTCCATGATGGATGTGAGCTTGGACAACACCCTCCTCTCTTATATTAGATTATAATGACTGCTATAGGTTGACTCATAAGAAGGAAAATTGAGAATGCAGACCCTTACCTGAACGGAGTCTTTCAAAAGCCCGCCAACAATTTCAAATGTAGAATGTTTTCCGAACAGCTGGAAGCTCAAAGTGATACAACGCAAAGTTTTCTGTAATATCTGCCGCCTTCCTGGTACTATTTAATGAATTCAGCTCTGCCAATCAGATGAAACATTCCCAAGGCAGACACAAATTGACAACAAGTGGCACACGAAGCAACTAAAACACCAGAATTACTACATGGCCAAGGAGCCAACCAAGAGCAAACCAGCCCCTGCTCAATTCTAGCAGAGTAGCAGAGTGTCTTTAAAAGTAATGTCTAGAAAAGCTGTCAAAAACAATTTGAACTCCCCCTTTTTAAACTCCTCACAGACATTAAAAATAGCTAGCTTACAGTTGACTTTTCACTATAACAACTTACACAATGAAGAGTGTTGTGATGAGCCTTGCCTGGTAGGACTTGGGTAAGGAATAATCCCTCTGTCCATCTATACTTTCATTATTACAACATACAAATAATGTAATAATTAGGTTTTATACTAAAAACTCGAGCTAGTTTCAATGAATTGAGTAATTTTTTTCACACGAGTCGTGCATTTATCATTTCAGAGTAATGCTCCATCCACTCCTTTTTGACCTACTGCTACACCTTTGCTACAGCCTGACCACATGGCCTTTAGAGATACAAAGCCAGAGGCTATAATTAAGAGGAGACAGGGCTTTGCATTTCACTTAGTGATGAACAAAAGGCTCAATCAAGTCTCTGTCATTATAGCGCCAATCACTACAAGTATTGTCATTATACGTTAGAGACTGGCATAGAAAGACAATTGATGGGAAGAAAAGAAGGATGGAAAATATCTGGAGACACGCTAACCAACTGCAGTCGTAGAAGAGGGTCTGTTATGATCAGGCATGTTTGTGTGGTTAAATCCGTAGATTTCTTTCTTTCTTTTTTCTATTAGAAAAAAATCTACGGATTGCCAGAGACAGTGTCCTGTCTGGCAATGGGGCAATAAGAATTTTTGTCTTAATGCCAAAATGAGCCCAAAAGAATTTACTTTCACAAGCGGAGCCTTACCACTTTCGCCATAGTGCTCCGCTTGATTTATACAAGAAGCTTTAGTATAAATTATGCAGGGAATATTTCATATTATATGGACACTGAAACGAGAAGGTGGAAGAGAAAAAAAAAGGGGAAAAGGTGAAAGAGAAAGAGGAGAGAAAAGGGAGAGAACGATACATCCTCAGTCTGATCTTCACCAGCAAAGAGAGATGTAAAAAGAACAGCACAACCAGCCGATAAAGTGTTAGAGATACTATCAAGTAACGCCTTGATACCATCACTGAAGAATATACAGTATTAATTAATATGACATGTATAAAGTGACAGCTGATGATAATAACAGGGGTTCTCTGTATAGAAGTGAGTCTGTAAGTACCTGGATCCAAGCCCCTGTAGGTGTTTAAGAGAGTGTGCTTGTGTACGTAAGGTTTATCCATGAGAAAAATGCTCAATAGTGGTTGTGAAGAGCCAAAGACGCCCCCCCCCCCCCCCCCCCCCCCAGAGCACCAAGGCAGACGCCAGGGGAACCGAAACCCCAGATGCCCAAATGGACCTTCAGAGTAAAGGCGCCTAAGAGGGGGACAGGAAATCTGCTTCCCCCACCCAAGGGAAGAGGAGGGACGTTCCCAAGGAAATCTTCCAACAAAGACAAATGTGGCACAAAGATCCTGAACTAGTCATTGTTCACAGATGACTAAGGTAGAACTTAAGAGAGACAGAAACCGCAAACATTTTCCAGCTGAATAACGCAGCTGCCAAAACCAACTGTGGCACATTTACACATGGCCACATGCACAGGAAGTCTGGCAAAAACACAGAGTAAACGGTAATCCTTGTTAATGGTTTATTTTGATTTGCAGGCTACTGTAGGCAGTTTTCAAACAGTTTCCCCGTTACTGCATATTTTATAGTTAAATACATAATATATGCTGTAAAGGCTAAATACATGGGAACCCTGGGTAAATAGCTGTTCTCCAACTATTCACTTTGCAAAGATGTGACGCAATGTATTAAGAACTTTATTTTCTCAGTTTGTCCTCTTTAGCGTCCCTACTGTACTGCAGTATATGTTAAAATAATCTTCATATAAAGAAAATCCTACGTACACTTTTTTTTATCTTTGTTTACAACAATTAGGTGGGAATAATTAATTTATCAGAAAAGCTACAATTCAGACAGAATTGATGATTTTAATGCATCATTTATTAAAGCTCATCACAGTTCTGACTCTATTGTAAAAGTGTGCTACTTCAAAGAGCTGCTGGTTTTGATGTTGATTCAGTTGGCGAACTTTTGGCACTGCCTGTGTATAACTTTGAAATCAAGTGATCAAAGCGTTTGGTAGAAAAAAAAAATGTGTTACATGCGCTTCACTTAGCCCTGAGGCCCTGAGGCCTCAGTGGGCAGCTGAGTTAGCTGAGCTATAACCAGATTGAAGTCGGTCTGGATTACTGACTGGAGTAAACTCTTGAGAGTTCGGCTTCGTAAACGGAGGGAAACCCTTTTGGTGGCCTCTTTTTATTCAGTTCAAATCGGTTTATTGCCATTTCACAACACACGTCATCTGAGGGCACTTTACAAAATCGGTTCATACAGACAGATTGGTTAAAAAGTCTTTTCTCTTTCTAAATTGGTCAAAAACAAATACGCAGGCTCAAATATGTACATGCATGCGACTAATATTTGGGTAAATGTCTCTCAGGAATTTGCACACACATTTTGTTGCCATCAATAAGGTTTTGGGCTACTTCCTGCAACTTACTTGGAGACATTTAACCCTATTTTTCTGGGGCTGTATGTATATATTTGAGCCTGCATGTATGATTTTGAAACTGTGTGGATTAGATCAAAAATCTGCACTGGATCTAAACTTGTGCACCCGATATTTTTCCTTTAAAAATCCATTTGAATTGGACGTGGTGTAATTGTTATAAAACAGTGTGAGTGTTTTGAATGAATCATTCAGCGCTCCAGATTAATGACATTCATGCAACAAGTGTAGGTAAATTTCTGGCTCATCTCTGTCTACGTTTATTTTCGAGAGATCGCTCCTTGCATAGTCTCTGCTTCATCCATGTTCTGCTTTGCAGCATCTCCACGTCCTCAAACTCTCCTTTGCTTTCTCCCTCTTGGTCCCGTGAAACCACATTGTTCCCATGTTTTCCTCCCATTTGTGTTACTTGCAGTGTGACTCTTTTGAAATAACAAACCGACCTTTTTCAGACGAGAAGAACGGCCAAGTGCCCCACCCCGTCGGCGTGCCCACCAAGCACTGCCCCTCTCCCATGCATGTCCGGAGGCGCGAGTCACAAAACAATGACACCAAATTCCCCGCTGCAGGCCGAGAAAGAGCCAAGCTGTCGTTGGCGTCGGTGGGGTCGCAGGACGAGTCCTAGACCAAGACATTTTGTAGATGTGCAAATGCAAATTTACTTAACATGCATATTTAGAGGAGCATTATTTTTTTTTAAGAGAAAAATACACTGCAGCTCCATAACACACATCAATTCCAACACTGCACCTTTCCAGTTTTTCATTTCTCTTCAGTTTCCATCATCATCACGTCTCCCTCCGTCTGACCCATCAAATTTACCTTTGTCCCATGCTTAGTTGTTTTTTTGTCTCCCTTGCTGCTGCTAACCTCTGTTATGTCCTGACTTGTTTCTGATACCAGGAATTATCCAGAAAACCTATTAAAGTCCCTCCTCGTGCGCCATTCTCCACTTGCCCTTCCTCGACTAACCCCCTCCACCCCCTTCGAGCGTGCCAAGAGTGTCGGACTTTTGTCAGTGGAGGACTCCTTTCCGAAGGGTGCTGAAAACAGACTTCCACTTTCGACTGCGCCCCGACTTCACCTCTGGCACCCGTCAGTAGAAGTAGACGAAAATCCTTTTAGTGTTTCCTTCCTACGTAATCACACTCTCCAATCATCAAATATCTCCTTTTCTTTCTTTTATGGGTTTTATTTATTTTATTATTTTATTTCACTGGGAATAAAGCACTGTTCAAAAACACTCGACATACAGCGTACAAGAAAACATGCACAAAAAAACTCTGGGATGTATCAACGTTGATTTAAAAACGTTTGAAAAAAAAAAAATACAAAAGACTTACAGAAATACGAGGAGCGAATAAAAGGAGATGTTGGGGCGAGGTCCAAACAGCCAACGTAGGCGATTGCCGGATTGTATCTGTTTGCTTTTTATTGTACTTTCTTTGTGATGAACTGGGTTTGAATTCTGAATTTTATTAGACTTGATACTACTGCTGCAAAACGGACTGAAATTGTGATTTCAGAGAGGACGTGGGTGTCAGAAAAAACGGGCTACAGGGAAGTGGGGGGGGAGATGAAATGAAAGTATTGGGGGCGGGTGCAGGGAGGGTTATGTGGGTATTTAAAATGAATGATCTATTCTCTTGTACAGACTGAAAGCATTTTTAATGTAAAAAAAAAATGAAATGTCTAGTTGTGACACTGTTAGATATCATAGAAACAGGCTGCTAATGCTACGCCTGCCTCATTCTGTCATTTTAAATTCTGTGTATTATTATGTTGTTTTTTTTTTTTTTACATGATCACCGCTGTCTTTGTTCGATTGACCTGGAAATGATCCGAACATTCCCTGTTCTCTGCAGCACTTTCTTTGATTTTCCAGCTGTACCTCTCTCTTAGTCTCAACTACCAGCAGTAGGAGTAGAGGAACAAAAAAAATGTGATAAATGCAATTGTGAATATTTTTGTATCGTCAACCTTATTTATTCATATTTGTTCATCTCACTGTTTGATCCCTAATTTATTATAACTCGGCTATTTATATGGACAAAGCTGTTAGGTCAGTTGAATGTTATTTACTACCCTCTTGTGTGTTTGTAAATGGGACATTTAAAGAAAGAAAAACCTCCACTTTATTTTCAGTTTCGTTTCGATCCGACTAAAACAGAAAGATGTGAACTTTGACAAATTTCTCTATTTCCAGACCTGGAGGAAAGACGACCTTGTTGGAACTCTGGAAAAAAAAGGAATGATTTTACCAGTAATTTAAGAATGTAGACTTAGCCTCTTTTTGAAGAGGGAACATGCTCTTCTATTGATATTTGTCAGTTTCATATTATCGTGAGTTGTATGCCAGACCTGAGGAGGATGATTCGGCAGATCTGCTTCTTCTCTTTGTAAATAGACAGACAAAGCTGTAGGGGTTGATTGTCTTCTCAACCATGCTGGGGATTCCTGCTCTATGCTTTTTGCTTGTATTGCTGTGTGCATGTCAAACATGAGCTTTTCTTTGCATGGCTTCAGTGTTTAATGTTTCATGCCAAACTCACCCCTTTTATCAGCCTTCATTAATTCCCCCACCCCCTCTACAGTACTGTGTTTTAAAGTTGAAATCCCCTTCTCTCTGCTTATAATTTGGCCTTTGATTTAGTTTTTTACTCTCCTTTCGGTCCTGCTGACTTTGTTTTCCTTCCTCCAGCTTGTGCACAAAGGTTTTAAACAATGCTTCCTTTACTCTGTACCTCTCTGTGGAAAGCTCGGTAGCTTGGGCTCTCTCTGCCTGCTGGTCGAAGGGGCACACGGAGGGAATACCACTACTACAAAATCAAAGCAATACCTGATATCCATCCTCCTTTTTGTTTACTACAACGGGAAGCTGGCAGCACCGAGGACAAATATTGGCCTGGAAGGGTCTTCTTTTTTTTTTTCATTTCTTTTTTTTTTTGGAAAGAGCAGGAAAACAACTTACTGATGTAATCCCCATTCTAAATAACTGTGAGCATTTTCAGTGCTGAAACAAATAAACTCATTCAGTTATGGCGTGTTTGTTTTCCTTGCTCAGATTGGTATAGCTGGATGCAGCCACCAAAGTAGTAATAAGCCCTTCTAGCTTTTTTTTAATAAGAATAAATCTTATTGACGTATTTATCGAATATGTGACCATAACAATCTTAGTTTGTGCATTTGAACGGCTTTTTTCTTTTTTAAGGTAAGCTCACACAACCACATGGAGATAGTTAATTTCTTTCACAGAGTGATGCTTTTAAAGTGTCTCTGAAATCTATTGTCCTCGGGTCATGAGATCAGCTTGTGAGGGCAACAGGTCTGAGGAAACCCACACGGCACCCTTTAATGAATGTGAATGTTTGTGGGTGAATGACTGTAGTGTAAAGCGCTTACAAGTACAAGCCATTTACCCCCAACCAAATTAGCAGACATGTATGGATTTATTTCTATTGGTTTTGATCTTTATGGTTTACAGCCAACAGAAATCCAGAGGTTGATGTTCCGTGGCCCGGAGGTGATCAGCCTGTGGCGCTGCTGAGGTGTTGCTGGCCCGGCCTGGCTTAATAGTGTCCTACAACTCACTGGATTAATAGCAGTGGTGTCTAATCTTCCTTTTGACAATTTTAGGTGAGATGAGAAGACTTGGTGGCCAGACGAGCAGTGATTATGGTAATTTAACCTGGACGTTTTACTATGAGGTCAGTAGAGAGAGACGCATGAGGTGCTCTTAAATATCCAAGTAGGCAGCTGGTCTGACTTTGGATATAACGCAGCGGACCACAACCAGCAGATGTCATTCTAGCTGCAGTCCACTCCTTGTGAATATTCCACAAAACTTTAAATGGACTTTGCAGCTTTTGTGTACTTTTCCTATTGCATTTCTCCTTCAACTGAACGCTCCATTAAAATACTTGGACACAGCACTCTCAACAGCCAGTTTCTTTAGCAAAGACCTTCTCTGACTTCCCCCTACTTATGGAGGTTGTTAATGGACAGCTATCAAGTCAGCAGTTTTCCCCATGGTTGTGCAGGCCATAACATTTCCTTTCTTATGCCATGTAAAATTTTCTGGCAAACTGAAATTCAGGTTTTATTATAAGCATTAAAATCGACAGATAAACAAATGAAATATCACTCTGGGGCACTGCGCGCTGGAATATTTGTAAGCCTGGTTGCCTTGCAGCAAGAAGGTCCTGGGTTTGAATCTCGGGCCTTTCTGAATACAGTTTTCATGTTCTCACCATTTACTATGGCTTCCTCTCACAGTACAAAAACATGACTGTTTATTGGTCTCTAAATCGCCCCTAGAAGAGAATGTGTTTGTGCATGGTTGTTCGTCGTCTGTCTGCCTTTCCTGTGAGAAACCGGGAGAAACCTGTCCAGTGTACCGTGCCTCGCACCCAATGCATACCTGCAACAGTAAGTGGGTATAGTGGGAAAAGAACATCACTGCAATTAAGTACAAGTTTCCAAATTTAGCCAGGCCCATTCTTAAAGTAAGAGCTCATTGATGCAAAAATAATATTTTGTGTGTTTTCTTCCTGTTCGATATTATTTGCATGTCTTGTGGGAAACCATTGTTTTGGATATATGATGACATCCATCTTACAAGGTCCTGCTCCTGCTGTTTTCAGGCGAGTCCACACGACACCACACAAACACAGTTCCAGTCAAGATCACAAGTTTTGTTTGGCAGGTTTATTTCTGGCAATCAGCATCCAAACAGACGTGTTAAATATATGTTAAATGTCGGGATATAAGCTTAATTACCTATTAGTATACCTGCTTGATCAGCTGAAGCATTTTTAAAATATTAGCTTAGATTAAAAATGAAATAAAGGGGACATCCCATTAAATACTTTCACATCTTTTTTTTTTCCTCATTAAATAGAAAACGTTCATCCAACTTAGCAGTGAATGTCTCTCTAGTCATACTTTAGTTAAAAAAACAATATAAAAGTACTTGTTTGATATAAATGTTGACATTACTGCAGAAGGGACCGAGCCTTCCTCTCACTCTGCATCTTCAGTCTGTGGTCACTGTACATGGCTTCAGCCAAACTTCAGGGGGCGCTGCAAAACCCAGTCTTCAAAGGCAATCCTTTATCCAGTCTTTTTATTAGCTTTCCAATAGATGGCAGCAGTGTTTTATTAAAAGCTGCCTCCCCATTCAGGCTTCCTGAGCCTTGGAGGGGGAAAAAAAACAAAAACTACCCTTTTTATAAACCTAATGTTCCTTCCAGTAACTGCCTTTATACAGCACTTGGCACAAAGCTTTACTATGGTCAGAATCAACAGCTACCAATTCAGTCACTGATCTGTTCCTCCCTCTCTCTCTCTCTCTCTCTCTCTCTCTCTCAAGCGTTTTGCAGAACCGATCCACCTGTATTTACATGAAAACTTCTGCCGCTTATGTTACTTTGCGTCTCGTCTCATTGCAGCAGCTCGTATGCCTTCAGACTTGAGATGAAATGTAAAGCGAGCGTAGACGTTGAGCCAGGATGGCCTCCAGCTCGTCCAGAGGTGAGTCCCCGCGGCTGCGAGCCAGAGAAGAAGTGCAGTTATTCCCTTGTCGGGATCCCAGTAAAAGGCTCCTGAAGCCGTCTTTTTCCAGTAGTGCTGGCATGTGCCGCAGGAAGAAACTTTCACAAAATGCGCTCAGGTCCACCGAACCGTTTGCCTGTTCAAGAAAAATAGTTACGTTTTAGATGCTTATAAAAGCTAGATTAATTTACACCAGGATAGAATATTCTCCAGAGAACAGACATTACCTTGGCTGTCTTGTAGATGCTGACTGCATTGTCGAGGTTTATGTGCCGGGAGCAGAGGAGCTCACAGTGTCTTTGTAGCGCCCCCAGCTGGAACTGATTAGCAGCGAACAAGAGCTGAAGGAAAAAAAAAAAAATACTTTTATCCACCATTTTGTACACTTTTAGTTATGCAGCAATATCAGGTAGTTAAAAACACTGGATGGATTCCAAGCCTTCATTAGAGTGAACACATGGTGGCAAAGTTTAAATTTTAGACACAAAGACCTAATTATTTAAGCTAATTTGAAGCCTATTTAACAATCTTGTAGAATGAGAGAACTTGAGGTGCAGTGTTTGTTTACCCCAGTAGAATCAGCTGTGTTTAAAATATAACTGCCTGTAGTTAAATGCCAGGCTTAGATTTCTTTCCCCCCTTCCAATCTTGCCACTGGGCTCTAGTTATAGTGCGATTGATGAGAATGCGTCACAAACTTAATGAGCGTTTCACAAAGCTACATGTGTTTGCATGTCCCCAGAAGCAGGAATACACAGAGCTGTTGCCGCCTCAGGCTGGTGACTATGTCTCAGCAACACCCAGAGAGTTAGATCACACTTCTCAAGAACTTAATACTTTGAACTTTCTTCTCTATTGTGCCTCCTTCCGTCAAACAGAGAGGTGCAGCACTGTCTCATCACCTAAAAAATATATGTTTAATTTGGATTTCTGCAAGTCTCATCTAAACTACTCAATACTGTTTGATAAGCTAACATTGACATGCCGGGCTGACATGGCTAGATCAAGTTTAGGATGCATCAGTTCTGCATTTAAAGTGTAACTTACCCCCATATAAAAGCATAATTCTGCCCACAGGCAAACTAGAAAAATTCCACCAAAGTGGGTGGGGTTAAGTGGGAAAGGGGCTGCGGGAGAGCGGGGCTGTGCATTCAGGATGGGGAAAAGCAGCAGCAAGCTTGATTTACCATACTGAGAGGGAGCAGGTAGTTACGCCATGCTTTAGTCTTTTGAGGTGGAGGATTTTTCACCTCCCTCGTCACCGGAGGATGAGGGGAGGCTTTGTGAAACCTTGCGGGCCAGAGCCTCATCAGTTTGAGCCACTGGCTCAAAGCCGGTGCTGCCGAGGCAGTGGAGGACAGGGTTGGATCAGTTATGTTATATTTATTTCCCGCTTTGTAATCCAAGACGGGATCACAGACAGCTTTGCGCATCATGATTCATTTGAAATGTTGAAATGGAGTGTGGTTGATCTCCTCTCTGCTCTGACTGAAGGCGGGTTTCAGGACGAAGCAGCAGCCGTCTGCCTGAGAGACAGCACTGAGGGAAGTATGGAGGGCTCACGACAGGATTCGCTGCTGCCTCAAGACAGTAACTGCATTACAATTGTAAAAAGTAAACTTACCAATAACACACAAAGTGACTAGATTTGTTGCTAGTCACTTTTTTTTTGAAGGAGAAAAGTTGCTAGAGGGATTTGAAAAGTGAGTAAGATGGAGCTGCTTTAATACCCCCCCAGCAGCAGAGCTAGTAACATCAGTTTCTCCAAATGACATCACAAAAACCAATAGCAATACGGATTCAAAATTCAATTCAATCCGTTAAAGTCTAGGAGGGCGTCACACTGACGATTTTAGACATAAAAGCAGAATTTCAACAAATATGCACTAATTTGTCAAAACAAATTACTAGGATATATAGATAGTACGATAAGACAACCATGTTAGCAGTTTATTGGCAAAAAAGTTAATTTGGGGGTGAGTTACACTTTAAATTATTTTCTTTAAACCAATTTACATTTTGATTGTCGTTGGTAGAATTAACAGGTGTTTTAACCCACACATTAATCAATGTTCCTTTTACTCAGATTACGGTGCATTGAATGACTAAAGTTTTGTCATTCAACGTCGTTTAACTAAAGCAGTAATGTGCAGCTTAATTTGAACTAAACAGGTTCAAAAGTGAAAGAAGAGCGGCTATTAATTCTCCCGTTTTCAGTAGTTTGGTAAATTAGCACAGTTGCAAAAAGTGAAGAAGCAAAAGTTGGGGGAGGAAAAACACAGGTTAGATCCCCTGCTTTTAAAATGTAAATGCACTTGTACCAATGATCGGGTGCCTGTTCACCTAGTAATTATACCATAACATACAGTTCTGTCATCCCACTATGTAGCAAAGACGTTTTTGTTTTGTTTGGGGAACATCTTCCTGTACGATTCAAGACACTCAGCTTCTCACCTCTAATAAGTCCGACACATTTGTTTTCAGTGACTCTGTTCCTCCACAGTACAGGTAAGACATCATCATCTGCACAAAGGTCAAAGGTCATGATTAGCAACATTTCAACCCATCCGTGGATTTATGTAATTGTTTTGGCATAATAAAAAAAAAATAAACTATAGGACAGCGCATTAAAAATGAAATCTTTTCAAATGAAATGCTCACATTGATATTTTCCATCTGAGGAAATCTTTGGGACATCCTATCCCATAATAGCTGCTATTACCCCCTTTGGCTAAAATAACTTAAGTAAGATAGTTCTTGGAGCCTTCTATGAGCCTTCTAGGATTTTCCATCTGTAATTCTTAGAGAGTCGTTGGTGGAGTTTCTGGAATGGTTTGGCTGATTGACATGTTGCAGATTACAAATGGTCTTATTTTCCTCCGGCATCCTCTGACACATGGTAGAGTTAATGGATTCATTGATCTGATGACTGTGAGCTGGGCATAACCATGGCACCTCCTGGTCTATTCTTAACAGTATGAGATTTCTTTTCTGGAACGCCATAGACCAATATGTCCAAAGATCTTTTCCCCCACAAGTCCTCCTCTTTGTCTATCTTCTATAAAATGAGCTTTTGCCTCCTCCTTGCTCACCTCCTGCAAAAGCTATACATTCTGTTTTTGGTTGTACAAGAGTGCAATTCCAGATTAACAGCAGCAAGAGCCAGCTGTAGGAACCATAATTACATTTTTGAGTTTTTGGATACCCTTTCTTTTTAGCATCTTGAAGTTTGCCGTCAGGGTGAACTTTCTTGGACAGTGATTTTGACCCCATTGTAGACTATTTAACTTTGGTGTGGAATGGCCGACATGACATTATTTGGAAACCTGTTTAAGCCCGTTACCAGACTCAAACTACTACAATCTTCTTTCTGAAGGCCTCAGAGTTCTTTAAACCTTGTGTTTATGGTATGGTAGGATTGGAAAGAGGAGCAAACATTCAAAATGCTGTGTAACAATGTTCTCGTGTGCAGCTGGTGTTATCTTCAAATCTGTTTTAAGCCATTTAAAGTGGGAATAAATGTTGGTTTCCCAATTTAATGCTCACCAGAAAAAACGTATCATTTTACAGGGAATATAAAAAGTTTTCTCTTTTGTTAAATTCCCATGTCAATATTCATACCTGGAAAATGTGGTACTTGACATCACTGATCTCAATTTCTTTGCTGGGGCTTCCATCCGATCCCGAGGACGCCAGCAGAGATTTGAATCTAAATTGAAAATAAAGTAGTTTCAAAGAATGATTAGGTTATTCTCCTTAAACACCCCAATAAGAAAATCAAACATGTTTGCACTGAGAAGTTTATTCATAGTCCGATTGATTTTCAGCTTGATTGACCCTCAAAAGAACCATCTGGTCAGCAACCTAAAACCCTTTTTTCAATCATTGATCGGACATAAGTTCTACCAGGTAACACCGACAGCTCTGCAGGGTGGATGCTATTACTGAGTTAGTTTACTGTAACATGTTGGGACACGTCTACAGATCTTAAATAGCCTTTGTCGGCTTCCTGTCCCGGGCAGGATGACCTTTTCTATTGGTTGTCCCACATGCCAATCATTGTGACGCTCTCACGTAACGACAATGTGCGCGCTCGTTCCTCGTTAGTTTTCTCTTGCTGCGCATGCGCACTTCTAGTGTTTATTTATCCAGTTGCTCCGGTTTCAGCCATTCATTGTAGGCAAAGCTAGGCAGCGTATACCTTGCTTCTTGCAACTCTCTGCCATTTTCAAACTGTCTTATAAGTTTATAAGAAGAAGAGGAAGGCCTCAGAAGAAAGAAATAAGACCAGAGTGTATTTGGGAGATTCTTTCCCGCGATCCCCCTGAGGAGCGAAAGAGCAGGAAGGATGGTGTTGCAGATGCACGCAGTTATTCAAAAAGGGACTTGGCCGTTTCTGTCCAACATTTCAAGTTCAATTCCGATGATTTTTTTTTTTTTTGCGAGGTTGCTTACATTTTTAAATGCTGCTGCCTTTTTCTGACTCCAGGGTAAACTGTTTGTGGCTCCAAACTGACCCGCATGCATAAAAGAACAATGATTGACTTTTGGTCCAGCAAACACGGAATAAATAGCTTTTATGATTTAAAGTGGCCGACAGTAAATGGTTTCTGGGTAAATAAAAAAAAAAAAAAAGAACGTGACTTCCCACTGAAGTCACATACAAAAAGATCAGATACGGATTGGATTCAGGACCACATATGGAAGTGGCCCAAATGTGACTTGAAAATATTAGGTTTGGGCCACATTTGCCTGCAGTGGTAATTGGGCCATAGAGACTTTCAACCGATAAAGCTTAACAGAGTACAGCACAGTTGCTCTGCTCTCTGTCATGGAACAAGTTGGATTTGGAAATCTGAGTTAAAGGAACAATCTAATCTCTAGAGAAAACACACACAGGCTGCTGTTTTAGTAATGTTTGCCACGCTAAAAGTAGATGCTAAAGACAGTTTTAAACTGAGCTCAATCATTTTGTCCTTACTTAACTGCTCTTACAGTTAAGTAAGGCTGCTCTTACATATCTGGTAAAAATGTAAATTATCAAATGTCACAAAAAACTGTGAGGCTCAGTTTTTTTTTTTTTTAACAGATATCTGAACTCAGCCAAAAACATCTGGTGTGTCTCTAAAATGACTCCACATCTGCAAAGTGAAGAGTGGTTGCACTTACTTGTCAGAGGCAGTTATCAGAAGGACTTTGTGTCCATAAAATGGTTTTCCCTCCACGACAAACGTCACATCTGACATGTCCGAGTTGTTCAGGAAGAGTGGATCTGTAAAAGGCCAGACTAATTTAAGGTGCAATTTATGAACCCCACTATATGCAAGTGATAATTTCAAAAAGATCCCACCACAAATGATAGGCCAGTCCTATCATGTTAAAATAAAATGGCTTACTACAATTTTGAATATTTAAAATATATTTTTTTTACAGTATGAGGACAGTGAACTACATTGATTCATACACCCAACAATCAAAGCCTCCTCACCCAACTGAGCTGAAAGAGATGCCTTCATCTGAGGAATGTCTGGAAGTGGTGCTGAGCCAAAACAGTGACTAAAAATAGCTGCCAGCTGCTGTATAATGGCATCGTTCTGAAAGAAGGAACAGAAGGTCGGCCTTATTTCTTATTCTGAATCTGAAAAGCGGTAAACATGACAGGCTTCGTGTTTGCTGATACCTTGGTGGTTCGCAGGATAGTGAACATAAGGGGCAGGCCTGTGGTGACGAGTTCGTCACAGTAGTCGTCCTCTCGGACTGTGGTAAACTCTCTGAGGAGAGAGAGGGTGGCCCCTGTCTTGGACTGCTGATGAGCACAGCGAAGGGATTCCAGCCACACATGCAGTTTCCATGGTACCCCTAATAAAAGAAATACGTTTCATGTTTGGTTCTGGAAACATAAAAAATACCAATCATGTCTTATCGCCATCTGAAAGGTACCCATTGCATGAAGCTCCATGGTGACATCAAGATAGCCGTGCTCAGCACTGTAGTAGCTGGCCTCTTGTAGAGCCTTCATCCTGGCCTTGCAGAGCTTGGGTATGCCTGCATCCTGCGGTGCCGGAGCGCCGTTGGAAGGAGGTGGAAGATAAGGGCACAGCCCTGAAACTTCATCCTCCACTCCCTCAGCTAGGATCTCCTCCAGAGACAGGACATCCTCTTTGATTTGTTGGGGCTGAGTCAGTAGCTTTCTCAGCACGTTCCTGAGGAGATAAATGGGAAAGAGGGGGCGGCAAGGAAAGGAAACAGAAAGCACTGAATGAGTCATCTATGCCCACTTACATTTCTGTGACCCCCGTAATCTCCGCTGCGATTAAATAATCCATCACCCTTAGAGTGGAATGCGAAGTGTTGAGTCTACACTGAGTTCACATGAACACACAGCTAACAGGTGGGTAAGATCACTCTACCAGTTGGTATTTAGAAAACAAATGGGCAACAGAGCCCTGTGCTCCCTTCGTACACTCGGATACTTGCATTTCATCATCCTAGACGTGCTGCTTCTCCAGCCACAATGTAAATGTAAATCAAGTTTTTCAGTTAAGCAATCTTACATTAGACAGTGATGCATTGTGTTTAATCCGTTTTAATTTGATGACTATAGTTTACCTCAAAGGAAACAAAAAATGCGGTTCAGTTTGTCAGGAAATCTTACTGCAACAGAGAAAATGGAAACACAAAAGGATTTTGACTTTAGAGTTGTCCAGTTGAGTGTCATTGACGCTCTGGGGTTAGCAACAAATGGACATTTTTAAATTGTTTGGCTGATCAAGGGGTACTGTATCCAAGCAGACTAATGGAAAGTTTAGCAAAAGAAAAAAAGTGTGGTAGAAAAAATGCATTGTGATTTCCCAAATAAACTAGTTGTTGGTTCCCATGAGCTAACAAATTAAACACATAAGTATTTAGTTCTACCCATATGTTTGTTTAGAAGCACCGAAATAAATGAACCTCTCTATAATATTAAACTTTAAAAAAGCTTCAATCCAAAAACAAGTATCAGTTAATTTTAGCCTTTGAGATATCTATGATATTTCAATATCAGTTGTCAACGTGCAGAGCCCTTCAGGTCAACATGAGACATACCTGTGTCCGTGTGCAGCAGCATGACTGAAGCAGTTCATGTCTTCATAAAGAGAAGAAGTAAGAGCATTTCCATCCTGGCTCCTTGATAAGGGGTCAGCTCCACGTGCCAGGAGCAGAGTCACCATCTCATAGTTACCTGAGAAGCACAGAGGTATAAGCTTCTGAACACATACTTTATTAATATCAACCAAAAATCTAAACTATTGATATTTTAGTTTTTCTCCACTCAATTCAGCTTAAGACATTTATTTAATGTTCTCATACATATATTTTTTTTCTATTTCAGCTGCTGCAAAAGCACATCTCCTGGGCTCAATGAAAGGGTTTCGCAGTGTACATTGGATTCAGAAACGAGCTGCACATGAAAGTGTGGCTTTCAGGGTGATCCCACGGAAGAATTTGGCCCAGAGGGGCATTAAGCTACTGCAGACAGCACTTCTTTTTTCACCACACCTTCATTGTACACTCTAATCCCACCCCCACCCCCATTATACCTGCTCAATCACACCTTAGTCCTGATATTAAAACTAGCAGGGTGTCATTTCCGTTACAAATGAGTTGTCTCCTTTCTTTCCTAGAACTGCATTGTCTTCAAGTTTACCAGAGTCTTAATTTACTAATAATGAGTAAAAAGAACGCAAAGCCACTGTATGTAGGCAGCCATCTTGCATGAGCTATGCTTAAAGCAGAAATCTAGGCCTTTACCCACCTGCTGCCGACGCCAGCTGCAACGGAGTGTCTGCTGTGGACTCCTGTCCATTTCGGACCGCTGCCCCCTCCACATTGGCTCCTGCGTCCAACAGAAGCTGCAGGCAAGCATCACGCCCATTTTACAAAGCATGTCTAACATCCTGGAACTTTTGCACAGCTTGAATTCTGATCGTATAACGTCAGGGCAAGTTTTTTTTTTTTTGCTTTAGTTGTGTTCTTGATCCAACAGACTTAAATGAAGTGTGCTAAATGAAATGATTAAAAGATACTGGGCCGAGGACCAGTGTTGGGAAAACTGCACACGTTTGATATAGGCAAGAAGACTTTCCAGTGGCGGACAATGCGGACGACGTCACAGGATTTACAAAAACTAATCAGTTCAGCCCAATTCAGTTTTCTGCTATTTGCATTTCTATTCAGAGGGGAATTTGTTGTGCAGGCAGCCCTGCCAACTGCTGAGAATAGGTTGTCCTGCTTTGTGTGCAGCCAAAGAAAGTTTTGCAATCCCCTATCGCAACAGTTGAGGCAATATACCTTGTTTTAATTGCTTTTTAGAAGTCAAAACTGTGTAATACACACTCGCCAGTAAGTAGCATACATCCAATGAGGGAATAGAACGCTTTTGTATTACTATCAAACGAACGGAGCACATGCAAAGTGAAGCGCCAGATGTGCTCATCTTTACAAACTAGGAACATTTCTGTGGTCGCTTGTATTACGGAACCAATCTCAAAGAGGGGAAAATGTATGGATGATAAAAGGAAAACACAGAACGGAGCAGCTTTAGGGAGCTAGTCACTTGCATAAGTGTACTTTATGCAAGAAAATGAAAAGATGAGCATCTATGGTGAGAAGATATAGAGTACATGCGGTACATGAGAGTACCGCATGTGGAAGTTTGTTTTACAGTGCTAAAGACCAAGGTTTGGTGTTATTCTTTTTTGTGGCACTAGTGACCTTTAATAAAAGTAGGCTGACAGGAAAGAGGCTGAGAGAGAGGGGGAAGACGAGCAGCAAAGGTCCATGGACCGGAGTCAAACCCAGGACAGCCACGTCGAGGACTAAGGGCTCCGTTTTAGGGCCGGACGATAATTCAGACCATTATCCATCACAAAGCTCTGCCCCCTTGAAAGGGTTCAGAGAACAAGTGTTTTTTTTGTTTTACTTTTGGTAAAAAGTTGGTTGAATAAAGGTTTGAATTTCAATTTTGTGTGTTCTTTATCAAAAAATAGGTAATTAAGCAACAGCATAAAATGGCTAGGGCTGCACTATATATGTTTTGAATTTTTTTATAATAATATCAATCAATATGGTTTATATTTTATCAATATGCTTTTTTTCCCCCTATATCGCCCAGCCTTACTCTGTATATGGTACCAGCACGCACGCTTTGCTGTTTTTCTTTGTACAGAAGCGGGAGCGGCTGCCATTAGTGATGCACAAAGCTGAAGAAAGTCCATTTTTTTTCCTTTTCCTGCCTCTTGTGTTATTTACATGCACTTTTTTTGTCACTTAACAGTTTTCACATAATTACAGTAAACTCAAGTAAAGGGTGCTTAAATAGGGCACTATGCATGCAAGAGCTACCACCGTTCACCACAACCAGACAACTTTTATTTGGGTCTCTGACCACTGGGAAGAAGATTAATAAAACAGATTCCTGGTTTATGAATGCATCATATAGCAAAGCAGCTCATGGTGCAGATAACGGCACGCAAGAGTGGGACTTTTTTTGCTGTTAGGGGACAACAAATTTTTTCTTTAAAGAAATTAAAATCTGAGAAACCCCAAAAACATAAAAGTCTACCAGAAGAGATGCGTGTTTATTTTCTACCTGCACAACAGGGATGTGTCCATGCAACACTGCGAAGGTGAGGGCTGTCCAGTGTCGACTGTCAGGATGCACAGACGGATGCTTTGGGGAGCAAAGTGGAACCTGCGCAGACAGAACAGCTTAGAAGGCCTGGACATGTTTACACTGAAAAACAGCCACTGGAGGTTTTAGATGCTCTTTAAACAAATAAATCTATTGACAGATGTAAAGTTATGTGCATACATATACATATGTGAAACGTGAAGGTTTAAGGCATCTGTTCTGTATTTACCGCCACATCAAGGTTGGCTCCTGCATCAATCAGCATCTGGACAAGGGCCTCATCTCCTGCTGCACAGGCATACATCAGAGGGGTCATACCCTGAATGACAGAGAGGACAGCAAGGTTAGGCAAAAGCAACAATATAATGAGTAGATCATTTATTAGGCATCCAGTTATGCTTTTCTTTGGGTGAGATTACTCTTACACTTTGATGAAAACTGGTCTAATTTGTAAAGAACCCCTGAGTGACAGCTGCTTACTTGTCTGGAGACCTATCCTGACACTTCCAAATCATTTAAACTAGCCTAAGTATTGATTATATGTAAATCAGTGCCTTTCTTTAAAGTTGTTAGTACCTGGTCGTCCATACTGTTGACCCCGTCTGGCCTGAGCAGATCAATAGCTTGACCAATGAGATCTGTGCGTCCACAGTTGAGCATGCGGAAACCCAAGTCCAGGTTAAACTTATCTATGGCCGCTTTGGAGTCCAGACGCTTGAAGGAGCTAAAGCAACACTCCGGCCTTAAAAGGAATAAGCAAGATGATTCTTAATTTCAGAGGCCCATTTAAAAATAAATAAATAAAAATGGATTTTTAAACTTTATTAAAAGTCTTCAAAGACAACCAAGGAGCTCATGCAGACTATATGTTAACATGCAGCGCTTTTCTTCAGAAATAACCGTACAATAACGGTGGTCACGGATCTACTGCACATGGCTTGGAATGGCTTTTTCAAAGAAATTCAAATCAGTTCACAGTGCAAAGGTCAAAGCAGACGCATCTGAAAGCATGATAAAGAAACACCTTTGTTTTCCCTAATCAGAACAAATAGGAACGCATACATCGGTTGACTCAACAGTTCAGTGCTATACAGGAATAGCTGTTATGCGTGTGTTGGTTTACTTCAGTTGTCTTGGCTCACAGTCGAGTCCTGGAAGGAGAAGCCGGGCGGTCTGCCTGACATCGTCGCTGTCCACCAACAGACTCTTGCGATGCTCAGCATGAACGATGGCCACTCTCATCCACTCCATCAGAGGGGGCAACAGCATGAAGGGCCTGAACGAAGAGAGGCAAAACATTCACCTATGTTTGCTTCTAGTCTAGCAACAATTAGTACTTACTTTTCTGCTCTCCTGATTTAGTCTCTTTTTTTGAGAGATTATTTTATATCCTGCAGTGTGTATTTGCAGAGTAGACAAAAATGCAGCATTATTGCATTGAATGCAGTTTACAATAAAAGCTATATGCCTGAAACAATTGTTTCAATTATGTGTTGATTTCTTTGTTTGCTTTGGGTGTTAAAAGCTTAGATGCACACCAGTTTGGAGTTTGACCTGCTGATTCCAGTTTTGAATAAATTCCGTTGTACTTTAAATAAAAAAAGGAAAATGTGCTGTAGGTTCTTTGAAAGATGTAGTTTTGAATTCTAAAGAGAATGAAGGAAATACAAGATATTTCCCATTTATAAATTGAAGCACATGCCAATAATCTTTAGCTGAATATTTTATTAGCACAAAAATGTGCTTGATTTTGATAGATTTGTAGACAGAAAGTGGCGAAGTTCTAGTTATTGATCCATTTAATATAATGGGGTGGCAGTGTGGAGGTTGATTGATTGGTCCTTTTCTTATTGTTACTTTAGAAAAGGAACAACACCAACTCTTGATCCCAACAAAAGCAGAACAAAAAGCTAGACGGGCAGAACACATATGCAGGAACTTGTGACTGTTATTCCTAAAATATTAATCAGAAAATTACAAAGGCGGCATCTAAAAACAAAAAAGGAGGTGTCCTCAGTCCAAGACTCTAAAAGGGAAGATTTCAATATTTTTTTAAAAAAAATAACAGTTGTAATTGTGACTGCGACGTTCTTAAAGGCATCTGGATTGCTGAAACACTCCCTTTTACTTCGTCCCCATGTTGTCATCCTCCTCCATCTGAACCATTTTAGAAACAAGTAAAATTACGTGGACTGCAGTAACGAAATGTCTAGCCGGTTATCTGCCGTTAATCCTTTCGGCCCACACCTTGCTCTCACCATATGTGCATAGAATGCGCTCGTGAACAATGGCGTATTACTGCGACTGTGATTGCTGTTTGCTTCTGGCCCTTTGAAGCCTCAGTTAACAGTCTGGCAACAGTTGCACGAGCGCTGCCGTTGCGTTATCTTGAGTTATTGAGCTATCCAAGTCCTGCTGTGACGTTTGTTCTCTGTGAGTTTAGATCGGTTCTGATCTGACGCAGAATTCAATGCAAGTCATGAATACAGATGGAGGCACTGCATTTGTGGGATTGTGGCGAGCAAGGTTTAAAAGTCCTGCAGTATTACTCATTTGATAAAAGCATTTAAATAAGCATCTCTGAGCAAAGAAGAAGGAAAAAACGAGTTTGGCTTTTCTTCATTCATTTAAAGTTGTAGGATCAGTGGCGGAACGGTCAGCAGGCGTCCTACCGTCACCCAGGCGTGACAGTGAGCAAGCAGAGCGGGAGCTGATGAGCTGAAGGAGAAGGGGGTGTTAAGTGCGGCTGCTGGGGGCATATAATTAGGGCCTAAGTGTTTGGGAAACAGCTAGGAAGCAGGTGGGATATGTCGAGGTGAGGCAGGGGGTTGGGAGGCAGTCTGCCACTTTTTGAATAGTGCTGCAGGCGCAGAGTGATAAGAATGCCATGTTTCAGAGGAGAAAAAGGCCTGCAGGCTTAGGAATCAATGTTTATTGCTCTCTTAATGTGTTCTCCTTAACACAAATTAGGTTTTACATCTGGATGTATTCAGTTATTTCTACATTTTGTGTGTGTTTTTTCCCCCTTCTTTTTCAAACACAGGGCAATGCTACTTGCAGGTCAGATGCCTCATTGCGCTCGCTTCCAGGCAAACTCTAAGCAAGGCAACTAAAATAGAACTGAACCACCTCCAATTAGACATACATAGCTATTTGTTCTTTACACTCATTGCTCCATTACAGATTTATTCTCAACCTTTCCTTCTCTCTGTCGATTAGTGTGTTTAACAAGTCAGGGTATTTTTAGAGACTATACAATGATGCTGAATAATATGTAAGTTGTGGCCTTTAGAACCATCATCTGTGTCAGATGTGAGCATGTACTTCTGCGAGACAACATGCATTATCGGCATACGTGTTAATTCCTGACACTTTTAATAGCATAATAACAACAACCGGACAAACGGTCCTTTTACAATATTGATATCATATGCACTGATATTGCACTGACAACGTATTCACACTATTGGCAATACACCATCTTGCCCTAATGGAGATCAATAAAGCATTTTGTGAGATAGTAAAAGAAAGCGGGGCTATAAGTAGTAAATATTAAAAGTAGCAGAACTTCCAGATGTACAACTAATAGAGAACTTGATAGCCTGGGACTTTACAGCCTCACTGATAAGTGGCAATCTTAAACATCCATGGCTGTTGATTGAAAAAGCTTTCCAAAGGTGCATATGGTTTTTAACCGTTGAACAATAAAGAAAGGAATCCATATTGTTCTACAGTGATAAACCAGGGACAGATGAAGCGGAGCTTCCATCATAGTTGATGCTTTCTCTCCCAGCCTCTGTAGGTAGGTTGAATGTAGGGTACTTCAGGTCTAAAAGGCTTGATGCTGTTATGTGCCAACAGAAAGAAAAGACCCCAAATGCCATAATGCTGTGCACAAATTAGGTTCTTAACAGATAAATAAAGATAGATGAATCAAATTGGATGGGGGTATGTGCTACTTTTACCATCCATTTACCCCAATGGCACAAGCCTATTCCAAGATAACAGTGTATGAAATAATCAGGGCCGAGTTATTCAGGTAACGCTTCATGAGATATCCTTTCCCCCAGATGTGGGCCGGCCACCTGTGACTGCCCTAAAGCCCTTCACGAACAGTTGGGCGTGTTGGAAAAAGTCTTTCCTCACAGGGCTGACAGTCCACTCACCAGTAAAAGATCTTAACGTACGCATAAACGGACGCACGACCAGCAGATGCAGCTCGTCTTCTTTCATAAGTTATCCCTCCTCTGTCTTTTATCTCCTCTTTCTCTCATTAAACTCTCCATATGACCGCTGTGTCTGGGTTATGCCCCTAAGCCTGAAACGAAAACTGCAGCTTTGTCAGAGATTAGTTGCTGCATCAAAGCCCCGACAGCAGTTAACATTGAAACTAGATAGCGCCCACGGCTAGCCTTCTGACCCGACATGCTGAGGGCCACGTCTTGAGAGCTGCAGATGATGGATTTACACAAACCAGCGTGGACAAACTTTCCCACACATGCACATATAAACATTAGCTTTGAGTTATTGGACTTCTTTTCTAGCCACCATCTGGCAGGTCATAAAAATAAACATGATGAGCTTAAATCATGCTCAGGTGAATTTGAACCCATAAAAAGCATGAACACCAAAGACCTGCTCAACATGTCCTGTGCTGGCTAAAAGAAAAAAAAAAAGACTTTTCAGGGTCTAGAGATTAAATCCGGTCTTAAATAGTCATTTTACACAATAAAGGGGGGCGGTTGCTCATATCTTGGACTTATTCACACCTTTGGGGGGGGGGGGGGGATTTCACTGCAGACTAAAGTCTGGGAATTCTAGTGTTAACAAGTTTAGTAGCTATGAGACATCATCTAGAAGCTACATTAGAGGATCTTGGAAGTCTGTATTTATATATTCATGACCTCTTATTAGTTACACTTCATCAGGGCTTAAATCTACCCTCTTAAGAGATTTTTTATTGATCTGGACACTATGATTAATAATTTCTGTTCAAACAAACAAAACAAGTACACGTTCAGATGTAAGTGGTTGCCCTCCTACTTTCCATGCAGTTTGTTTACCATCACTTGCAGCCATGCACCAACTTTATAAATGATGAAAAAGTGTCAGCTCTGGCAGTAAAAGAGAATCTGCTATAAGTCTCTCACCATGCTCCGCTTTACATTTGATGATGTGGCCCACACAGATTCCGGCAGTTTTGAGTTTCTGCCAAAGACTTTACAAAGCTTCCAATGGAGGGTGGGTCAGAGAGATAAAGAGGCCCTCTGTAGGAAAGAGCTCTGCAGCATTAACAGGCTTTGCCTTTTTTAATCACTACCAGGTTAGCACTCCCATAGCCCACCACCTGAGCTGGCTCTGCAACGGTTGTACGACGTACACCGTGACTCAGGAAAAGCATAAAGAAGAGCGAATGGTCCTCTAGCAGATGCTTTTAAAGAGAATGTTTGAAGAGGTTCACATGTTTAAAAGTAAAGAAGAATAAAAAAAGAGGGCCACGGTTCTATGCGGCACACATAAACCAGGGTGATATACATCCAGCATTAAAAACATCTAAGGATATTGAAGAAACAGTGAGGCTATGAAAAGGGGAAGAGGAGGTTTTACTGGTCTGTTTTCCTTGATGCTAATGAGAAGCACACCTTAGCTCACTTATACTGTATCTGTTCACTATTAAATGTATCAGAGCCAGCTGGCACCATCTCCAACCCATTAAACGCACACGTATAGACAAGACACTTGTAACAGAAGATTATGCAGCCATCACTAAAACTTTCTTATGGCTAATATCTTACAACCGTCATAACCCTATAATACACTGTTTTCTAATATTAGAGTACTTAAGCAGGGAAACCTACAAATGGAAACTATTTTTACTAGGCTGCACTCATTAAAATGCCATTTAAATGTTTGAGTGCTTTAGAAAAAAAGCACCTATGCCTTAGATTCAAAGGTAATTGAGCTTTACACAGTCAGTAAAACAAACTGAAGTTTGTATTGTATTAAATTAATGTTAATGGTGCACTTAATCATTTAGATTAACATTGTTAGACTGGTTTTGCAAAGGTGTAAATCCTTCCATTTACTCCGATCAGTATTTTGATACCTTTATATTAAAATTCTATTATATCGATATCTTCAAACATATACTACCTCTGGTGTGTTGAAATCAAACATCAGGAAATAAGATTTCTTATACATAATTGAGGCTCCAGTTTAAATATGAAAACCATCAGCAAACAGATAAGGCTTCCAGTCCAATAAAAAAAAAAAAAAAACGATATGCAACACCTAGAGTGCGCAAATATTTTCCAACTGCCTTTCTCACGGCTCCAGAATAATTAGAACTGTTTAACCAATCCTAATTTAAGGAGGATTTAAGGTGGCAGAATTACAGAGTACTTGTACTTCTTGAAATCCCTTAAATCACCACTCTTCCTGCTAATTTAGCCCTGAAGGTGCTTTTAACTCCTCTGTCAACCACAGTCAACACCTGGGAACATTTGTTCGCTTGTAATTAACCTGAAAAAGATCGACACTTAAATGGCCAAAGAGCAATATGATTAAACATGGAGACAGGAGAGGTGCTGCCCCTTGAAAAGCTGCTTATGTAATTTTAAATCTAAAATGGTAATTTCTGAGGTTTAAGGGTTTCTCTATTTGCAATGGATAAAGCTGTGTCTTTAGTTCTCTAATTCCACTATGTAAATGTATGAAAAGAATAATCTTGAAAGAATATCGATACCTCTTAAGCATTTTTCAAATAGTGCCATGTTACACCATTACAGCCAAAAACTTCTATGTATTTTTGTCAATGCTTCAATCAAGTTGTTTTGCAAAACCAACTGGTTTTCTTCCATAATTGGGCTGTATTTGTACAGCATGAGGCTACCACCACGTGCTCCACATTTGTACTTGTATAGCGCTTTATAAAGTCCGACGAGCTACAATCACAATCAGTCATTCAAACCCCAATGGAGGTTAGTAGCCACAGCTGCCCTGGGGACTGACAGAAGCGAGGCTGCCATACAACGGCGCCACTGGGCCCTCTGAAGAATGCGATTCGGGTGTCTTGTCCAAGAAAATAACAACGGTCGGAGCGGGCAATCGAACCGACAACCCGCCAATTGCAGGACGAACTCCAGCGCCACTGTCGCCCCAAGGCCAGAATAGTTTGGTTTTGTTATCATCTGATCAGAACATGTTCCTCCACACATCCTATAAATACTCCTTTAGAGACTGTAAACAGGACTTCTAGGGTTAAATGCCAGGTTTAATTCAGTTATCTTATGGTGTGTGCTACACACTGGCAGTGTTCAGTCAGCCATGACTCTTACCGCTCCTTGCTAAGAGCCATGCGTGGGGGATCCAAGTTGGGATTCTCCATGGACTCCATTTGCGGGCAGCGCAGGAAGTAGTAAAGGGTGTGGAGGGCGTCGGGCGACCAGGATACAGGCTGCTGGGCACGAGCGTGACGGGCAGGGCTCTGTCCTGGGCGCATTGAGCTGAGACGCTGCATGTGGTGCATGGCACGGGATACCAAGTCGCCTGAAAGAAAACGAACAGAGCCAAAGTTGTTAGGTAAATTAGGTAAACATGTTGATCTAATTTCCCATCTCCCTGGGGATGGGTCTGTGCAAAATGTCGGGTAGCAGATTGGAAAAAAGTATAATTGGAGTTATGCGTTTAGAGCTCTGTGGTCTTCCAGTCAAACCGGATTTCCTCCTTTCCTCAACAACTTTCCTCCATGTCTCTAGTGAACTCGGCCATTAGCAGTGTCATTATCAGCGAGCAAAGCCAGACGGCCAGTCTAAAGCAGACATTCATCTTTAATCACCGAGGGAGTTAATAGGAGTGCAGACAGTTGATCAGGGGCTCTAATGAACTGTTCAGCTGTTTATTGCTGGAACAATTAGATCGCTGGATTCAACATAAAGGTGTCAGTGTCAGTCATATAAAACCTAACATCCTATCTCAACTAGTCGGTATGAAGACATTAAACAAAAAAGCGGCACAACATGAGCTCAGTGGGAAACAGCATTTAGAAAAAGCTAGAAAAAGAGGAAAAGGTGATAAAAGCTTGTAGATACTGTTGGGAGACCACGTTTGCTGTAAGAAAAGACTAATGTCACGGAGGAGAAGGAAAAGCAGGTAAAGCTAAACTTGGAATCGTGTTACACTAATGCAGCATAATTATCCCCGAGTTAATATTTAAGCAGATTACTGAAAGCACAACAAAGCTCAGCATCCAAGGATGAAGAGTTCAGCTGCATGAGTGTGTGTTTGTCCATGCGAAGGGTTTCTGCCACCATGGAGGTAAGACTGGGTCAGCCTGACCAAAACAGACCCCACTTAAAGCTGAAGGGCCTCTTTTGTGTTAAACCAGCACCAAATGGCCCTCCAGGAGGTCTCCCTGGAATTCCTGCCCAACACGGAGAACTTCTGCCTTAGTTTCCAGCCTACATTTGTTGCCCCGAGGCTAAACTTGGCTCCAGCACTCAGAGATATAGGATATGTTTGGCACTTTATGTCATATGATTTATATAATCCAATGAATTTGGAAATATGGAAACTTCCCATAATGTGAGGAACACTGCGGATTAATACTTGCATGTTTATGCATGTTTGTTTCTATGACCACATCCAGGGCTGAAATCCAGCCACACTGAGCTGCTCTCTACAGATGTTTCTGTGTCCGTCGGGTCTGTTTGGCTCCCATCAAAGCGCCAAACCTGCCGTATTTCTGTTGTGTGTATCCGAATGCCTGGACGTGTGTGTGTGTGTGTGTGTTTTAGAAGTGAATGTGTGTGGATGCCAGCCCTGCCCAGATTTGCCCCGTTTCACCCCACCAGAGAGAGGTGCCACAAAGAGGCCACTGAGCAGAGGCGAGAAAAAGAGCATGTCTGTACTTTCTTAATGCCTCACTATAACGGCAGCAGCATATGAACGTGGCCTTGTGCTGCAGGAACAAATGACAGAGTGTTAGTTCATTTGGAGTAGGAAACGTATCCCTCATAACCTCCATCGCTCTTCCCCACTCCCTCCGCTAACAACATCGGTTTTTGCCTTGCTACCTTTCAATCATTTTCCCCTATAACCCCTACCCTCCATATATCTAAACCCACTCCCATAAATCTAATCCGCTACCTCCCAACTACACCCCAAAACCTTTTTATTTCCTCCCACCTATTGGTAACTCGGATTTCTGTTCTCTATCACAGCAAATTCCTTTGTAACCTCCAGGTTACCCACCACTATTACCATGAATGTCCGCAATGTCTCAGTTGGCGTTGGTGTAGCAAATACATTGGATCGTTTCGATTGTAATGACTTGTCCCTGATATGTTCTTAACGCAGAAACATTTACTGCTTCCATGGCAGGTTAAATACAGAGAATGCTACCTAAATGAATTGAAAGTAAATGATAAATCGCTCATTTGCCTGTAAATATTCTTAGGTTATTTTTACTTCACCATAAAAAATAAGATTAAGTTGCAAAACTGCAGACCTAGACCTGCAAACATTTATCCTTAACTCTCTAGAGTTATGTGTGTAAATCTGCCATATCAGTGCTTATTTTTTTTTAAGTGGGAGCAAGTAAGTTATTCTACTAAAAAGTATGCTTATAGGAAAGACAGGAATGAAGAATTACTAGAGTTATCTTGATCCCAGGTATTAAATAAGGGTCCAGATCAAGGCATTTAAAAATGATCACTATTTGAGTCCCAGGCTAAATTCATCTCCTAATTCCCGTTGCTGGTCTATTGTTTGTGATTCAGTCAATGGACCCAACAATCTGCCTGAATAGTTAAAAAAAGAAGACAAATCAAGTCCTATTTTTATAGGTCATGAACATTTATTTGTTGACCTAAAAAAAATCGTAAGTTTTCCCCCAACAGGCTTAGAGTTTTTTGTTTTATGTTTTTGTTTGATAATGGTATTCACAGTAAAAGAGAGACTGGCTGGGCTGAAAAATTATAAGAGCTGCTTGTTCAGACCCCACTGCTCCCTACATTGATCATTACATTTGACGTTTAAAGCACAGCACTAACTTCAAGAAACCAGGGAGCAACTTCTCCTGTGAGCTGTGTGTACACATCGTTAAATGCAATGAAACATGTTATGAGCTAAATTATCAACATGTGATATGAAAACTGAAAGTAAGCACACTAGCTTCCTTAGCATGCCTAACCTGGTATTTTTTTAAGACTGTAGCTCTATTTGTCAAGTCAGATATACCTTTAGAAGCAAAAGACTGAGACTCCTTTTGGGGAAAAATACATATCTGTCACTGTTACAAAAGAAAAATCTGATACTTAATGTCAATTTCATATTTTAGTGCATAGCATTCATTGGTTTAGATTTTGGAGACTGACTTAGCGTTGCAAAAAGGTTTATTCCACACTCATGTGGAACTGGGGACAAAAATCCTGATCAGGATATTAGAAAGATATATGATGGTAATAAAGATATAAGATGGTAATTGAATATAATTTTTCAGACAAAAAAATAAAAAAAAAATAAAAAAATCTATCCCACTGTTTTGTACGGTTTCAGAAAAAAATACTTAAAAAGTGTGTATGAACTGATAGTAGGGTTGATGCATTCCTGTAAAGAAGGGTCTGAAATCAAACATCAGCTCAGGCTTGATTCAAAATAGTCCCATTATAAATTATGCAACAATATTCATAATATTCTGTTTTGTTTCGTTGTTTTGTTTGCTTAGATCAGTGCATTATAAAGGTGGTACAATAAATGAAGACTAAGAATAATTGTAAAGGGTTTTTATGAACACATGCTTTTATTGACAGAAATGCTGATATTTTTCACTTATTGCCTGAACAACTTTGAGGAATCCATTTAATTATAAAACTAAGTGTATTTTTTTTTTTTATGGCCTTGTAGAAAGTATGACAAGGATGAGGGCGTTTATTTTTTACTCACTGAGCTCTGAGATGCTGCCCACACAGGTGGCCAGCAGGGACTGTTCCAGCGTCCTCAGCTCCAGCTGGGCGTAAGCATCCTCCCTGCTGTCCGCAGTCGTCTGGGGGTTCTCTGTGTAGGGGCTGAAATGGGCGGGGAGCGACAAAACACCTACAGAGACGAAAGATAAAAAAGTCGATATGAGCTTTAAGCTGATAACCAAAAATTAATATTTTTCATTTACCTTAAAGTGAAAAAAAAATCTTATCCCATAAGCCTTTCCCAGTTTATTGTAATTTATGTGATTTTATGTGACAGAACAACACAAAGAAGCAGATAATTTAAAAGAGGAATAGAAATGCTTTTCAGTTTTTTTAAATAGAATTCTGACATTCAGCCCCTTTTGCTCAGATACTCCTACCATAAAACCTAGTGCAACTAAATGCCTCCTGAAATCAAACCAATAAATAAATAGTGTCCAACTTGCCGTGATTTCATGTCAGTAATGTAACAATGCAGACAATTTCACAGGGTATAAACACATTTGCAAGGAACTGCATTTGTAATCATGCTAACACGCGACCCACATTGCAGAGATAAGAGAAATAAACACTCAATGAAACTGAGGCCTTGCTTTTTTTTTCTTGTTTGTTTGGAAAATACCAAAATATGCATAATGGCATTGGGCTCATAAAGACTAAACAAATGAAAACTATGCCACCCTGAAACCAAGTGCCGTCTGAAAAGAACCCAATGCCACTTGAAATGTTTAACATTATAGAGATAACACCATATGGTGCATAGAATTCATGTTTTTACCCAACCCCTTTCACAAGCAAGAAGATCCATGATTTTGAGATAAAATGGATGGGTTTCCAAACAAGTATGTCCCGTTAAAGAAACCAGGAAAACATGGTAAGCTTCATCCTGGTCAGTTGTGGCATTTCCTATTTGAATTGAACCCCTGAGGGCTCAGGGGCCCAACCCAGCCGTCAACTTAAGAACATTTAGTTAAAACAGTTTATCTTAAAGTAAACATGAGAATTACATTCAAGAGGAGACTTTCTTGCAGACGTGCGTTGCCGTAGTTTAGACACGCAAAGTAATATTATGCAGCCAGTATTAAATTTGCAGTTTTACGTTACGTGACCTCCTGCTGTGGGTCTGCACTCGGCCGAGGAGATAACGTCCTCTTTCCGTAGCTTGAAGATCTTGTTCTTTCACTGCTGTAATTGTCTCCCAGATACAAGATAAAAGTAGCAAGTGATGAGGAGAAGACGGGGTTCTGTTTTCTGCCTCTTTGTATCCCTCTGCCTGTCTTTTTTTAGCTTTGCCTGAACAGCGCGAGGAAAAACCAGGTTGCGTCATATGCCGTCGTCAATCAAACTGATCAGTGCGCTCGGTGAGCTGTCTAACTTTTTTTATTTTATTTTCCGGCTTCAGAAACAGAGGCACACTTCCTGCCAAGTGGGAGAAATGGAGAGGGGTAAAGCTGAGGATAAGAAAGAGAAGCAGAAAGACTTATTTATGAGGCAAAAAGAAAAGAAGTGTATCATGCTCAACTTCCCCTGCTGGATATCGTCCCTAGAATGATATTTTCACATGTTTCCGGTGAACGGTTTGATGGTACTCCCTCAAAAAAAGGAGTCATTGTCTAGAAAAAGGATACTGTTTTTTAGCTGATGACTAAGGGGGAAAAAAAGATGCACCATATGTTTTTATAGGGAATTCAGTGGTAGATTAAAAGGGACGTTCAGGGAAATTGTGGAAATCTAAAACGTAGCTTCAAAAAGGAGAAACCAAAATAACTATATTAACTATATATTCACAGTTCTCTTGACGAAAATGGTTTAATCTCATTCAAAAGGGGCTTCCATCTATCCCTCCACCAAGAATCTGACTTCTTTAACCCGTGTTGACACCTGGTCAAACAGAATAGAATTAGAACCAATTGTGCCCAACCCACAACTCCTCCTTAGGAGGGGTGCACAATAATTCAATATCAATATACAGTATATAGCAATATAAATGTATTCAATAAAGGTGATATGAGGTGTCCAGTATTTCAATACACCTTACAGTTTATGATTACAGCATTTGTCACTGACTGACATTCTGGGTTTTATGCAATTTTATTCGTTTTATGTTTTAACGCAAATATTTCTAAAATGTTATGCTAAAGGAGTTTTATAAACATGGCAAAATAATTGTCATCAGTTTGTACAGACATCTGTTGTGGGCATTCTTTGCAGTCTTTCTGAGGCTTTTATTTTACCGTACCATATCATCTTTATTTATAAAGTGCTTAAAAACAGCCAACAGCTGAAAAAAAGTGCTGTACATCACTACACGGCCATTAAAAAACTAAGATAAAAAGATAAATGCATAAAAACACTTAAAAAAGACACAATAAAACCAATTTAAAATGAAAACTAAGTCTCGCTAGCGGTAAAAGCCAAAGAATAATAGTGGATTTTAAGGCGAGCTTTAGTTTATATTGATATTATAATTACATCGTATAGACTGAAATTAAGAAATGTATTGTGATACAAGTTTTGGTCATACGGTCCAGCCCTACTCCTTAGTCACCTGAACAACCACGCACATAAACTCCTGTAAAGGGTGTGCTTTGATGTGTCACTGCAGGCGTCTGGTTTTTTATGAGGGCTTTAATTTTTACAAGGTGGTAATTTATTTCCTAACTAGATATCGAGGATAAATAAACTCAAGGGAGGTAATCTTGTGAATCTGTGCCTCTTGCCCTCCTAAAAACCTTGTTCTGCTCGTTCCCTAAAAACAAACAAGATGTTTGGATTGATGACTAAACAAACCCTTCACATTATTAGGGTTCTTCCCCCTAACTTTAATCTGAAATATTTTAATTCCATATGTACCAACATTTTTTTGGGCTTCTTTTGGCCAAACTGACAAGAATACATTGTCGTGTAAAAGAATATTTAAGTTTTACCCAAATCGATGTTAGTCTACCACATAAAATCCCCTAGAAAGCAGTTTGCCATTTTAATGTGAAATATTCAATGATGTTCATTGCAAGGCGCTCCAGTTAACTTTGCATGATATGCTCAATGTGGAGTGAAGGACTACAACATGTTTTTCAGGCTTCTGTAAGAGAATAATTTTCCCTGGATTATTTTCCTCATTACAGTGAGCATTGATAACTATGTGGTGTGATTCACAAGGAAGAAAACAGTGATGTTTTTTTTCCTTTAAACTCAACACAAGCATGTAAAAACACATTAAAGCTCTAAGAACAGAAATTCAACAATATTCATAGGACTAATTAATCCTGTAAAGAATTGCACAGCAAAACAGACGAGAATGCCAGCATGCAGTCAGCGGTGAAAACACACATATCCTCAACTGTCTCTAGCATTCAGAACAAAAGAGCTTAGAAATATGAGGAAAACACTTAATACAACTGGTCCTTAATGGACTGCCAAAGCCCAACCTCTGCTAATGTAAATACAGCTCCAATTGATTCCTTTAAACTTGCGGTAAATGTCAGTTTTTCCCACAGTCCCAACCCTTTACTTGCCTCACCACTGAACCCCACTCTGCGTCATTTGGACCTTATTTTGGTCTGCAAGCCAACCAGGGCCTGTCCCCACCACCACTAATACTAGCAGCTCCTGCACTCTGCACATCATTTTCTGGCACTTCGGCATATAAGAGGAAGAGGAGGGACTGAGCATTGGATCTGGGAGGTGGCGAGCACGTAGAACTTTTTTGAAAACGGAGTGAGTCATCCACAAACTGCAGACAACTGAAGAGAAACCGGGAGGAAAATATTGGGATAGGGTGTGTAAGGCAGAGACTGGAGACAAGTGACACCAGGGATTGCATTTTTTGTGGCCATTATGATTCCATTTCTGAGGTTGACCCTGCACATGTCATGTGGGGATCTCAGCTGCAAATCACAGCTGAAGCTCGCCACAAAGCCTGAGGCAGTTCTCCACGCCCATCCCAACTTTTCTCCCTCAAGCCATTTTATCTCCATTTACCCCAACCGAGCTATTACCAGGTTTATTACACTATTCCAGTTTATGAATTCGATGGGTTTTCGGGTAATTATTCCATGCAACAAATATTTAACGCAGAAGTACAGTACAGCACAGACGGGCAACAACATATTTGGAAAAATAATTACCCCTCCCCTGATTTTCCTTTGAGTTGACGGTCACGAGCACAGGAAGTCTTCCTTAATTTAACCGTCCTTTCTCGAAAACGGCTTTTAATAAGAATAAAAGGGAAGACTTTTCTAACACATCGTGGCTGGACTAAATTATGACTGACAAGCTTGCTGTAATGAATACAATGGTTTTGCATGTAAGCAAACATTTTTAAACCAAGTTAGTTTAAGTCTTCTGCAACGTTAACCAAAATATGAACATGTCTATATTTTATATATAAAGACAGAATTCTGACATTCATCTTTTAGAAAATATAAAAGACATACTCAAACTTCTTTGGGAACACTTGGGGAAAACATTCCCAAGTAGGATCTCATTCAGGAGTCTATATTTCATCAGCAATAATGTTTAGACCTTGTTTAGTGTACAGTTAGAAGAATACATATTCTTTATTTTTACAGTTTGCTAAAAAAAATAAAATAAAAAAAAACGTTTATGGAATTGATCCACCCCTGTTTTACAACACATGACTAAACTGTAACACTTTGTCGCTGTTGTATTACCTCTAATCTCTCAATGTCACATTTTGTATAAATTGACCCTGGCGTGGGAGTGTGGTGAGATTAGATAGCTAGACCTCGCAGTCTAGCTATCTAATCTCATATCACAAATATTTGAGTTGTTAGCAACAACAATTTCCAGAGAACCCTGTACTTTTGTGTCATATCTTGCCTCTTGTCTTGTCTTTTGTCTCTTTTTGCAGCGAATTAATAACAAAGCTTTCTTTAATACATGCAGGAGTGGCACGATACATCAAATCCTAATCCTCCTCGCAATGTCCATATGGGAAATATCACAATTCCAGAATACTGCTTGGATAAAATAGTTGTTAGGCAGGTGCCATGTATTAAAACTCTGCTTCTTAATGAAGTACACTTTGGCCACTTGGATGAAGTTTCACTGTAGTCTGTGTCCACAATTATTAAAATAAAAAGCAAACTTTGAGTGCTGGGAACACTGCGTATGGGAAATACACTGCGTATGGGTTAATCAACCATATGTATTGTCATTGCAATATTAAACAACACAGCAATGCCATGTTCTTCTATAAACTGTCAGTTATAATAATTAGCATAAAAATGATTTCATCATCCATCCTTTCTTCTCAACCTATCTGAGGTTGGGTCATGGAGGGAACAGATCCACGAGAGAAATGGGAGATCCCCTGTCAATCCCAGAACCGAAAGGGACATAGTGTACCTCCAACATAAGCAGGGTCGCCTCCAACTAGAAAGTGCCTGGAAAATCTCCAAGGGAGTTGCCCACGAGGCCTCCTGCTCAGATGCCAGAACCAATTCAACTGGCTCCTTTCAAAACTGAAGAGCAGATACCTTCTCTGAGCTCCTCACCTTGTCTTCAATGCTGAGCCTCCAGAGCAAGGCTCCTTCCTCCGTTTCTACCCGGGATCTTGTTCTTTCATTGATGACCGTCACCTCATGAGCATTGGTGAGGTTCAGAAAATAAATGCAGCAGTAAATCAAGAGCTTTGAACTTTGGCTCAGCTCTTTCTTCATCACAGACTGAACCAGCATCCATTATTGCAGATCTCCTGCTTCGTCCCACCTTCATCCACGACTAAGCCCCAACATACTTGAACTCCTCTGCTTGAGGCAGAGACCGACCCCTGACCTAGACGAAGAAATCCAGCTAAGAATCATGGATTTGGACTTCAAAAATCTGGCTTTCATTCTGGCCTCCTGACAACCACAAAGCCCTCCAGCAGCACAGCAGGTTGTGGGTTGGAGGCACGAAAAAGAACCTTCCGCAAAAGCCAAAGATGACAAACCAAGGTTCCTAAACAGGACACCCTCGTCTTGAGCACTACGCTTTAAGGTCCCGTTCATCAACACTACCAGAAGGATCAGTGACAGGAAGGGCCCTTGAAATGCCGCAATGCTCAAAATTGTGCCAAGAATGGATTTTATTTTTTAAGTGTTGAAGACTTACAAATAGCTCAAATCTGCAACAGAAAAACAATGTCTTAGTTTGTCCAAGCAATGCCTAATGACAGAGATCCAACACAGTTTTCAATTAAGAATTTTAGACTTTTTCAGAGTCAAATTTATTGTTTTCCTGCATTTTCAGAACATTCTGAGCTTTTCGGCACAAATCATGACTCAACTTGCTTGAATAGCAGTCTGGTCTTAATATCTGCAGGCTCCACAAAAAATGTGAAAATGGAATGCTATATTTTGCTACAGATTTTTGGACTGCGGTATAGGGCCATTTTGCTGCTTTTCTGGCATCTGGACTAACTTGGTTTTAAAACCTCAGCTCTCTTCAAATTTGTAACCCTTGGACTTGACAAATAAACAGGGTAGTATCCTAAAGTCCTTAAAAACATTGTAAATTTTGTTTGTAAATGTTCCGGAAAATAGCAGTTTGTGAACAGTATAAATTTAAAGACATGTAGAGTTCAAACACCTACTAAACGGCCTTACCTATGGCCAAACTGATGTTAACGCATTAAATGGGCTTAGCCATGTACTACGTCTTCAGGAATTTCTGCTCCAGCAGCTAACTCTAGTTGCATACACAAGGTTTTCTGATTAGATTATTGTGCCATGTCTATTATGTTTTATTTCTGCATTTTACACTTTGTTTTTCCTGTATTTGTCAGTAAACAAAGCGCTATTGTATATATTTACCATAACAAGACCAAATGGCAGGAAGTACAACATTTCACATGCTCGTAATGAGTAAGCAAGGAGAAGCAATGGGGCCAAGTGAGTCAGCAACATCCACCAGAAGTGTGAAAAGAGTTGCCCAAAGCCTGTAGATCAGGTTGGACTTCCATCACGCAGAGCTGTCACTGAACTACGAGGCATTGCAGGACGGTCTGCTGGCTCTTAGCTGCGTCAGTTGTCGCCATCTTGCTTTCTGATAGCTTATGTTTGCTGATCGTCCATGTAAAGTTCTTTTCAGGCTCAAGTAAACACTATCAGGACGACCGCTTGGCGTATATCGTTTTATTTGAAGACAGATATATGTTGTTTTTTTAATGGTCATAGTATGTGACTAGGACCCTTTAAAATCAAGGAGTGATTAGGTAAATTAAAGCTAAAGCATGTCAAATTAAAATAAATCAATGTAAAAACCACTGCATTTATTAAGCAAAAAAGTCTTTAAAACTCAGTTATCTTTTTTCTATATCTATCAGAGCTGGAAAATGCTAAACACTTTGAAATACTTTTCAAGGTGTTATGACTTTTCAGCGACAGGTCTTGAATTGCTTTTTGCCATTTTTGTTGTCTAAATTCTTTTCCCACCCAAAAGCCAAAACTTGGTAATTTGTTTTGTCTACTGCATAGTAGCTGTCTAGAACTGAATGATAGTCATCTTAGCTTGCTTAGTAAACTCAAGGAAAACTGTCACTCAATTGGGAGTGTGTGTGACAGAGGACAGCGTGAAAAAAAATGGAATGAGTAGACACCTGCCTTTCCTCCTTTAACAGCCACCTCATTCATTACAGAGTGAACAGATCAGAGAACCCAAGAAAAAAGGGGGCTTCAAAGACACTTCCCCTGCTGAAAAAAAGTCACTCTGATTCTGGTCCAGGAGGCTATAAGCTTGTCTCACTGCACACAACAGTACAGTGTTTGACAAGGCCGCAATGGGGTGTGTGTGTTTCACTCCCACCGTCCCCTGATCCCCCGTCTCTCAGCGAGCGTGTCTCTTTCACAGAAGAAAAGAAACAGTTGTGCTTCACTTCTCCTCCGTGGAATCCATACACCAGATGTGATCCCTCACTCACGCCGCTGACCTCTTGTTTTCCTCATGTAAATGCTTCAAAAACACCTGTTTTTCACACATCACCACATTCCTCTCCCTGCTTTTACATTAAGGGCAGTACACAGCTCTTTTGTCAGAGGCAATGGGCACGAGGCTCGCAGCAAGAAACGCTGACTGAGGACTAATACTGGACATGCATTTGTGAGTCTCTGAAAAGCTAAAAGAACTGCCTTTATTCAGCTACACTACCTGCACTGTTTGAGTAGGAGGTTAAAAATGCTCATGTGCTTACTTGTTCTGCTAACCCTCCTTTGGATACTATCTAAATAAACTTCAAACAAGAAAGAAGGGCATTTAGAAACTTAAAGTGTTGTATTAATATTTGGGTTAGTCATTCATCTGACATGTGGACCTTTAAGAGTCTCTTTCAAAATAGAGACTGAGTATAGACTTGGAGGACAGAAGTTTTTAGAAAGCCAGAACTGTTCAAGTTGAACATCACAGACTTGACTGGAGTGTCTATTCATTGGAATATTTGTTCTCAGATTGGTATGATCCTTGTTTAATCTGGGATCAGAAGTTCTGATCTCCTTTCTACACAGAGACTCCCACTTCTGCACGACTGTGGCAGTCAGAGTTTGATAAACCCCAGCTTGGGATAGACGTGTAAAATGGGGTCTGGTCAGCATCCTCGCGACACCTCTGTTGACCCAGGCTTCATGGAGTCAGAGGTGGAGCACAGCTGTGGCTAAAAGTGGAAGTAACCTTATCAGCTGTGTGAAAGAGGGCCCTTCTCAAGTTACACTGTCTGAAAACCCACATACGTCATTAATCACTGCAAAGGAACACGTTGAATAAACCAACTGGACACATTTAAGAGAACTAAAGCACACGGCTACATAAATGAATAGCAGAGAGGAACTGAAAAGAAAAAAAACTGACTGGTGATCACAATCTGACAATTGTATGCTCAATAAGCCATGCTCAGTGAGCAGCAAGTTTGAGATCCACATGTCCAATGAATCAATATTTGTAGTAGGAGGACACGTTAAAATGATAGAGTTTTAATTACAATTCTCAAAACAGTTTGAATCTGCTAAAACCTGTAGTAGCTGGTCACAACTTTAGCAGAAGTAGATATCTGAAAAAAAACTCAAACAAAACTCACTGAATAAGCTCGCCGTTGTCCAGACTGCCAGCATCTCTACTGAAAAGTGATTCCTTGCTGGAGTGTTTGTGCAACAGCGCTGCTCAAAACGGCCCTTCATTGTGACGGAAATGAATTATGCCTGATTTTTAATCAACAAATCATACAAGTTTACTGGTAAAAGAAACCTAATGCAAATACACAAACGTTCACCTCTGCAAATCCCACAGAAAAAGTTCCTGCTAAGCCTCAAGTAGTCCCCAAGCCCCCCCGTCTGAGCCGTTTTGATGGGTTAAATTTCTCTCTAGCAAATCCGTTGAGGCCCTTTTTTGTTTGGTGATTTAAGCAAAGAACACCACAAAATTCCTTATTTCCTGAAGTAGTATTAAGCAAAGTACACCTTAAACACCAAAGCTGAGATGTAAAGAAAGCCTCTGAAACTGTTGAGTGCAACTAATTCATGTTCTCATGAAACTTACTGGTAATCAATGTTAACATCTGCCATGTGAGGATTACTTGCAGAAAGCAAAGGAAAGATGAACATTTCTAACATTTAAAAACTGCAATGAAAGAAAACAAAAACTGTAGTATCATTTGCATGGGGTCATATATATATATATATATATATATATATATATATATGTGTGTGTGTGTGTGTGTGTGTGTTTTGCAGTAAACGATGATCCACTTGTGCATCAACTTAGAAACAGCAACATTAAGTACAACTATAGGTCTTTGATAGAAGAAAGAAACTACAAATGGGCACGGAGTAGTCTTACCAAAACCCCAGAAACAGTGTAGATCAAAATCGCAAATACCAGGCTAAATTTAGTAATAAAGTGCCCTCTCTTCTCATAGATGCAGTGAAAACCTAGAGAAAGATATGGGCTCCCCACTGTTTCCTGTTTACATGTCTGCACAGAAAAATCCATCAAGCTCAAAAGTCTCATGTACAAAATCTCAGTGTTGGGAACATAAGCCCCTTATAAGAAGTACCAGCCATTCCAAACGGTGATTTTGTGGCTGTATCCAATAACATACCTTCCCACCACCTCCAAACAAACACACAGATTAGGAGTGGCAGGATAGCAAACTAACCCCAACCCTCAACATGACTTCGGCTTCTTTTCTCCTGATTTCTCCCTTCCTTTACTCCCCTCTCCTCTTCCAGTCTTGTTTTATATGTTGCATTCCAGGCTGTGAAAGCGGTGCCTGTGGCAACCCAGTCACATTCAAGAATCTCCATTTCCATATGTGCCACCACATCACATACTGTTCAGCAAAGGGACAATATTACTTAATGACTTGCTTTTATTGCTCCGTGGCTCCCCATACAATACAGGCAGGGAATATGCCATACTGTAAATGGAGGCTGGGTCTGCCCCTCTAATGGCACAGGATGACCGTTATTACAGAGAGACACACACAGCAATAGCACAGTCATATAAACATGTAACCTCAAACCCGCACACCCCTAATGGAATCAACTTTTACTACCCGGATGAAGTCACCATTGTGAAACAGTGTCAGAAGGAGAAGTGCTTGACAAAATTTAAACGCATCAAAATCGTCATCACAGATCTATAAGCTACATATGATTTAGTTAAAATGAATGCAGCGGTTCACGGCTGGATGTTTAATTTCCCCATTTCTAACAGAAACAGTTAACCCCCTATAAAGAACAAGCAGACCTCTATTTAGCTCTCAGCTAATAATACTACCGGGCAGCAAGCTTGGAGCAGAACTATCAAGCGCGCATGTGTGTCAGTGTGTGTATTTCTAAGAGAGTGTGTGTTCACATTAATTGGTCTTTCGGTATATATGTGATCAGCCAGTTTGCTCTCAGCTGGAACCTGGGAGTGAGAACAGAGAAGCAGTCAGTATGGATGGCAGACAACATGCCCATTGAGCAAAGGTTCTGAAGCTGAACTCAAGACTGACTCACTTTGCAGTAACACACGCAAAACCAAAAGTAAATCACTAGATGGTCTTCAAGGGCCACGTTTACAGAAAGGGTAAATGGACTGAACTTGAATAGCACTTTTACAGCCATACTGACCACTCAAAGTGCTTTACACTATAGCCACATTCACCCAATCGCACACACAACTTGGGGTTAAGTGCCTTGTCCAGGCAAATCGACATGTAACAAGGGGAAGCTGGAATCAAACCCACAAACTTCCAATTGCAAGATAACTGCTCTACTCATTGAGGCACAGTGATTCTAGTCTTTACATAAACCAGCTACTCTTAATTTCAGAAAACCTCCAATAGTTTAAAAACCTTTTTGTGGCATATTTTCTTTGCATTTTAGGGTTGGATTTTTGAAATTCCTACTTGAAAATACACAAGAACACCTGCTAAAGTTGGGCATCTAACTGGGAAAGGACTAGCTTTCCAACCAACCTTGAATTTAATATGGCTGCCCTGCATATTGAATGTAATGAAGGAGGCCATTATACATTTTAGCAGCACTTCTCTCAGGTTGAATCTCATTAAGCCGAGGCAAACATAGTAGCCTACTAGAAGATATCTATTTGGGACATCTTTCAATAGTTTTTAATGCATAAAATGGTAAGAAATACACACATGTTGTCTTGCATTGCTAACAGCCATTAGCACGACCAGAACTCCCCAACCCTACTTTTTGACTTGTAGAATGTTTTCAACCTACAAAAGTGCACATGGTCCACTTTTTAAGCAGCAGGCCGGAAAATCTCAAATCTACAAGTAAACTCATTGAAGTGGCTGTAGGATCTATCTGAAACTTGATTAGATTGAGAGCACAAGGTTCAAGAACTGACCTGCAGGAAACAACCACACCACTCCTTTCTCGCAGTAACGTTAGTCCGTTCGATAACAGGAGGGGGTGGGGGGGTGGGGGGGGGGGGGGGATTTACAGCGGCAAGTACACATGGAAGTCAGAGGCAGTCTCCAACATGTCCAGCTGGACGGACACACACACACACACACACACACACACACACACACACACGAGTATGTTGGACCCAGACATCCTTCCATCCAAATGACAAAGCGGTGGGTCTGCTCATCCTGATGCTGTGATGTTTTTTTTTCTTATTGAAAATCCATTGCAGTAGTAGAAGGAGAGGAGAGTAGCACCTCTTGCACATTTGCCTTTTAGTTTTCCTTCCTGTACATTGATTACAACTTGAACTTGTATCATAAGAAATCTGTTACTGAATACGACCCTTAAAAACATCGAGTCATAGCCGGAAATAAAATTAGTGAAAGAGATGCCCATTCTATTCTTAGAGTAAGGGCTAACGCTTTTACAATTTTTATTTATTTTTTTCCACTCTGAGCTCTACCTCTAGATTGGACAGTTCACAAATCAGCTGTAATCTGTGAACGCATCATGCTGTGGTCTTCCCATCAAGTCATGTCCATGCACAGTCACTGATGTTTTCCTTTTAAATTCCTCTCAGAATTTGTCTCACTGTAACTCCTAACCTCTTAGCATAAGATAGAAACTCTCGACTGGTGCCTGGTTCTCACAGGCCAACTTGCGGGTTTGACAGAGGGAATTAGAAGTCTGATGTTTCAAAGAAGTGGATCCAAATTCCCCCTTGTAAATCTAAAGCAGCTTTCTGCTGATTAACATTCCGGGCGGGGCTGGGTAGAGAGTAAAACGGTGATGCGGAGCAGTGAGTCAAACTGTAAGGGAAAAAAAGTAAGGGTGGTGGCAGATGGATGATTATCAGGATTAGTGAAGGATTTGCTTAATTACTCCTTTTCTCCCAGTGTGAGTTCCTCTCTTTCTAAAAGTTACTCAAGATAAATATTTTAGTTAAATTTCACATTAAATCAACAAAGTGAGATTAGGCAACACACTGGATTTATTATATATAAAAAAACATTAAAACTTTTAAAAGCAAGGGTGCATTATGAACTTATTGAGCTCCGTATTTTTATATCGTCAGATCATTTTAACAATATTACATCACAATTCCTGAAATGATCACAAAATGATGCTTTGTCTAACAGTGCCTAGCAGCCAATTTAAAAGGTTTCTATTGACATAATACAAACTTCATTTGACGCAAATGTAGGGCTGGACAATATACAAAAAAAAGCATATCGATAAAATCGAAATCCTATTGACCGATATCGATAATTATCAACAAATTCAAAATATATATTTTAAGTGCAGCCCTGGCCATTTTATGCTGTTGCTTAGAGACCTATTTTTAGATACAGAACACACAAACACTGCATTCAAACTCAACCTTTTATTCAACCAACTTTTACCAAAACTGCTAATTTAAAAAAACAAACAAAAAAAAAACATGTGCTCTTTGAACTCTTTGAAGGGGGTGGAGCTTGGTGACGGAGCTTCCTGGGTCTGTGTTTGTGATTGTTTGGGAGGATGTAATATTAACCTACATGGCTAGAATGTAAAAGGAAGGACTGTGATTCTATTGTACTTTTTATTTACCCTTTTTTCTATCATCGATATACGTCTATCAATCAATATACATTATTGACTTACCGTCCAGCCCTACGCAAAGGACTGAAAAATACTGACCAAACGGTTCAAGTAAAGCACAAAACACCCTGAATAAATTCACTCACTCTCTATTCTGCCTTTTTAAGTGATCAAAACCTGCACACTCAGCTCCCTACACTCTGGATACCTCTGTCTTTTCGAGACCGAAAACTACCCGTACAGCGGCGCTGCATTAACCTTTTTACTACTATATAGTTCCAATCAAAATAGCATTAAGAGAGAATGCCCTGAACATTCATTTCATCCCATTAAAACTCGATGTGGGTAAGACAAATAGGGAGGATCATTAAACATTATTGCGACTCATCATTCTAGCTGCAGTAAAGTGAAGCGAGCAGGGCTTTGTTCAAAAGGCCTGCAGCTATCTGAAAGCAGTAACGAGAAGGGCTGGTCGGCTCACATCTGCCCGGCTCTCCAGCTGAAGGAGGGGTTGTTGAAAAGAATTACCCTCTATGCAGAAGGCTAAAAAGAGTTCAATACTGGGAGGGGATGCATTATGGCCATAATGCTAGATGTTGGGAGTGCGAAGATCACCTGGTGTAATTAGTCAGAAAAATCAATGCCACGGATGGAAGTTGCTTTAACGCGGCATAGAAATAAATGAATAGACCACCCAACTTCTGATCAACAATGATCCTCTGATATATGGGTTCAGTCTGGCCACACACACACACACACATGCATACATTATCAGAAGGTCCTGAAATAATGCTGCACATCAATATCATTCTAAGCACGAATCCTCCAGCCATATGCAAATCTCACAGCTGACAGCACAGGAGCGCATCAGGGCGATGACGACCTGGGCGTGTCAGGCACCTCAAGGGTGAGTCAAAAGGTCCACCTCTTTAGCAACAGGCAGTAAAATACCTTCAACTACGCCAGTCAGCTCATTCAAGTGGCCGTAGTACCCTTCTGACACCTAGGAAGGTTTACGGCTCACCCCTGACTTTCCTACCCCACCCCCACACTCATAACACTCACACTAAACACAGAGGGAGTGTCCTTATCTCAAAAGATCCTGCTAAAAATGACCTTCCTCTTATACCGTTATGGCATCTTTTGACCCCAAAGCCAGACTTCAACACACAAAGACGCACATTCAGGGCACCCCCACTTAGTGGGTCAACGAGCTAACAAGTGTCCATGTGGTGGCCGGGTCTATGGAAAAGACTCAAGTGTTAGACAAAGGCTTATTGTGGGGAATTTTATTAGTACAAAATGACTGGTATTTATAGCGCAACTGTTCTGGTAAATTTAAGTAAATTTAGGTTAGGATGCTGATTGCAGGCTGAATACCAGAGCAGGCAGCCTGATTAACTATTCAGCGAATGTCATTTAGTCAAACTCCTAGTGCTAAAGATTAAAACATCAAAAATGTCTAATTTTATGCCCAATAAGCACAGGGACACTACTCCTACGGTTAGAGGGTTTTTATTCTACACGTGCAGCTCAGCCATCTTAAATCAAAGCAATTGACTGTAAAAACCAATATCGTATTCTTCCGAAAAATAATGGCCTACATAATTTTTTCAGGTTTTTTCAGACAACACACAGAACAATACGACTTAAGTCACACTCTTTACACAGGCCTTTATACAACTGCATGATCCCCTCAACTGAGGATCTAGACAAATTTAGAAGTGAAGGCCAGCATCCTCAGGAAATGATTTAGGCAAAAAAAAATCCTTTTAAGCAATAAAAGCCTTAGGCCATTATTTTAGGAAGGTGACGATATGTTAGACGAACAATCTGTCTAAGTCTTCTTAGTTTTTGATGCTGCACATCAGTGACTCGATGCATTCTCCTCAGATAGAAAACTCTTTAACCAATCTGTCTGGATGATTTGATAGAACTGATTTTGTGCCTTGACATAACCTGTGTAGTGAACATGCAAGAATGACAACTTGTTCCTTTTCGTTAGGGCCACACCAGCAAATCACATTTGCATTGTAACAAAAGTGATCCATGTTACTCAGTCCAAACGATGCAGGTCTCTGCCTCCAAAATGTTGCAGAACACCAAATTCTAATTCAGACAAAGTAAATCCTAATGTCCTCAAAGGGGGCTTTATTTAACCAACTCTAGCCCTCCGTCTGATGAGCATTTGCGGTTTAGTTGCTACAATGGCCACCTGCTCACATTTCCCAGCCACAAGCAAACAAAGTTACAGGAGGTGAGAATGTGTGCACATATGTAGACGGGGTTGTGTTAACGTTGTGTTCCCAGCTGTTCCTCCTGCAGGTGTTGAGGGTGAGCCCGACTCTACATGCCTTAAGTATACCGTCTAAAACAGTCATCTTTCAAAGATCTAACATGGTTAATACCAGAAAACTGCTTTAATGTTGCTTGTCGTCATAAATTTGTCGCTGTGTGCATGTAGATGTATTAAGGACATAAGAAGATTGTGTTCCATTGTTCTCCATGGGCTACCTTTCCTTTTCATCTGCTGTTTTCTGCTATTTTCTAAAGAAAACAGCAGATGGAAAGGAAAGGAAATAAACAGAACACAGATAACATCTTTAAAATATCAATACAACAGACAAACTCTAGTCTATTTTCAACTTTCAAATTTCTTTTCATCATAAAACCAGAGCCATTTAACAAACAGACCGTTTTAAAGAAGAACAAATGAAATAAATGGCAGGCACTTTTTATGCTTAGGAAGCTGGGCAATTTAACATGACTGTGTGCATATGAGCATATGGGTGTGTTAATACATTGCTTCCTGAGTAGAGATAGACAATTCAATTTTGATTCAAGTTACATTCCCACAGTGCAAACCAATAGCGGCTGAAGGTTGACAGAAACCAAGTTTCACAAAAGACAAAAGTTGCTTATTCGGCTTTTTTGGGGGGGAAATCCCTCAAATATAAGAATTCCTCATGAATGACACGTGTGCGCTGATTAAATCTTGCTGATGATGTAAAAAATACGAAGAGTGAACAGTTTCCAAACACATTTACAGTAAACCCACTCACAGACGTGATGTGTGGCGGGTATCCTGAGCCTAACCAACATGGCCTTCTTTATTTCTTAGCAAATCAGGACGAGTGATAGGTGTGAGTCACATCCTGACCACACACACACACACACACACACACACACACACACACACACACACACACACACACACACACACACACACACACACACACACACACACACACACCTCTACCCTTCCCAGACAGAGCAGACTGCCCGGCAGCTGGAGACATTTTAAAGGAGGTGGAGTGTGTGTGGGGTTGTGTGAACATTTTAGTGGTGATGTTTGTGTGTCGTCTACTGAGAGATGAGAGCTATTCTTGTGCACACACACTGACAGAGTCCCTGTGCAAACAAACAGCGTCAAGCCTGTTTCATTCCATTCCCCCCCCCCCCCCCCCCCCAAAAGGTCTGTTAGAAGAGTGATAGCAGGGCCGTCGTGTCTTCATTTTATACTTAAATGTTGTCTGGACGGTTCTATAGTATATCAGGTGAAACCTTATGTCACGCATCGTGTGTCATCAATTATTTTAAAGTGACTCGTACATCTTTGAACTTCCTGCCCTGTTCTAAACCAATAGCCACAAATAGCCAGACAGACAGCAGTGGAGGCTTTTTGGCACAGTTCGTTCAACTGCTCGCCAACCGTTCAGGGCTGGGGTTTGGACGACCCAAAGCAATAAGCGAGAAAAATGCATGCGTTGGTTTTCCCCCCACACTTGACAACTCCCAGTCTCCTATTTCAGCCCCTCAAGTCTCAGAGGGGCTAACAGAAACAGCAGGGTGATAATTAGTTACATTTTACCTTTTGCCTCTGGAGACAAACTTGGGGAATAAAACAAAATACACCACAACATGATAAGAACAAGCTCGGGATATGTTGAGAAGAGATTGAAAATGGTATTTAAATAGAAATATAGAAAAAAATCTACTACCTTAAAGTGACAGCATACCTAGCAGATAAAAAAAGAGAATTAAGGAAAAAAAGCATTCAAAATGAGGTGCTCTAAATGTGAAAAAGGCCTTCTAAAGGAATCAGCGCTCAGTAGCCGGTTCCCAGGAGCCTGAATGCAACAGAAGGTCTGTGGATCTCTGGATCACCTTCAGCCAGAAGGGACCGGGCGAAACAGACAAAAAAGTAGTAGAATCAAATTAAATAGAAAAAATGGTTTAAATTTTTTTTAACCTTTTTGTAAGGTAAATACAAACTGCGACATACAGCTATGAAGCATTAATAGCCGGGAAAGATCCGGGAATCGTTCAAACGACGTTTCTTCCAGCAGAAGCTTCTAGAAAAACAAGTACAAGAGACCAGTCAAAAAGCAGTGGGGATGGCTCACCAAAATTCTCAGAGACCAGGAAAACACCACAAGCTAATGTTTTTCCAAACATTATTCACCAGTAGGTTGCATAAAACTGTGTGAAAGATTTGATGAGAATGTAATAATCTCATAATTGCAGATATGACTAACTTTTATGAGCTAAGGAACCATATTGAATTTTTAACTCATATTTGGTAAAAGGAAAAACAATTACTTTTTCACTTATAAGTGTGATTACAGGGGACTTTTGTGAATGTTCTCCGTCTGAAACCTGGAATTGTCTCAATCTGAATAGACATGTAATGCATCATTACATTGTATTTAATCATATGGCGGCAAGGTTTTTATGACATTGCACAGTAAACTGTCAAAAGTACAAGTGCTGTTTTAAAACAAATGTCAATACGGTGGAAGTTTGAACATCTCAGTGGAAGCCTGCTGCTTTAATGCATTTGTATGCTAGAATTGAACAATTTTAATATCCCACATTTATCTAAAAAAAAAAAAAAAAAGTAAAAAACAAAGCAACTGGACTTATTTTCCGTAGTTGAAGACGTTTCGCTTCCTCTCCAGGAAGCTTTCTCAATTCAAAAAGTCACCAGCATATCCCACATTTATGACACTGTTCTACTTGATCAGCCTTTTAAACGTTCATAACACTTTCACTTAAAGCTGCATTAAAAATCAAAGCCTCGCTGGACGCATTAGCACCCACTGTCAGCTACTAGTTTTCTATGACTTCCTTTTTACTTTCTAACTGGATAATTGCATTTCAAGACTCCACTGTAGAACTCGTCGAGCAGCAGCTGCATGTGCAGCAAAAACCAACAGAGGAAGGTCAGAAGAGTAGAAAAACTGAGAGAAGAGGAGCTTTGGGGACGCTTCCAGCCTTCCACTGGGTTAGACCAGCACACAGCCAAGGTTTTTCTTTCCCTGCTTGGAGCTAAAGGCCAGCTTGATCCATTTAAAGATGTCGGTAATGGTAAAAAGTAAATAAAATCCCCTTATATGCGAGGGTGTCACTGACTTTGTGTGCATCTAGGAGTTTTTGGGAGTACTTTGCTATTTTATCTTTACTAAACATGGTGGACTATGCTGTGCTGTGCAGTTTTCTGCTATGAGATCAGTGTTGAAAGTCGGCAAAGATGACACCCAACTGACCAGTCACCCTCCCGCGTCTTTTGCTTAAAAAAAAAATAAAAATGAGCAGAGCCATCGCAGACAACCAAACAAGGTCAACAAAAACCATAAAAAAATGCAAGGTGATGGCCACATGTTTGTGTCTCCATATGAACCATTTCATCTTAGTCGTGGGAGCAGCAGGATAGAGCCACAATGTTATCAGAGTCACAAAGAATTCCCGAGACATCTCCTCCCTCTGAGTACACATGTGGCTCTGCCTCCCAGTCAGCTGTCATGAGTTTTCAATCCATTGTTCCCCTCGAAACCAGATTATTGCCTGTAGTTCGGAATTGCTCTGCACCTCTCGCGTCAAAACAAAACAGAAAAAAACCTTTAAACATAAGGGAATAAAACCGCTTTGTTTAAATGTCAGCATGAAAGCCCTTGGATGAGTCCAAGCTGCTCACACTGAACATTTTTGGGCCTCAGCTGACCGACTGGGTGTGGATTGCTTATTTTATGACGCACAGATCCAAAGGCTTAATACCTCCCCATTGAAAATGCTAAGCCACTAGCACATCTGCCTCTTACACCTCCATTGTGAAGCCAAACAAACCATTTGTTTGTGCAAGACTGGAATTTTACAAAAGGGGTCCCTTATGTAAGGGGCAGAAAGGTTCCAAAGGCAGACAATTATTGGACAAAGCATCTAATTATTGGTGCAGATACTTAATAGAAAACTGCCCCACTTCTCCAGCTTAACAACTTCCTCTTGACCCCTCTCAGTGACTTTATGGCACACTTTACATTTACCTGCTGTCAGTGGGACTTTAAGATATACTTTTATAACACCATTTAACAGATGCTGAAAAAACATGGGTCAGTGATGCACACATGAATGTGTAGTATCTATTGCTATGTATAAATGACGCAAACAAAATTATAATAAAAACACTTGAACTAGTTACAAAAACATTATGTCGTGTTTTGGTCTAGAGGCCAGGTGGATAGAATTAAGTCATGCAATTAACATTTTTATCTCAACATCAGTCAAATTATTAAAAAAAGTACTTTTAATAAGATTATTTTGCCAAGAAGTGGCAGCAAGGGCCGGTAAATTGAGGATTTAAAAAAATGTTAGTTTAAAGACCCTAAACCATCTAAAATTGTTCCTTTGCTTCAGAGTTCTTCAATGAGAGACCAGAGAACATGAAGGGAGACAAATTTTTCAAGGTGTAACGAGGAATGAAAAATGCATTCAACATGTTTCTTTCGATCACTATTTTTGAAGCAGTGGTAATGAGTTGAGATTTTTTTAATTGGTAAGAAAAGCAAATTGATCATATATGACTATAATATTTTTGGTAAATAACAAAACAATGGTATTTCTACTCAAGGTTGTCATACCACTTCAAAAAAACAAAAACAAAAACAAACACTGGCTCATTCCTAAAGTGAACTAAAACTCAGACGTGCTCACACCAGAGTTGTGGTGTACTAAATTTCTGTCTGACTGACTTCCTGTGCAGCCTCCACATGCAGAGTCTGAAAAGATGAAGAAGAAGAAAAAAAAAAAAAAACTTTGCCAAATCACAAAACAGCAATGCTGCTCTGGTGCTTGTGTGGAAAGGGTTTTGGTGAAACTGGTGCAAACGAAAAAAAATGTTGGAAACGGATGACTTCAAGATCTGAGGAATCCAGCAGACCTGCTTTATCACAAAACAATATGAATCATTTAAATCACTAAATAAGAGATTTTGAGCCAGAGGAGAAACAAACAACCACTGAGCTAAGCTCACATGGCAGGATAATGCTACGACAGGAAGAAGACGATAGCTCAGCTCATTTTCTTTACATTTAGGAGTGGGGGGTGGGGGGGGGGGGGGACACTTGCTTGTTAAAGTAAACTTTACATCTTTCATACACATCCAGTACTTAAAGTGGGCCAGTATGAACCGATACACAGTACCGACACATATATTGTACGACTCAGCATACCGGTACTTTTTTCCAGGGTATGATGCATTTCAGGACTTTTTCCGGCATTCCCTAGCAGTCAGTACCCTCTTTGGGAACCCTCTTTGGGGTTAAAGTTAAAGCGCTATACAAGTAAAAGGCTTTTATCATTTTTACCATTCTGAACAGCCCTTCACTGCACAACATAACAGAGGTCGGATCCCGCTAGATAGCATTAGCCCATCCATCTGGGAACCTGATGCTGCACAAACGCCAGAGGCATGTTCAGATAAAAGGTAAGAAAATATTGCTACAGTGGTATGTTTGTTGAGGCCGACCCCAATACTGACAAGAAATATATCTTACAGAAGGAAACCACAACAGTAATAAGCTTATTGAAATTTTAAAGTATACAAGGGAAATGATCAGGTTTTAAGGATCTTTTAATTCATGTCTTTAATTTTGTTATGTTATTTTTCATCTCAATGTTAACACTTTGAGGCTTGAAGTTACTAAAAGTTGCTTCATTAGCTTCATTGACTTTGGCTCATCTGGATTTGATTTAGAACTGGTTTTGTTCTTTTGACATTTCTGTACAATACAATTACTGTTCTACAAATTGATAAATAAATAGAACTATATAAAAATATTACCTATGTTTCTGTCCCATATTTGAATGACATAAAGGGAGTACAGGCACTTTTTCCCACTTGATGCAATGCACACGTCTGAGTATGAACCCCCAAAGTAAGGTAAAAAAAAAAAAATCTTAAAAGGGTATTCTTTCCTTGGTAAAGATTTCCAGCAAACACCACATTATCTCTCACCTTATATTCTCCCTCTAATGACTTACATGCTTCATAAGCAGATTAAATTGCCAGCGAGCAGAAAACTTGGCCACCGTCGCTGCGGTGTATTTTGTCCAGCGGCTTCTGTGACCCCGTGGTGACACACGGATGGCAAACGCTGCATAGAAACGGCACAGCCAACAGAAAGCGACAGAACAGATGTGACTGAATGGACAGCAGCCACTAATTCACGCAGCAGGTCCAAATGTAAACCAGCTCTGACACTAGCCACGTACACGTTGGACATGTACCCAATTTAGTCGGAGGACACCCCGGGAGGACAGTCCAGTACAGACATTCAGCAGCACTCAGAAAGCTTCAGGTTGGAGGGTTATTGCAGAAACTCCACACAGGCAGTTTAACACTAGAAACAAAACCCACACATTAAGCACAGCTTTTCCTAAACAAGACACGTACATGGTGGTTATGTGTAAAAATTGAGTCTTTCAGCTCTACAATGAAAATAAAAACAATCCAGGCCACAGATTAGTGTTTAACTCCTCCGCAGAAAAAATAATAAAAAAATCTATAGTTTTATGCAAGCTGTGACATCTTCTTTTGGTTTCCTCTGGGAGCTGAACTGTTTATTTCACTTCCAGAAAGGAGGTTCACACATGGTGGACAGGAGATGCAGATACGCCGTCGAAAGAAAAAGAGTGTGGCCTGTCTTGATGGCGTCTGTTTTTCCTGTGCCCACATGTGTTCTCCAAATGGCCCTCTAAATGTGCTCCTTCCCTCCACCGACCACAAGAGAATTCCAGGAAGCCTTACTCTATGAGGTTTGCTCCAAATATGCTGTGTGTGTGCGCCAGTGTGGCTCTTTTAATCATACCATGTGCTTTCACGGACCTTGGCCCAACAGGTGATGTAGGAGGTGACCCCACTTCCAGGGGTACATATGTTAAATGACTCTAGAATATTGCTGTACTCTTGAGAGGAAATTGCACAGAAACGAAAAGAGCAATGCAAAGGTAACAAAATAAAGAGGTTAAGAAAAGACAATTGCAATCAGTATGAATAAAAAGAAAGTTATGACAACATAAACGTTTCATAAAAAGTAGACAATCAGAAACAAATGGATACCGGGGAAAGGTCTTGGGGAAGTTAGGGAACTATTTTTGACAGCATACAATCAGAAAAAACGTTTGCGCATCACAGAGAGTTTAAATTAGTTCAAAACCACAGCGGTCTAGTTATCGGCATAACTTGGGCAGGAAGGCTGACATGCGCTGTGATGTGGGCAGAAAAGTGGTCCAAGCACGTTGTCTTTACATACATGTTGTTGCTGATGGAGCTCGAAGATCACTGAATCAACAAGCACATCTCAACGTGTGATCAAACAGATACAGGGTTTCTCAAAAAGCAGTGGGTGGTGCAAAGAACAATAAATATACTGTGGATAAAAAGGGAATTATGCATCCATTTCTGACAATTATCAAAGAAAATTTCAAACAAGAAATAGCTAAATTCTTTCTTCCATCTCTGCTTTTCTTCTAAAATCAGCTGCATTTTCTTGGCTTGAACCAAACAGGTTCAGACAAAACCAGTGGTTATTATTAGTCCGCACTAAATGTGCAAATGATATAACCCATTTCTGGAGTGCAGATAAGCAATTCTAAAAGGCTTGTCATATCAAAAGTAAAAACCTTTAATCCAAGTATTAAACTTTTCACTAAACCCCTATTTCTGCATGAAACGTTGTGCTTTTTTTATTGGCTGGATGCAATATTCTAATATTAAATCAAGAATCTTTTATAGTCACCACATGTTACTGTGGTGAAATATTTTTTTATTTTATTTTTTAGATACATCAGGAGGCAAAAAAAATATATATATATACAGGTACACACAACATAGTATTTTCACTCCCCGTGCTGTGTTATTGGCTGGAGGTGGGGGGGAAATCACAATTAAAAGAAGAAAAAGCTTTAAAACATATGTCTATGTTAATCTATATAGTGTATTGCCCTTAGCAAATTGGGTTACTGAAATTAACTTTTCATTAATATTAGTGCTGGACGATATAGAAACAAAGCATATCAATAGAATAGAAATCCTATTGCTCGACATCGATAATTATAAACAAATTGAAAACATATTTTAAGTGCAGTCCTGGCCATTTTATGCTGTTGCTTAGCGACCTATTTTTAGATGCAGAACACACAAACACCGAATTCAAACTCAACCCTTTATTCAACAAACTTTTTGCCAAAACTGCAAGTTTTTAAAAAAGAAAATAGAACGTATGCTCTCTGAACTCTTTGAAGGGGGCGGAGCTTGGTTCCAGGGTCTGCGTTGTGATTGGTTGGGAGAATGTAATGACTGTAATATTAACCTACATGGCAAGGATGCAAATGGAAGGAAAACTTCTTCTATTGAGCTTTTTATTTACCCTTTTTTTCCTATCATCGATATACGTCTGTCTTTTGATAATTATTGTTATTGAATTATCGTCCAGCCCTAATTAATATTCTAATTTGTTGAATATATACACATCCTAAAGCAACCGAAGCCTCTCCCTGGCTACATGCAGATGGATTTACTGTGGCAATCCTCCACACAGACAAACTCCTCCTCAGCTGGAGAGATTTGGATTTGACTGACCCGAGTCATTTGAGTCAAACAAATTTCACCCAAAAGCACAGCAAGGGGTTATTACATCCAATCCTTAGTTACACAAATGTGGTTTCACACAACCCCTGATCCTCATGTGGACTTTCTCTCCTGATGCACTCAACAACACCTTATTGCCTGAAATAATCAGAAATCAAAATCCACATCCAAATCACCGACGTAATGCTTCTTTAATAACAAAAGTAGCTTTCTCTAGCAAGGCTAGAACACAAACAGTCAAAGAAGTGCAAGTAGATGTTAAACAATAACCTACGTTTTCTCCTGGTAAAAAAAACAACAAGGAAACAGATTATTTTTGGTGGGTTTTGCGGGGTGACCACATTACAAAGGCCTCATGGTTTACCAGTCATGAGATCAGTGAACTCTTTAGAAGTAAAGACTGAATGCAGTATTGTTTGCGTCTCCTTTTTGGCAAATCATCCAACTTAATCTGACCATCTCTGAGTAAACTTTGAGAGGGCTGAGGCTGTTGCCAGATGTTTTCTCACAATGGCTGTAGTTTTTGTGGGGCATGTTGAGGACAGTTATTGTTTGCTGCAGAGCATGCTGACCCCAATATGGTAATTGGCGTGTAGATGTTAGAAATAAAGTGCTGAATGCACACTGCCAATGTATAACAAGGAGCTTTGTCAACCTGAGTGAGATGGTTAGAAGGCTTCTTTTAAAAAAAGATTAAAAACACATTTGTTTAGGGTTGCCTTCGACTGTTCTAGTTAAACTATTTACCGAAACATCATTAGTTTAAGTTTGTAGTCCAACTGTTTTTAATATTTGGTTTTAGTTTCCATTTCCCCACGTTTTATTTTATTTAAATATTTCTACATTTTATTCCAACTTGTTTTTATCCTGTTTTTATTTTCCTATGTTTTAATCATGTAAAGCACTTTGCGTTGTCTTTGTACTGAAATGTGCTATACAAATAAATGATCTTTTTAATCTCCAGAAACAACAATAGTCATGGTTTGAGCTTCTGTAAGTAAATAGATGAGAAATATATGAAAAACATTTTGATATTTGATACATTATAATTATACAGTAAAAATGTATTTAACTGTTTATATAACAGTAGTAAGTGGGTTCGATTGGTTGTCAACCACTGATCCATAGCATCAGATGAATATGAGACAGCCAGTTTGGTCTATAAAAGAGACTGCATCCTGGGACTAGGGGATTTACTGTGGCCCCTTTAAATTACTGCAATAATTAAGGCAATGCACTGAACCAATAGAAGATTCCAGACATCCTTCAGTCGTTTTTTTCCTGCTCCCCGCATTAGCTAATTGTGCTGCAACCCACCATGCAAGCCAGATTCCCTTAAGAACAACAATCATGGCTCTGTGGTTATCAATGTGCCACACCTAAGAAACATTTTCCAGGGCAAACAAGCAAGGGGAAGTTGGAAGTCAATCAGATTCCTTCAGTTCTCAGGAGTACTGCTCCTCAGTAGTGACTAAAACAAGATTTAAAGATGTACATGTATAGGATTTACAGTCCACTTGATCACCTGAGCTCTGTAACTTTACCGTTTTTACTTGAACATCTGTTATTCTCAGCTCTGTTCCTCCCCATCGGTGGATTACTCTTAAGCGGCATGACTCATGGTGGTGTAATGAAATAACAGGAGCATTGCCGAAAGTCAGAATACATCTCATGTATCAAAAGTGCTAAAACAGCTACAGGTGGGGAAGTTAAAAATCTGTTAAAAGGATTATCAACTTGATTTTTTTATTATTTTTTTTAAAACATCACAGACCGTGCAACCTGCATTAGAGTGCAGAAACCAGACAAATACTTTGTGGTGTCATATCTGTGGAAGCATTAATCATGGTTTTACAAAAATGGCCGGTGCCCACAAAAACAAGCCCAAGCTCCCAAAGACGAGTGCATTCAAACACATGTGCACACCACTGATCTAATGGGGCAGTGTTTTTACAGCTGGCACCAGACAAGAAGCCAGTGCAAACAGCAACACGGACCATCTCTGTGAATGGGAAGGGTCTGGGGTGATTCGCGCACACTAGTGTAAAGCTGTCGCACGCTCAACCACAAACATAAACTGCACTGTCTAGTGAAGGATTAACTTTTATTATTCACTGAAGCTAGACATGGTTTTGGCTTTTAAAAAAGGGAAGTCACACTCTGCCATTATAGTCAGGCAAAATGTTGAGTTGGTAAAGTCTAAGAACATCTGCAGAGGGAAGAGTCTCGAGATCTCGCCATTGAAACAATCTCCATCACCCACAAACTGTACTTGATCAGCCTCCAGGTTTGTGAAACAGGGAGTGTATTTTCAGAGTGCTGCTTTCCCCATCTGTGTGACCACAGTTCTGGGCTGCTTTCACTGCATCCTGCTGCCCACGGTTCCCACGCCCCTTTCTGGGCTAAATACATATTTAGGGAAATACTCAGCAGCAAATCATATGTTGTCTTTTTTTTCAGTGCACCCTGAGCCACCTTTAAAAGGCAACTGAAAAAAAACACAACATTTTGGAACTGAAGCCTCACGTTTTCACTAAAAACTGACTTTTGCTTTCGGAGCTAGATCCACACAAATCTGTACCTAATTTTGAAGATGCATGATTATATTTTAAGAACACAACCATTTAAAGAACATAGCATTACAATAATTGTACTCATTTTCAGCCTACAATGTAAACAAGTAAAATAATGTGCAAGTACAAGGCAGCCGAAAACATAGTTGAAAGTTGCTAAAGAATGATGACATTGTGTCTAGAATGTTAGACACGAGCATCAGTGAATAACACAATGGCCACCCATGAGAAAAAAAGAGTGAAACCAAAGGGTCCAGCTCAAATTTATGGTCACAATGTGAAGATTTCTATGGTCATTTATCTATTGAAGAGGAAGAAGTCAGAAAAAATGGTGTCGAAGAGCAGCAGCCTGAAGACCGACCTAACCGGCACCCTACAGAGGCATTTAAAGTAGCGCTGTGGTGAGCCCAGTCTGCCTGTCCCCCATCAACCACAGTGATGGGGGGGAAACACTGTGCTGCTAAAACTGCTTATCGGGAAAAGAAAAAAAATACTTACCTGATGATGCTCAGAAACTAAGTTTCCATAGTGGTTTTGCTTTTAATTGTGCTTGAACTACCAGTTGTTGCCATGGCATTACCTGCGCCGTGTTCTCATTCCTAGGATTGGGGTTGTTCCTTCCCTTAACTATGAGATTGTAATCTTTTCCCAATATTGGACCTAAAAGTGTTTACTTTCATTGAGCTCACCAACATTTGCTGTATAAAAAGATCCACAGAACAAAAGAATCAGAATTAGGTTTAATCACCAGCTCGCTTCAAACAAGGAATTTTATTTTGCTTCCTCTTTGATCTCAAGACATTTTAAGTACAATATAAAAAAGGTTAATAGAAATATATATATATATATATATATATATATATATATATATATATATATTTTTTTTTTTTTTTTTTTTTTTTTTTGGAAATATATATATATATATATATATATATATATATATTTTTTTTTTTTTTTTGGAAATATATATATATATATATATATATATATATATATATATATATATATATATATTTTTTTTTTTTTTTGGAAATATATATATATATATATATATATATATATATATATATATATATATATATATATATATATATATATATATATATATATATATATATATATATTTTTTTGGAAATATATATATATATATATATATATATATATATATATATATATATATATATATATATATATATTTTTATTTTTATTTTTTTTGGAAATATATATATATATTTTTATTTTTTTTGGAAATATATATATATATTTTTTTTTTTTTTGGAAATATATATATATATTTTTTTTTTTTTTGGAAATATATATATATATTTTTTTTTTTTTTGGAAATATATATATATATATATTTTTTTTTTTTGGAAATATATATATATATATATTTTTTTTTTTTGGAAATATATATATATATATATATATTTTTTTTTTTTTTGGAAATATATATATATATTTTTTTTTTTTTGGAAATATATATATATATATATATTTTTTGGAAATATATATATATATATATATTTTTTTTTTTTTTGGAAATATATATATATATATATATATATATATATATATATATATATATATATATATATATATATTTTTATTTTTATTTTTTTTGGAAATATATATATATATTTTTATTTTTTTTGGAAATATATATATATATTTTTTTTTTTTTTGGAAATATATATATATATTTTTTTTTTTTTTGGAAATATATATATATATTTTTTTTTTTTTTGGAAATATATATATATATTTTTTTTTTTTTTGGAAATATATATATATATATATATATTTTTTTTTTTTTTGGAAATATATATATATATATATATTTTTTTTTTTTTTGGAAATATATATATATATATATATATTTTTTTTTTTTGGAAATATATATATATATATATATATATATATATATATATATATATATATATATATTTTTATTTTTATTTTTTTTGGAAATATATATATATATTTTTTTTTTTTTTGGAAATATATATATATATTTTTTTTTTTTTTGGAAATATATATATATATTTTTTTTTTTTTTGGAAATATATATATATATATATTTTTTTTTTTTGGAAATATATATATATATATATTTTTTTTTTTTGGAAATATATATATATATATATTTTTTTTTTTTGGAAATATATATATATATATATATATTTTTTTTTTGGAAATATATATATATATATATATATTTTTATTTTATTTTTTTTTGGAAATATATATATATATTTTTTTTTTTTTTTGGAAATATATATATATATATTTTTTTTTTTGGAAATATATATATATATATTTTTTTTTTTGGAAATATATATATATATTTTTTTTTTTTTTGGAAATATATATATATATTTTTTTTTTTTTTGGAAATATATATATATATTTTTTTTTTTTTTGGAAATATATATATATATTTTTTTTTTTTTTGGAAATATATATATATATTTTTTTTTTTTTTGGAAATATATATATATATATATATTTTTTTTGGAAATATATATATATATATATTTTTTTTGGAAATATATATATATATATATATATTTTTTGGAAATATATATATATATTTTTTTTTTGGAAATATATATATATATATTTTTTTTGGAAATATATGTATATATATTTTTTTTGGAAATATATGTATATATATTTTTTTTGGAAATATATGTATATATATATATATATATATATATATATATATATATATATATATATATATATATATATATATATATATATATATATATATACGGTTCACCTTGAACCTTGAACCTAAAAATAAAACAATTAAATGTGGTCTATTAAATATAAGGTCTCTCCCTCCAAAGACTTTGTTAGTTAACGAATTGATTTCTGATAAACAGATTGATTTGTTTTGTCTCACAGAAACCTGGCTACAAGAGGACTACGTTAGTATAAATGAGTCAACTCCCTCCAATTATTCAAATTTCCACATTCCCAGATCTGTGGGAAGAGGAGGAGGAGTGGCAGCCATCTTTCAGTCTGATTTATTAATTAGTCCCAGGCCAATTAATAACTACAGTTCTTTTGAACATTTAACCCTCAGTTTCCCTCATCCAAACTGCAAAGCAATAAAACCTCTTCTGTTTATTGTTTTGTATCGTCCACCAGGCCCTTGCACTCAGTTTTTGGATCAGCTGTCAGACTTCTTATCTGATTTGGTGTTAAATACTGATAAGGTTATTATAGTGGGTGATTTTAACATCCATGTTGACACAGAATGTGATAACCTTAGTGTAGCCTTTAAAACTATCCTAGATTTAATTGGTTTTGCTCAAAATGTGCATAAACCGACGCACTCTTGGCTCCATACTTTAGACCTTGTGCTGACATATGGCATTGATTGTGAAGAATTAACAGTATTTCCTCACAACCCTGTCCTATCTGATCATTTTTTAATAACATTTGAGTTTAATCTAACGGAGTTCTCCACCCCCAAAAGAGGGTTCCATTATAGTAGATCTTTATCGGATAATGCTGTATCAAAACTTAAAGAGTCTGTCCCCTTTTTAATATCCTCCGTATTGCAGAAATGCCCTGTAGATGGCAGCAATGTTGTTTCTTCCAATTCACAAATAGATGTCTTTGTAAACGGTATGACTTTGTCATTGCGTTCTGCATTAGACAATGTAGCTCCCTTGAAAAATAAGGTGATTATTCACAGGAAGCTGGCTCCTTGGTTTAATTCAGAGCTGCATTCCTTGAAGCACAATGTTAGGAAATTGGAGAGAAAATGGCGCTCTACACACCAAGAGGAATCCTACCTAATCTGGAGGGACAGTCTATTGTTGTATAACAAGACCATTCGCAGAGTTAGAGCAGCATATTTTTCATCATTAATTGAGGAGAATAAGAATAATCCTAGATTTCTCTTCAATACAGTTGCCAAACTTACCCAGAGCCACAGCTCTGTTGATCCAGCCATCCCCTTAGCTCTTAGCAGTAATGATTTTATGGGATTCTTCATAAATAAAATTGATTCCATTAAAAATAAAATAATTGGCATCCTCCCAAACATGATTACCTCGTCCTCAGTAAGTGAGGCAGCATTGGAGGAATCCTTAGAACCTGCGCAGTGTCTGAACTGTTTAAAAGCAGTAGAGCTTTCTGAGCTATCTAAAATTTTAGCTTCATCTAAACCTTCTACCTGTATGTTAGACCCAATCCCAACCAAGTTGTTTAAGGAGGTATTCCCTCTGATCAGTGGTCCTATTTTAGACATGATTAATCTATCCTTAGTAAATGGATATGTACCAAAGGCTTTTAAAGTAGCTGTTATTAAACCTTTACTTAAGAAACCTTCTCTTGATCAAGATGAGCTAGTAAACTACAGACCTATATCTAATCTTCTTTTCTTATCTAAAATTCTTGAGAAAGTAGTTGCTAATCAACTTTGTGAACATTTACAAAGTAATGACCTACTTGAGGAGTTTCAGTCAGGCTTTAGAGCTCATCATAGCACTGAAACAGCTCTGGTGAAGGTCACCAATGATATTCTCATGGCCTCAGATAATGGACTTGTGTCTGTACTTGTCCTGTTAGATCTCAGTGCTGCATTTGACACAGTTGATCACATTATTCTCCTACAAAGACTTGAGCATACTGTAGGGATTAAGGGGAAAGCATTAGGCTGGTTTAAATCTTATCTGTCGGACAGATTCCAGTTTGTTCATGTTAATAATAAATCTTCTTCAAACTCTAGGGTCACCTGTGGAGTACCACAGGGTTCAGTCCTTGGACCAATTCTATTTACTATATATATGCTTCCGGTTGGCAAAATTATCAGACAGCATGGGATTAATTTCCACTGTTATGCTGATGACACTCAGCTATATTTATCCATAAATCCTGATGAATCCAATCAGTTACTTCGACTGCAGTCATGTCTTGATGACATCAAAAGCTGGATGACTTTAAATTTCCTGCATTTAAATTCTGACAAGACAGAAGTTGTAATCTTTGGGCCAGAGTCCTCAAAAAATAAACTTCTTAATCAATCACTGAATCTGGATGGCATTAACTTGGCCTCTGGTAATAAAGTAAAAAATCTTGGTGTTATTTTTGACCAAGACATGTCATTTAAATCCCATATTAAACAGGTTTCCAGAGTTTCCTTTTTTCACCTCCGGAATATCGCCAAAATTAGAAACATTCTGTCCAGGAGTGATGCTGAAAAACTAGTGCATGCATTTGTTACTTCAAGGCTGGACTATTGTAATTCTTTACTATCAGGAAGTCCACAAAATGCAGTTCGAAGTCTTCAGCTGATCCAAAATGCTGCGGCAAGAGTTCTGATGAAAATCAACAAGAGGGATCATATTTCTCCAATTTTAGCTTCCCTTCATTGGCTTCCTGTTAAATCAAGAATAGAATTTAAAATTCTTCTTCTAACGTATAAAGCCCTTAATAATCAAGCTCCATCATATATCAGAGCTCTGATTACTCCGTATGTTCCTAACAGGGCACTTCGCTCTCAGACTGCAGGTCTGCTGGTGGTTCCTAGAGTCTCTAAAAGTAGAATGGGAGGCAGATCCTTTAGCTATCAGGCTCCTCTCCTGTGGAACCAACTCCCAGTTTTGGTCCGTGAGGCAGACACCCTATCTATTTTTAAGACTAATCTTAAAACATTCCTTTTTGACAAAGCTTTTAGTGGCTCATGTTACCCTGAGCTACCTCTATAGTTATGCTGCTATAGGCTTAGGCTACTGGAGGACATCAGGGTCTAATTTTCTCACTCTACTGATTTCTACTGTTCTTCATTCTACGGTTCTCCAGTTTTGTATTGTATTACATTGAAATGACTGTCGTCATTTCAGCTTTTAACTTTTTGCTCTCTCTCTTTTTCTTCATAGTAGGTACACCTGGTCTGGCGTTCTGTTAACTTTGACATCATCCAGAGAAGACGGCTCACCCGTTACTACCATCTAATGTAGAACAGATTACTAGATCAATGTGTGCTTCTGTGCTTTTTTGTCTCTCTTGTTGTGTCTCTGCTCTGTCTTCTGTAACCCCAGTCGGTCGAGGCAGATGACCGTTCATACTGAGCCCGGTTCTGCCGGAGGTTTTTTTTTTCCCGTTAATGGGTGGTTTTTCTTCCCACTGTCGCTTCATGCTTGCTCAGTATGAGGGATTGCAGCAAAACCATGTACAATGCAGACGACTCTCCCTGTGGCTCTACGGTTCCCCAGGAGTGAATGCTGCTTGTCAAGACTTTGATGCAATCAACTGGTTTCCTTATATAGGACATTTTGACCAATCTGTATAATCTGACCCAATCTGTATAATATGATTGAACTTGATTTTGTAAAGTGCCTTGAGATGACATGTTTCATGATTTGGCGCTATATAAATAAAATTGAATTGAATTGAATTGAATATATATATATATAAAAAAAAGAGGAAGACATGGCTGGACTGGTGCAAATAAGCATGGTATTGATCCAAGTTCATCAGAGAGACAACCTGTGGGACGAAACGGTCTCTGTGGTGCCTGGTTTTAGCAAATTATGCTTTATGGCACCGACGTGAAGGTCAGATCTAAACAGTGTGTGCAGGATGCGTGGGGTCTGCGGAGATGTTAGCTGCCCTTTTTCTTTCCCTAGACCTGTACAAGTCCCAGAGGGAGGGAAGGTCCGCCCTAATTATCTTTTCTGCAGACCTAATAGACTGAATGATAGCTGTGTAGAAGATGACCAGCAGCTCCAGTGTAAGGTTGTACTTCTTGAGGAAGAACAGTCTCTGCTGGGTCTTCTTCCGAACAGTATCCATGTGTAAGGTTTATTTCAGGTCCTCACACAAAAACACACTGTGCTCTGCGCTGAAGTTCGCTCACAGAAACCCAGCATCTGTGCACTGTCCAGTGTGCTCACAGAACCAGGTTTTGGTGAAGCAGAGGGCAGCAGATCCACGGAAGTCAAAGTTTTTACACTTGAAAAGCAACCGTTAGCCAATTATTTTAGCCAAGGAGTGGACATTAGCCTAGCTGATTGAAGGCAAGGGTATGTAGAGTCCAAACCTTCACGAGTGCACCTGCTCGTTTACCTTACCCGTGTCTCTGATCATAGCCATAGAATGCCACCATCTCAGTTTAGTTGGTTTCAATGAAAGAAATGGAGGGAAATACCTTGAGTGGACTGTCTGATCCTCTGGTGAAAGTGATCGCCGAATGGGGGCAAAGAGCAAAGCAAACAACAAAAAAAGAGTCAAGTGCACAATAGTTTGTATACCTAACCTTTTTCCTAACACTGTACTAGTCTCAACAGAAGTACACATGATCGTCTGAGAGCAGTTGAATAAAAGCTGATGAGTACTCAAACCAGAGTGCAGCTGGAAAACTGGGGTACCACCCAGACCAGAGCTTTAACAGGCAACTCTGTGCCTGTCATAAAAGATCAATGGTTGTATAACTACTTCCACTGTCCATTAGCAAATCCTCCACGCTGCATTTAAATGTATCCCACAGTACGATTAGCACAGATTATACAGGGAAGAGCTCACTCGCTTTCTTGTGTGAAGAAATGAAAGACAAAAGGGATTTTCTCTATAGTGGTATTGTGCAGCAAGCCCGACCAGTGCTATGGAGCCATTTGAACACATGCAAAACAAGACTAAATTGGTTTCATGAGCGCGCACGTCCATGTGAAAGCACTGGGGCGGGCGAGCGTATGTGCACAAGTAGAGAATGAGATCCTGGCACAGCACAACAAAGTTCCTCTAATGCACTCTCAGTAAACCAGAAGAAATAAACAGATAAAGATGAAGCAAATGTAAATTCAATGGTCAAGACTGGGAAAAAAAAAAAAACAAAGAAAAAAAAAAAAAACAGTGGGGGTGGTGCAAGAGGTGAGAGCAACAAGCGGAGACTGAGCCTGAGAGGGCAAGACGAGGGGAAAGGAGGGAGGGAAGGAGAAAGAGTTTTCAGTTTTTGTTTTTGGAGCCGTTGAAGTCATTTCTGACTTAAAGAGTTCCAGATGTAGGCCAGGCATTGAAGAAAAAAAATTTGACAAAAAGAAAAAATATCTAATGAAATGGAGTGGAGTGGCTTTAACATATGCAGCTTTGATTTGATTTAATAATGATCTGCCCTTCTTATCTGCATTGAATGGGTGCCTGACCTTTATTTTTTTGGTTTGGGGGTGGGGGGGGGGCACATTTACCAATACTGGCTCGCTGAAAGCCACTTTCAGGGTGTGGAGTTACAGGTGGTAAGGTGGTAGAGGGGTATGTGGTTTTCATGGCCAGTATTGATTCTATAAAAAGCCAGGGGTGGTCATAAGAATAGTCTGTTGTTATTGCACGCTTACACACAGATGTTCTCCCCCACATCCCCCACCCCAACTCTCAAAATAGTCCAGTTAGAAAGCTCGAGCAGAAGACATCTGGTTAAATACTGGACCTATTTTGCAATGAAGCAGCGCCAACTTCAGCATGTGGCAGCCGTCAAGTCCAGTACATTGCAGCTGAATACCTAATGGAGTAGTTAAAGCCACTGGAGGCAGAGCAGAATCTGAAATTTAAGCAACGGGTGAAAAACTGGGAAAGCATGAAAATAACTGTAGTTAAATGCGGACTGAACTCAGCCGGCAGTGTTAGAACGCAAGCCTCTGCTTTTTATGTGCAGCATACCTGCATTAAAAGATGCCCCTTCATTTTAAAGACTTGCCTCAAAGCAGGACATTGCCTTTTAAGTGTATCGCAGAGATTTGGCCATCACCCCTCAGTTTCTCCCTTCTCTGTTGTCTATAATGCCCACTGGTGCATGCACCTCCCCAGCATTTGTTTTCCATCCCTCTGTATTGGGCTAAGCTGCATGATCACACAACAAAAGGCCATTGTGCCGCAATAAAGAGCTCTGCTCCAGGGAGCTGGTAGTGGGCCACAAACGACGAGTTCTTACATTGTCCCAGCGCTAGCTCATGAATCAACTCACCACTGGACTGCCACCACAGCCGCGGAAATTGTACCATGCGTATTCTTGGATTGGGGGGGGGGGGGTGAATTGGATTTCTAAGAAAAGGATTTCAACCGAGAGAGATGCGAGGGTGGAGGAAATGGATGGACAGGGAGCCGGACGCACAGCTGGAGCTTGAATAAAAAGGTATAAGGAGGATGCAAGATATGCAAAAGAGGACGCGAACCAATGAAAGAGACTGGAAGGAGCACAGGACAAGAAGGCTAAACTCTGAAGCGTTGAAGTGAACACTACATAAGAAGGATAGAGGAGTAAACACAAGGCTGTGTCTCAATTTCGCAAATAAACGAGGGACAAATTTGGCGGCCTGAAGCGGAATGCCGATCTCCTTTCTCTTAATGTGGAGCTGGTTAGAGGGAAAATACTTCCTTTGTTCTTCAGATAGGCCTACCCCGTTGTTTTCCCTATTCTGACAAGTCAAATTAGGAACAAATCCATCAGGCGCTCATTCACAAAGAGCTGCTATTGTATCCAGCAGTGGGCTCCGGTTCACCTTTTCCATACAAGGGCCAATGCCAGAGTGGAAAAGCTCTGACCAGCATACAAGAGGGAGACTTTAAGGCAGAGCAACAATATTTCTGGGGAAGCTTTCTCATGCATGAACACACAGCAAAACAAGTCAGGGGAAGATGTAAACCGGGCCGGCATCGGGGTGTATAGGGCCCTAATTAAGCAGAGTCTCATCTGGGGCCTCTACTCCAGTCAAACCCATCGCAAGCATTGAAGACTCTTTTGCGATAGAGAGAAGTGTATAAGTTTAACGTCTTGTTCACAAGTGACCAAAGGCCAACACTTTATCTACTTCAAAACAGGTAGACTGTGAATGTATCCACATCTCAGACGAACACAGAATTTAAATAGCCATAAAATATGACCCCATTAACAACGTTTTTAAACTATGAAGGTGCATCTGTAGGCCTCCTGTAGCTAATTTCAAGTTATCTTTGTGTAATGAGCCTGAAAGTCCAAGCCCCCCCCCACAGCTCAGGTGAGATGCCTCAGTGGTAGCATCTCACCTGGATTAACACAAGGAACGCAACAGCTGCTGCCTGGGTCCTGAAAACATCGGTGTGCGGTGGCTCTCGAAGCACTGAAACCATCCACACGCACACCTTGGGAATCTGACCCACATTCAAGAATATGCTTTGCATTGCAGCCTTGTCTGGCTGCAGTCCTTGTCTTTGCTTTTGTGCCAAACTTTTTCTTTGCACTTAACTTCCCATTAAGATGCTTGGATGCTGCCCTCTGTCCAGCGAGTTTCCATAGCAAATGGCCTTTAGTGGCCTACCCTTCACATGGAGGCTGTCAGCGACTTGCTCGGCAACTGTCATATCAGCAGTGCGCTCCATGATTGTGTGATTCATTACAGGAGCATCGTTTTTGACCATGAAAAACAATTTTCACATATAGGATTTAACTATGTTTGAGAAACCTTATTTGGGGTTTGGGTTAGCCGTGAGCCATAACCATCCAAATGCACCCAGATATATACCGAATATATTACACCTATACTGTATCATTCACGAGTTTCACATGTTTTGATTAAATTGCATAAATAAATTCACGTTGACTACAGTTTGATATTCACAGATGTGACCGTGCGCCTTACGTAAATCACAAATCAGCCCACCGACACGGAAATGCAGTTTAAAAAGTGCTCACCATTGGCGTTCTTCCCGCAGATCAGGTGCTCATAATGTTGCAGGACTCCCCACAGCTCGGCATCATTGTTCACCACCGCCTCCAGGGCCTCCGCGCTCACCGGGGCGCACCCAGACCCAGAATCCGGCCCCGATTGACCCCTTTCGGCCATCAGCACCCGGCCTCCTATCTCCTCCACCAGAGCCTCCATGCACGCAGTCAGGCTGATGGCCGCGTACTCGTGGATGCGCACGGAGATGCGGGTGTCCACCATCCAGCGGAAGAATCGCCCCACGGAGAAGGAGAGGCCGCAGCGCGCAGACTTGCCCTTCCTCAGCAGCTCGCCTGCGCTCATGCAGTACATGGAGATGGCTTTGACGGTGGCGGAAACGCAGTGGTCCGCCAGGGCCCAGCTAAGCACCAGCCGCATGGCGCTTTGCACCTCGAAACGCGTGCACCGGCAGTGCATGACGCTGAGCCGCTGGGCCTCTCTGGAGACGCGGATGAGAGCCCTGCGGAGGAGAGCGGACAGACGCCTCACCGCTTCCTGGGAGAACACAGCCGCAGACCCACACTTGGCATTCCCACCACTTTTGGCCACTTTGCGCAGCACCCTGGCCACCTCCTCCTCGGTCCAGGGGAACTCCTCAAGCTCAGGTAAGCGGTGGCACTTGGAGAAGATGTCCTCCGGGTCCTCGGGGAGGACAGTGTTGACGGTGTCCCAGCTGTTGTTCCTGCTGTTCATAGAGCCAGAGTAATACCACCAGTTCCCCCGGTGAGGGGTCGTCATGAAGGCCTGGGAATTGGACTTGGAGGAGGACAGGCTGAGGGACTTGCAGGAGTCCCCCGCGCCGTATCCAGAGTCTAGCGTCAGGTCCTCCAGGGTTTTCATGTGGACGTTGCTTAGACCTGCCATTGTTGGCCGACGGCTTGTCACTTCAGCGGAGATTTTCCTGGATGTCAATCACAGCGGCGGTGGAAACTTCCCGGAGAGCTGGGCAAACTGGTTTACATGGCGCAACACATCCCTGGCACGCTGACTGCTACAGTAAGGAGCAGGAGAGGGGAAAAAATGTGAGGCTACCACTAACTACAATCAGAGTCAAACAGTCTCATTCACAAAAAGCCCAACAAAAAAAACAAAAAGTTGAAAGGAACGCGTCTCACCTTTCCGCCGAACTCCGCTGGCTTTCAAACTTTCCCCAAACAAGCCTTTTAAAAGCCCACAGACCGCGATCCCGCTGCTAACGTGACCAGACTCGGTTTCATGGATGACACAAGTCCCGTACGGCTGCTCGGATAGCTGAAAATTAAAGTAAAGAACCATTTAAAGAGCCCGACCGCCGCTCCTGTTTCCTGCTGTTGCGACGCGTCATGCACAATCAGCAGCAGGAGGCTCAACGACTACAGATGTCTGTCAGGGGGCGAGGCTACAGCCGAACGACACAGCGGCACCTTCACCGCCAATCAGGACGTGGCTACAAGCGCTATCAGCCAATCAAACAACTCTAATTTTTATCGCAAGTAAGCGTAAGCTACCTGTGCTTTAAATGCATAATTTCCCATAATTAATGATCCCCATCATGCTGCAGCCACAACAGAGCCCTAGACGCGCTCCAGCCACCAAAGCGCACCGATTTTCCTTTTATATTGTCCAAAACTGATTCATTTATTTTATTAGTTTTTTTGTGCAATATTACGTTGTGTCGCACATAAGTGAGCCAATGACATAAAAAAGGCCTGACATATTGCGTTTTGCTTTCATTTTTTAAAAATTATCATTAACATACATAATAATTTTATATGTATGTACACAAATAGCGCTTCAGAGAAAGTGCTACTTTTAGCAATATTTATTTTGTATTTAATTTGAATCATATATAAATTCCATTCAAGTTTATTGATATAGCGGCAATTCACAACACATGTCATCTCAAGGCACTTTGGAAAGTCAGATTCAATCAGATCATCCAGACAGATTGGTTAAAAAGTTTCCTATGTAAGGAAACCCAGCAAACTGTGTCATTGACAAGCAGCATTCACTCCTCCTGAAAGAGCTTGGAGCCACAGTCGTCTGCATTGTCAATGGATTTGCAGCAATCCCTCATACCGAGCAAGCATGAAGCAAAGTTGGAGAAGAAAACTCTCCTTTGACAGGATAAAACCTCCAGCAGAACCAGGCTCAGTGTGAACATGCATCTGCCACGACCAACTGGGGGTTAGAGAAGACAGAGCAGAGACACAAAAAAAAAGCACACAATGATCCAGGAATCTTTTCTATGTTAGAAAGGGTAATAGCAGATGATCTGCCCCCCCGCTGGATGATGTCACAGCTAACAGAACGCCAGACCAGGTGTACCTGCTATGAAGGAAAAAAAAGAGAGAGAGAACATAAAGTTTAAAGTTGATAAAACCTTTGTGAGCTCAGAAGATAACATAGGATAAGTCAAAAAATTTGGGGGGATTTGTCCTTCCAACTGCGGTGATGCGAACAAAGTGCAGAGAGATGGAAAAACAACATTTGATAGTTGAATTTCCAGAACTGGCTTTGCTGCACAGTGGTGCAGATGTGGCCTCCTTACAGCAAGAAGGTCCTGGGCTTTAACCCCATAGTTTGCATGTTCTCCCTGTGCATGTGTGGGCTCTCTCCAGGTACTCCGACTTCCTCCCACAGTTCAAAAACATGACTGCTAGGTTCATTGGTCTCTCTGCTTTGCCTTTAGGTGTGCATGTATGGTCATGTGTCTCTGTGTTGCCCTGTGGCGGATTTGCGGCCTGTTTCTCGCACCCCCATCCCGCATGTGTAAGTGGGTATAGACAATAGACTGATTTCCAGAACATGAATCCCATTAGCTATAACCTATTTTATAATAATGCACTATATATAATCTGGAAGTAGAAAACAAAAATAACCACCACACGTGACCAAAAGACCAGAAGATAAAGAGCCAAGTATAAAGGTGGCAGAGAAAAAAAAAGACATTTACCAACATGTCCGTAACGATTTTACCGTCTCTTAGGGTTCCCCCGTTGCGGAGTCATGTCAAACTTGTAAAAAATATTATTGACTACTGTTCTCGTATTTCTCTTATCAATAAATGAGTTAGTGTGGACTCTAAACATCATGGTTGTCATCAGTAAATCAGTGGCTAGTGCTCGGTTACTCACTATATTTGACGTCTGCGGGGAATTGTGCGGTTTAGTCACCTGAAAGTCATACATTCAACAGCTAGACGTCTGTTCAGACTGTGGCAGAAACTCTCTATGTAAAGCTTTGGGTTATAAAAAGGCTGGTTACTGTTTACATTGATTTATGGAGGCCCGGGGATTTCACTGAAAGGGTGTTTAAAAGCTTATATTGAATTGGAAGGGGTTTTAATGGCTTAAACATACATCCGTCAAAACTTCTCTGTTTTGAAATTTCCAATAACAATGTCTGCACGAGTCTTGACATAATTCGCCTTGGTTACCAGGTCGTTAGAGGGGATACCCCTAACGCTTTATTTTGGCACAAAAACAGTGGAAATTAGCGTAAATTCAGCTGTTTGGATTATAGGTTAAGTAGCTTGACATGCTTGAGGTGAAATGGCAGAAAACATGCTGCGACGACGTGTCATGAACTGTTTTTAATCACCCTGCTCTCACTCACACAGAAATGGGTGTGTCACCACCGGGAACAGGTCCAACTGCATTATGTAATGGGTTTATGTCAGAGAGGTCTGAACCAGTGGTTATCTTTCCTATAAATATACAAACCTTAAAATCGCAAGAAACAGCAGCATATACAGTGCCTTAGGAAAGTGTCCGTACCCCTCGCTTGTTTTCACGTCTTGTCATGTCACAATTACAAACGTCAATGTATTTCATTGGGATTTTCTTATAAAGACCAACATGAGGTAGCACATAATTGTGAGGTGCATTTGAAAACCACACACATTATTCTAGCTATTTACAAAGAATATTAAAAGTGTGACCTGCATTTGTATTTCACCTCCTTTGCTTTGACACCCCTTAAAAAAAAAAAAAAATCAGTGCAACTAACTGCCTTCAGAAGTTTCTCAGCATAAATACAGCTGTTCTCTTTAGGCCCCAGAGGCTTATTAGGGAACGTTAGTGAACAAACCACATCAGGAAGACAAAGGAACACACCAGGTAGCCCTTGGATAAAGCTATGAGGTTCGAAGCAAAATCTGGTCATAAAACAACATATTAAGCTTTAAAAAAAACCTAATAAAAGACTATTCAATCCAGCAGTAACTAACACTAAACTGTAACCACAAAAACACAATCCCCCCACAGGGAAACATGTTGTGGGAAGCATCATTCTGTGGGGAGGCTTTTCTTCAGCAGAGACAGAAAAGCTGGTGGGAGTTGACGCACAGATGGCCGGAGCTAAACACAGAACAATGCTGGAAGAAAACCAGTTAGACGCTGCAAAAGGCTCGAGCCAGAAGAGGTTCACCTGCCAGCAGGACAAACACCTCTAAACACAGAGCCAGATACAATGGAATGGTTCAGATCAAGGCATGTCCGTGGCCTAGTCAAAGCCCAACTAAAATACAAGGGAGACTCTGTGGCAATGACTTGATATATTCTGTTCACAGATGCTCTCCATTAAAACTGACGGAGTTGGGGATACTTTGCCAAGAAGAGTGGGCAAGCATTTGATTCTCTAAATGTGTAGAGCTAATATAGACATGCCCCAAAACACTTGCAGAAGTTATAATTATATACATCTCTTTTTTTAATCAAGAAACATTAAAAATTAAATAACTGAATAAATAAAACCCAGGTATAATTTTACTCCTATGTCACATGCACTTACTTGTGCAGATCCATCTTATGAAATCCCAATAAAATACACTGAAGATTGTTGTAGCGTGACGTTATGTGAAAAGCTGCCAGAGGCATGATTGCTGTGTTTAAACTGGAAACTTACATTGTGTACGTACCTTATCCTGTAAACGCTTCAGTCAGGGGGAAATGGGAGATGTCTGCCATTCAGTCAGGTTGACATCCCCCATGTACTGTGCTGGGAATCAAAACTTCCCAAGAGAGGGTTGATCAGGAGAGGTAACACTTGCCTCATTCAGACCGCGTTCGGTGATTAACAACCCTTACCTCATGGCCTCTCCGAGTGCGTGTACGCACGTCTCACCGCCACACAACACAAAGCTGCATACCTTAGGAGGGTGAACCCACCTGCAAACATTAGATGAGGTCCAAAGTCATGTCAGCTCTGAAGAAAAACACCACATTTTATTATTTAAAACTGCATAAGTGATATGCTGATGTTTACCTACCAAAATGAGTAAACAGTCAAGTGTTATTAATTTTTCATAGCTGTCAATGTTGACTTGATGGACATTATGAAAACATTTTTAGACTTCATGATGAATGCAGGGTTTTGTACCTTTTGCAGACTACATCTAAAGGTCTGCAGTAGCTCATATATACCTGTATTTAAAATGGATTTGGTTGATATAGTTAACTCCCCACAACTAAATAACCATATTCTTTTGAAGATTCTGCACAGACCATTTATATGTTTATACATTCAAAGCTTTTGACAACTCTCTTGTGCCATTAGTGTATGTAGTTAGAGCACCACCACGTGGTGAGATGAGGCATGAAATCCACGTCCTTTTACCGTGGTTTCAGAATAATAACCAATTTATTCACTCCCCAAACAGCAAAATAATCTCCAGACATAGGCATAAAATTTTATTTGCAAAAACTGACAAATCAAAATAAAGATACAATACATTCTTAAAACCTTTTTCTCTACAAAACAATTTCACAGAAATTACCTCAGAATGTATTTTCCTATTTAAAATTTTATTATATATATATATATATATACTGTGTTGTACTTAGTTTAATTCATTTTATTTTTAAATAGTCACGTCACTGTTAAATAATGTACAGCCTAGGCCTTTTTTCCCCCCCCCGGTATAAGATAAAAAAAAGGTTCTCAGAGGAAATTCTGACAATCAAAAAGTCAATTAAAGATCGTTAGCTCTCATAGATACTGAATATGTCCAATCTCCAACCCCCCCAGCTGCTGCGCTTCAACATAAGAACTATGGTGCACCAACAGAAGCATTAGGAGCACAGCCTCCAGACAAAATAATGGGAGCAGCAGTTGGGATCCTGTTAGGCTGCAGCTGCTCTCCAATCTCGATCATACCGTCTGCTCCCGCTCAGTCGTTCTCAGTGCTTACCTCTACCTCTTTTCATTGAGCAGGACACAAGAAAACACACCGACATATCAATAAGCCATCAAATAAAACATCAAAATCTTAATTTTACAGTGTATCCGAGCTTACAGTGACAATACAGCCTGCTGATAAATTAATTTGTATTTCAGTCTATCCCTACCCTCTATGGCATGTAGAGTACTACTTAAACTACAAAAAAAAACTAATAATAATTAAAAAAAAACTGCCTGCAGCCAAACTCTGATAAAGGCACACATTTGTGAAACAGCCAAGCATCACCACACAAGCGCATCCGCTGGTCTGTTCAACATAAAAACTATGTTTTTCATTGCTGTTCTTGTGACATTCTGGTGTAAGTAGTTTTAATCTCCCCAAATCACATTTTTTGGCAATCCATGTAAAGATGTATAAATAAATAAATAAATTCACCTTTTATTTCAGCTGCATTATATCACACTGAAAAATATAGAAAAATCAAACCTTTAATTGGAACTTGTTTTTTTAGTGAGAAAAAATGCGTGTTAAGCCAAATTCTTTGGGAAAAATTCTGGCACAATTTTTGAAAATGTCAGTACTTTGCACAAGTCCAATTGCCAGTTGGACAGCATTTAGCCTCATCTAAAAAACGTTTACTGTTTTAGCACATAGAGAGGGATGGATCTTTGACATTTATTCACTGCCCAATCGCTCAAGATCATAGTTTCAAACTTTCCAGCTTCTGACTCACAAAATATCATTGGTGCAGACTTGGTTGAGTATACAAGCATTTCTAATAAGTCTATTAAACAGGGGTATGATGATCACACCAATGGCATCAGCAACCAACATCATGCTCTTTATATATTTGCAACTTGCATTCAATTAGTGACTATTGACTTTGATTAAAGAAGAGGATGTTAAGTTTCTTTGCTTGTTTTTGGGGTAGTCTCCTCACATCTTCTCTAATGCTCCCTCCTCTTCAACTCACCCCAAAGGGGAGACATGACAGAAAACAAATATTGGGAGTGGCGAGCCATTATGTCCGAGATTTGTACCAATAACAATCCATTTTGGAATAGAAACAGGCCCACAGCATCATGGATGATCCCCCGTACGTAACAGTGGATACTGGGTCCTTTTCCACATTTGTTTAGCCAGACCCACCTGCAGAGTTTGTTGCTAAAAGCCCCATCCCCATCTGGACAAAGCAAACAGAGTTAAAGTCCCAGCAGAGTTTAGCCACTCTCGTAGGTGTCTGTATGATGGGACACCTATCATAAAGACCCCCCCTCCTCACCCAATAGCTAGATGGCGTGTAGGTTTGTTATCAAGAGGTTTTGAGTACAAGGCGCCACTCTCTAAAACATTGAGCTTTAGTTATTTGTTTTTTTACCCCTTAATATCCGGCTCACTGTGTGTGGTCGTAAGTTCAATATGGACGGGTCTCTAGGTCATTTTTGTATCCCTGGCAAACAGAAAGTAGGGTAGAAGTTCCTCAAACCTCTGATCATCTTAAAAACAAAACATAAATCAAAAACTACTTCAGTTTCATTTTAAAAGGTTTTAAGGAACATTAATAGGTGATCCATAAACAGGATGTGATTCCCCCCTCACTAAATAGAATTAAAGGTTGAATTCTTCCAAAATTCTTTGTGCGAAACTAGATTAAAGATAATAAAAGATAAATTTATTTTAAGGCACATCTTTACCTGGGTTGCCAAATATCTGGCAAATACTGTTCGCCATTAGACACTCAGCTGTCTGGAAGGTAGCTCAAACACTGCAAAATCTTTTTTTTTACTGCACTTACTGACCTTTTTTCCAGTTCACAAAGGTGTTAGGAATTGAGAGGGCACAGGGATCACTGTTTGTAGGGGTTAAAGATCATAACTTAAAGTGTAATCAAACAAAACAAAGAGAACCAGCGCATTTTACTGCAAAATCACATAGACAGGATAAATGAACCTTCTGTTTAAACCACAGCAGCATAAAACCAAGTAAACTGAAACGGAGTTCTCACTGAGAGCCATTTGTAACCAAAATGCAGTTTGTTATTGTGACATTAAAAAGCAATTTCAAGAAGAATAAAAAAAAAACTTGACATACAAAAAATGACAGCGTGAACGTACCAGAGGATGAAGATTTCCAGAAAGAGATATAAAGATGATGTATCTGACAATGTTTTTTTTATACAAAAAACACAAAATTCACCCAATTTCTTTATGTTTATAGCTGTAAGACGAAGATCGGAACCTCCATCATCCAGCAGGTAGTAGTTGATGCATTTAGAAATACCGCCGTACCAAACACAGCTCCTCCACATGTGAATCATACACAGATAACATTTTGATGCACATTCTATTCAGCTCTCAGGTAAGAGCGTGTTAGAAAAAGGTCTTAGGTTGTTTTACATCTTGTTAGAAAAAAAGGTGCTTCCTTTACTCGTGATCACACACCAGCACGTTCTCACCCACATGCACGCACTTATTGACCCACGCCCACACATACAAACCTCCACGCGCACGCACATACAAACATAAATCAGCTGCTTTCCATTCTGTCTGGAAAAAAAACTAATTGCACCAAAAAAACGACAGAGAAAGAAGAAAAAAATAACTTTTCTCTGTACAGTAGTTCAGTCAGTGAGGCGAAGTGACGACTCGGGTCTGTCTGCGGAGAGAGCGACGCCTCCAAATTTCCCATTTTCAACTCGCTTTCCTCACCCAGACAAATTTGCAACACAACCCAGTAGGGAAACAGACAAGTCTGTTTGGAGCCTGTTCAAAAAAAAAAAAAAAAGAAAAAAAAAAAGAAGAAGGGCAGAGTTCAGGCAGTGAGTGAGCTCCTACTGGTCTCTCTGTAACACACAGTGGGTCTGCAGTTGGGATTTGGGACGCTCTGACCAAAGCAAAGAGCTATCCCTTTGGAGTTTTCTTGTTCTGAGCGTTCCACATGCCTCTTTTGGAGTGGTAGTAGTGAAAGAAGTTCCTTAAACGTAGTCTTTCGACCTCCAAACCGTTCTGCAGCACCCTGCAGGGAGACATGAGTGCACAGTGAGCACAGCACCACGCAGACATGTACGGAGGTGCCACTAGTTTCATTTCAAGTATGCAAAAAAAATTAAATGTTGACATGTAAACATGATAGATGTAAATTGATAGGTTTCCATACAGTTAAGGCCAACACTATTTATATATATATATATATTTTCATCCAACTAAGAAGTTTGTTTCTGATAGAAAATAAGAGAGGCGTTTCAGAAGAGATTTTAACGCAGGAATATCCATTTTGGGTAATTTCTCTATTTTTATTTATATGTAATTAAAATAAAAAAATAAAATAACCATTACAGCATTGAAACCCTTCTTATAATTGTTCACCCGAATTTTTCGTGTTTCCACTGGTAACTGAATGATATCCCCCCCACAGATTATCACTCAGATTCAAGTCAGGAATCAAACTGGGCCTCGCCAACTGATGTAACTTCCAGGTGAAAGAAACATGTTGAAAAAAATAAGGTTTTAGAGTTCCCCAGCCTGACCGGAATCTGACAGAGAATCAAGGTCAGGACTCTGGCCGGTCCGTTCCAAGACATTTATATTACCTCCTGTCAGACGAAACCCGAATCTGCCATCAGTATGAATCATTTTGGGCTTAACTGTTAATTATTACCAAAAAAACAGAACAATTAAATGTTTACAACACACAAATATTTTTCTGATTAAATTAAGCAAGTTTTTGCTGAGATGTAGTCTTCTTTAGACTGATCAAACATTCAGTCAATATTTCAAGGCTAAAGAGAAGATTTATTTTAAATAACAAAAATAATAAAATAATGATTAAATAATCAAATTACACAGATTTTACATTTTGGCCTTTTTCAATTGTGCTTCATGGGATTAGAATGATTAAAGAAAAAGAAATATACCTATAAGACATTGTGCTTACTGTACTGGTTGCATTCTTTATTAAAACAGCATTTCTTGTTGTAATATTCAGTATTTACAAGACCAACAGGTAGTTAAAGTATCCAGAATAAAATATTATGTATACGTTTAGTAACAAAGTTAGAAAAATTTCATTTATGTCTGGTGACAGTGTTTTTACGCATATATTTGCTGTGATTTTGATTAGCTTCCCCCTGCTGGCCTTTAGCCCCAAGAGCCTCAAATTCACATATGACAGGTTTACAAATGGAGGCAATGCACACATACTAAGGAAATACTTCATAATTTGAAAGTATTTTTACAGAGTCGTACTTTTGTGACAATCTAGTCATTTATGCAGGGGCACTTGCACGCTGTAACTTTAAGTAGATAAACATACATGTTTATGCATTTACAAACAGTAAGCATTTCTGCCATGGTTACTTGTGAACAAAATGTTAAACTTCAACCCAACTTCCAAACCTTAAGGAATCTGTTATAATAATAATAATAATAGTAATAATAATAATAATAATAATAATAATAATAATATACACAAAGTTGAAATAATGGGCTGTAAAAGTCAGAGTTTACCAAGTGGCCCTGAAGCCAGTTAAGGATTAAACTAGTATCGCATGTAATTCTGGACAGCCATTATATTTTAATATGTTGCTTTATGGTTTTAATGATCATAAAATTAAGAGAAGTATATTGTTATTGGCTTGTCGTAGTTAGCGCCAAGACAAAAAGCAGATCCCACCAGTTCTCCAACTATTACTCTTAAGTGTGACGACATTCCCAGATCTGAGGGCCAAAGACATATTAATAGCTGCATAGCTGTGAGGCGTTTAGCTGGACGTAGGCCCTCAAATGAAATTCTGCTAAGGTTTTCATGCAACCTTGTTCTGGCTCAGTTAAGACTGACCCAGAGAGAGAGAAACTTTTATAGGAGTGATGATGACAAAAAGTCTGGGATAGACAAAGGACAAGCTGACGTGCTCAGACTGACCAATCTTCAAATTACTCTTTTATTCAGTACTACGTGCACGATGGAGGTTTCAGTTCATTGTCACAATAGGAGAGGTATGAAAAATTAAGATGCATATCCAAATATGGTTTTAAGACAAAAAAAATCTTTGAGCTATGCATGCGTATTCATCTAATCACAACGGTGCTCAAAACCTTAATGCTGATGGGGGCTTTTCTTTTTGTAGATGCAAGACGGTGGGGACTCAGAATAAAAAAAATTGTGTCATCTTTTTGTCATCTTTCACTACAATGCTTCCACCTCTCATCATGACCTTCAATATCTTGTAGCCTACCCCTTGTGTTAGGTGTGGAGATTAAATACAGTGAACCATTATATTTTAATATGTTCCAACAAGCAGAATATTATGTAGAGAACAAATTCCAAATGTCTGATGGAAGGAAAGGATGAAGGAAGGAGGAAAAGAAGAGGAAAGAATAAGGAAAGAAAAAGAAAGTAAGAAAAAATATTAAATAAATTAAGAAAGAAAGAAGGCAGGGGGGAGGAAATACACCAGGAAGGACACATGGAAGGACAGAAGAAAGGAAACAGGGAAGGGATCTCATTTTTTCTTTGTGAATCAGTGAAACATAATTTACCGATCCAGAAGTTCCCAGTCCTCACCACCCCAGCGGTCTTTGAATTCCTCTGTGTTCATTCCTCCGATCTTGTCAAAATCCGACTTATATATTCCAAACAGGCCAAAGCCATTAACTTCCCAATAACCTATGAGACAGAAAGCAGGAAGAGTCCTACTGAATGACAGTCCAGGCGAGTGAAAGAATCAGGGCTGCTGTACAAAGCAGAGATGAGTCAAATCCAAAATCCTTTTAAAAAAATTTAAAACTGTACATAAATATACACTCAGGTACATCTGTTTGAACAGATGTGTTTACTGGTGTGTAATTTTATTATTATTTTTTTATACGAACCCATCTTACCATCAGGCTCCAAAGGTGAACTACCACAGCTCAGCCTCATGACGATGGGGGCAAACGCGAGACGCCCCTCCACACAATGCTTCCTGATGCTTTCCAGTATGTTGAGAGGGAAATGGATGTGCAGGTCACACAGAAACACAATGCTGTGACTGTCCTGCAAGAGAAAAATCAAACATCCCCTCATTTTAAGGATCAACAGATTCAATTAACCCCTGCAAATCCTTTTTTTTTTTTCTCCAGGAAAAAAAGAAAAACGTAAGAAGTGCTGGAAGGATGTAAATGTGACTGATTGTTCATTTGTGTCTAATGTGGCATTTCAAGACTGAAAGACGGGAGAGCCTGAGCTCGGCATCAGCAGCTTGTCTTAACTTAAAGACGCCAGAGGTCATTTAGACGTGAGTGACAACTCTGTCGTCCCGCGATGACAGCCCTGACACCCAACTGGCGGATCAACGTCTATCCAGATTTTCGGCAGCTCTGAGCCCTCTCTGGGTTGGTGTGCATGGGTCCGTGATCGAGAAACCCACCGAGAGTGCAGCGGGGACCAAGTGCCCACAAATAACGCATAAAAAAGGAATTTATATGACAGCTTTGACACACACAAAACAGAGGGGATGACGCGTTCTGTCTGAGCAATTCCCTGTCGTCCCTAGCTTGGCTCAGTGGGAGATGGCCAAAGGAAGCAGGAGGGGACTCGGAGATGAGGGCGACCCGCTAAGCGTGACAGACCGGCCCGGCAGCGATAGATTCATTATGCACGAGTGTTCTTTCCATCTGCCTGTCAGCCAGAAAAGGTTGAGTGGTCAATGCCTGACCTTGGGCGAGAGGTTTTACCCTACCCGCTCCTGTCTTCCCTCTGTGTGTTTGTCTGACTAACCTTAATGGTGTCCACTCCGATTTGCAGTCCCGCCGAGCGCTCAAAGTTCCCCTCTCTTCTGAGATACTCGTACCTGCCAAAACACATCCACAGAAAAACATCAAACATGTCCCCCTGAAGAGTACCTTGAGGCAGTGGTCCTCACACCTTTCATAACAACTAACACCTCAGTAAATACCAAGTTTTCCAACTACCTCCAACTTAACATGTCTTAGAAAGCACAACAACAGGACTTTTTCAGTTTAATTTAAAAAGCTAAAAAAATTTAAAAAAGAACATTGTTGTCCATTGGTTCTATCTGGGAGTAATGCGATTCCGTTTTGACTTTAAAATAAATGTAAGTTTCCGAGTTTGAAGTTGGAAGAGAAAAGTCTCCGGAAGTTGGAAATCTGAGTGGAAAGTTCAGATGATTTTCACCAACCATGACCTCAAAAAAACAATATGGCTGCCTTGCATATAAAACTGAGTCCGTTTTTTTCAAACTTCCCTATCGAAATATTTTCCATTGATCTCTACATCACCATCAGTCTTTATGTCGCTACAGTGGGAAACTGTGTAATAAATGCAAAAAACAATTTGGCGTTGAAAGTGTTGTGCATGGCTTTGCTGAAATGAACACGTTCGCAGGCGGTGAAAACACTTTGGAGAAGGTTGTATGTTCAAAAAAGTTCAAATTTGAACTGATCACAGCTGAACCTGGCAACACAAAAAAGTACATGGGAGTAAACGAAAATGTCAAACGTGAAGCTTTTGACAGAATTGTGACATTTACCATTAATAACAACTGCTGTGTTTTTTAGTGGTGGTAGGGTTTGTGTGGCCACACAGTGTTCAGGGTGCTGAGCATGCAGATGTATCTGTGGTGACCTGGTGTTGAAAAAGCATGCCTCTCGCCTCGCTTTAAACCTGAATATAACGTTCATGAACTAAACAACTGAACTGCATCTAGCTTCTGTTGTTTCCTGTCGGAGTCTGAAAGCGAGTTTGCAGAGGCGAAGATGAAGTTGCAGCCTGATGGATTTAGTGACTTCTTCTAGCTTGTTGACCATCATAGAGTTAGTTACAGCTCAAATAACAGCAAGGATGTTTTCTTTGATTTGTGTGAGTGATGATTTTGTCCGTTCACATGTTTAAACAGAGCGCGAATGTTAATTAAGGGTGGCTACAATTAAAAGCATAGTCTTAATGGGAAAAAAGGCAACAAGGCTACACCTTGTGTTGAGACAGAGTGTGATTGTGCAGGTGGTTTCTTCATCCATCTTCTTCAAACAAGTAAAATAGTCTAATTTATCCATCTAAATTTTACCTTTAAGCAGGATTTTGCTCGTTATTGTTGTGACTTCTTAGCATGTAAATGTAAATCATTATTAATATTATTAGTACTATTATTATTAAATTTGAACAGATTATAGGTAACCCACAGCCACTTCTGGTTTACTATTATTGACAACATAACATCACTTATGTTTGCAATTACCATAAAAAATTAATAATTCCACCAGCGTTACTTTGATGTTGGAACTTTGGTCCTGTATGGTGTTTCAAAGGGACTTATAAATACAGCTGGAAGGGTTTAGCTAGTAAGATACAAAATGTGCACATTAAAGTGCACGTAAGCTTTTATGCGCAAGGCAGAAATATTGCTTTTTCCACGTCCTTTTTGGTTGAAAAGGGCTGGACAATGTGGCAGTTGGTAAAACTGTTACTATTGTGGTACTTGCAAAGCTTTAAAAGCCAGTGCTCTGAGCTTTCATTTCTATTCATGTTACAAGACTTCTTCCTAGCACCCACTTTGGCACACTGCTCTCTCTGAGAGCCTGCTCCACATCCATGTCCTCACTCTCAAAGTCGACGATGATGATGCTGAAGTTGTCGTCCTTTGTTTGCCGGTGAAGATTTTCCATGTCAGAAATAAACTGCTGTACCCAGCGAGCCTGGTTTTTCACTAAAGGCCAAGTAGGCATACAGAAAAGACGACAGAGATTTTTATTTTAAGCAGTCTCCTTTCCATGATGCGTTCCACACTTTTTAGGCGATAAAAGCTTTTGACTGACCTGGCACCACAAAGTGCACCATGACATCTCGCCTCCACTGCAGCATGACAGGCTGGCAGAGAAGAGGTTTGGCGTAAGCGGTGCTCCACGGGGTCGCTCCAGGCCGCACGGAGGACCTGGTGGAAGGGGACGGCTGCTGGGTGGTGAAGCTGGTTGCGGACGCAGAGGGAAGCGGCGTCGGCGCGGAGGCTGGAGCTGTGTCGGTGTTTTCCACGCTTTCTTCTCCCTGCCTTCCACGGTGCAGCAGCAGGTAAATGTACTCCGAAAGCCGCACCACGCTGCGGCCTCTCTCCATTAGCTCCAGCTCTACCAGGTAACGGTTCCCCCTCGCCGAATCGCGCCGCTTCTCCACATTGATGATTCTCAACAGGGTGTAGATCCTGGAGAACACATGTTTAAATTCTTAAGAAAACTGAGGCAGGTTGTTGAAAAGGCAGTCTGTCTGAAACAGAATCTGAAACAAAAGAGGTTGGCTTAAAATTTTTACTACGTCTGAAAAACTTTTAAGTTCAAACAAGACACCGATTACGTCTTTGGTCTTCTGAGGCACGGCTGATGAAGAGGGGAAGCAAATACAGAGAATCCATTTATGCTAATGACAACTGCATTTGTAATCACAGTTGCAAACTGCAGTAGTGAGGACTGCTAACAAGGTATCTTGAGAGCTTTTTCTATAAAGTAAAATTGCTTTGCTTTAGCATGACTGTTAGCTGGCCAATACACTACCTTTCACGTCATGTTTTGTCTTGTTACAACAAAGCTCAATGAATCTTACAGGGATTTTATGTGATAGACATCCAAGTATAACTGGGAAAAGGAAGGAAAGGGAGCTGGGGTTTTTTTTGTTGTTTTTTTACAAATGAAAATATTTAAAGTGAGGCATGGATTTGTATTCAGCCCTTCTGAGGAAATACTTTATAGAACGGTCTTCTGCTGCAATTACAGCAAAAAATGTTTTGGATATGTTTCTACCAGCTTTACACACCTAATTATTCCCATTATTATTTGTACATTTGCTCAGGCCGAGTCAGATTGAATATATGTCATCTGTTAACAGCAATTTCTGGATTTTGACAGACACAATGGCTGAACATTCCTCTGTATACTGTTTTTGCACACTGTTTTATTCTCTTGGAGTGTTACATTCTGATCACTGCTGCACTTTACATTGTAATGCTGTCTATTCCACCTGCAATCTCTTACACTGTCGTATGCTGTATGCAACGGAATTTCGTTCTGTATGCACTCTGTACATACAAAATGACAATAAAGTTGTCTAAGTCTAAGTCTAAGATACTCAACAAGATTAATGTCTAGACTTCGACTAGGTCGTTCTAACAGCTAAATACTCTTTGATCTCAGCCATTCAATTGAAGCTCGAGCTGTATGTTCAGTTCTGCTGAGCGCTGAGTCGCTACCCTGGTCTCAAGTCTTTCACAGTCTGAAAGGATTTCATCCAGGATTGCCCTACATTTATCTCTATTTCCAGGTCAACTCTGACCAGCTTTCCTCTCCCCACTCAAGAAAAACCTCCCCACAATATGATACTGCCACAACTATGCTCTCCTCATGGCTTGTGAGTTAATTTTTTTCCTTGAACTACGACTTTCTTCTTGAAAGTCATCAATGAGCTGCTGATCTCTGCAGCTCTGCAAATGACCCTAGATGAGTAATTAATGATCTCCTTGCCTGGCCTGTCAGTTTAGGTGTTTTGCCATATATTTGTAGGTTTGCAGTTGACCCATACTCTTTACATTTTCATATGACGGGTTGATAAGCAGGGGTCTGATATCTGCAGAGCCTAGGATAATGTTTTATAAGCCTGTGTCAAACTTCTCCACGGCTTTATCCTTAAACTATCTATGAATGGTCTTCATGATACTGTTAACTCACACGTTCTCTAACAAACCTCTAAATCCTTCATAGAACCGCCAGATTTGAAGGTAATTGGTTTGAGTGCATTTTATTTATGGGTATCAGAGTTTAGGGGTATGACTAGAAAAGCAGCAACATCCAGATTTGAATTTTGAAAAAAAAGTTTGAAAACTGTGGATCCTTTTCCTTTTAATTCACAATTATGAACAACTTTGCGTTGGTCTGTCACTTAAAATCTGTATAACATACATTGTTGTTTGTGTGCAACGTCTAGGGAAGTCCAAGAGGCATGAATACCTTTTCTTCGGTGCTCTGAAAACAGAAGTAAGGATACAGGAAATTTTCTCTCATTGCATAGCCTCACTATCTAGGCCAGGTGTGCACAGCTCCGGTCCTGGACCACTGTCCTGCAACATTTGAAAGCAAACCTTCCTTCAACACACCAAAATACAATGGCTGAAGTCCCTCATTAACAAACAATCCAGCTCTGCAGAAGCCTGGAAAAGTCGCTCATTTGATTCAGGTGTGTTGAAGGAGGGATGCATCTAAAAGTTGCTTGATAGTGGCTCTTGAGGACTGGAGCAGGACATCCCTGAGCTCGTCCTTTATCATTACCCTCCATTGCGTTCATTGAGTTTCTCCATGTACTGTGCCAGCACATCCACCACTTCGCTCTCCCCCAGCTGGAGGTTGCCAGACACATTGCAGCGCAGGTCATTCCAGTCCGACCGCAGTAGCTCAAAGTCCATCGGATTAACCGAGAACGTCCTCTGCCAGTTGATGCTCTCCTCTGCCCAACCAGGCCGGACCTCAACCTCCTCGTAGCTGTAGTCCGACATTTCTCCCTCCTCTGGTTCCAGCTCTTGCTCTGGATCAGGGTCGGGATTAGAGGGGTTTGTATCTTGATCGATGTCTGCGGGGTGGGAATCTGGGTTCGGATGATGTTGCGACTCTGTAATCTCAGAGGTCCTAAGGTAAGAGGTGACCCGTAACTGACTGTGGATTGTGTCTTCTGTATAACTTAACTTTGTTTCAGAGGCTGGGGTTGGAGCAGACTCTTGGTGGTAGGACAAAGGGAGCTGGAAATCTCTTTTACCGGGCAGGTCAGCTGTGACAGTAGTCCTTAAATCTCGGGATTCCCCCTTCCTCTTGAGTTTCTCTGCCTGTTTTGCTATTGCGGCTTTGTTACCAGGCTTCTCTGCAGTTTCACTCTGTATGTTAAGACTTTTATTGTGTGTTGATGCCTTACTTTCCCTTGTAGGAGGATTGAGCCAAAGTTGAGGAGCACCAATAAGGTGCCTAACCCCTGTCCCACCTCTCCCACCATGTCTTCTTTGACCCAGGTTGACCAGTCTTGTGGTCTTCCCAGTTTGGTACAAAAAGACTCCTGGGAAAACCTCTCTAGGATGTCGAGATGCCCTCTCCTCCCTCCTCTCCCGTCGCTGTTCCCTTTCTTTTTCTCTCTCCTTTGCAGGACGAGGCCTGGTGATGTAGATCTTGCTCTCCTCCCTCTTCTCCTTTTTGCTCCCAACAGGCTTGTTGCTGTTATTACGGGGGTGATTGCTATGGGCAGAGTTGCTGAGGATCTGCTTTGCTCTGCTGGCGAGCGCAGAGAGGGAGGACTTTTGAGGGAAAAGAAGCGAAGACTTGCTGATTTTAGGAGGCGCCTCAGGATCTCCTCCCCCACCTAGGGCTTTGGCTTTCTTGCTCAGGTCTTGGTCTGAAGGACCAGTATAGACCCAGGACAAAGAGCGACCCCTAACCACCATGTCCATATCTGGCAGCAGAGCAATGGGTCGGTCTTCCTCAAGTCCCTTCCCAGTATCTTGTCTAATACTTCCATGGGTATGATCTCTTCCCCAGTCTCTGTCCAGAACCCTTTCCAGCTGCCTATCTCTGAGTGAAGATCGTTTTCTTTTTCTGTGGAGCACGATGTTGTCCACCTCTCCCCCCTCTTTTTCTTCTTCTTTTTCTTCGGGGTCTACCTCATCTTTTCCATCCTCTCTCCCAGCTGGTGTGGCCCCGGTTTTTGAGTGCTGATTGGAAATGTTATACGTATGGCTGGACTGACTTGGATGAGAGGGTTTTCTGGGCGACTGTGTGCCAACGATCTCTGCCTCGTCATCCGTGTCCACCACCTCCTCTTCCTCGAGAAAATCTGGTGTCAAATGAAGGAAATTCAAAGTTGTTAGAGTGTGACCACTTGGGTAAATACGAGTAAATATGAGCGGTGGGTTTGTGTATATTTTGTTGTTTGTTTGTTTGGGGGGGGGGGGGGGGGGGGGTTCATTGTGAGGAGTTTGCTCAACATTAGTTACCATCTGGGTTTGGGAAAAAGAACGGTCTGTCATCTTCTTCCTCATCCATCTTCATATATTTGTAGAAACCAAATCTGGCAGACAAAAGAAGCAGTGGCACCCACATAAAGCCACATACATTAGCTGAGGGGCAAAGTTTCAAAGTGACTTGTAGGTTTATAAGTAGAGTCATTAAGTAAGAGAGTTTGTACGAGCTTGTACCATCAAGGTCGCCAGGACATTTTTTCTGTATGAGCAGCGTAGCTGTTTGCTTACACCAGACATAGACAAATGTTTGTTTGTCTCTCAAACAGATAAAGCCAAATGTGCTTACTTCTCCAAGTAGATAGGGGACTCTCTGTAGAAACATTTGTTTTCCCGTTCCATGTGGGTGAGACGTGTGAAGTCATTAGGATAAACAAAAGAGAGATAGACCTGAAAAAAAAAAGAGTTACATCTCAGTCCAGGCTATTATATACAACCTTAATATTGAATATATACGTGTGCAAGAAGATATTTTGACATTTTTGGTTATCGTTTCAAATTTCATTTTAACATCATTGTGAACTACTGATTATTAACCTGAATGTCATTGTGTTTAATGTACAAATAGACGACCACTCTACAGCTGCAACTATAATTCTCCTCTCAATGCAAATTAAGTTTAAAGGGAAAATGTACAAAGTAAAGACCTGTTCACAAATAAAAGTAAACAGTTAAACAGTTCAACACACCAAAATTGAAAGTGATTTCTTTTAGTGGCCACTGCAGTCTCAAAATTATTTATCCCCTTTTATGACAAGCATCTTTACTTCTTCAAAGCAGCCTTTCACTGTTATGACCTGCTGAAAATGTGATTCATAGCGTCTGGCAGCGTTCCTGAGGAATCTTAACCCGCTACTCATGGACAAATGCCTCCAGGTCACTAATATTATTGGCTTTGTGTACTATAACCGTCATTCTCAATTCCCACCATGTTCAGAATAGTTTAAGTCAGGCAACTGTGAAGACTACTTTAGTATCGTCCAGGACCTTTCCTGAAATCAAGCTTTGGCGGACTTTGAAAGATGACAGGGATCAAAAAGTTCCAGTTTAAATTCACTGTTACCCAGAACACAATCACAAAATTGTTTAAATAACTGTGGGCAAATTGGAGCTGACTTTTCTCGTGCTTTTGGTGTCTTGGTTGAGGTCTTTTGGAGTCATTTAAGTGTTTTTTTTTCTGCCTCCTCAGGAATCTGGTAGCGGCTGTTGATAGCTTCCCTTTTCTTGCCTAGGTGAGGTGGCTACGGTTCCTTTGACTTTAAACTTGCAAACTGCAAAGTAGTGTTGAATTTGTATATCAAAATTTCGATATCAAATTTAAACTGTTCTTGTGTAATTGTTTTATTGCAAACTCCTGATCAATAAACCCCAATAGACCTAATATACAGCGAGGGGTTGAATAGTTTTGTGTGCAACTGTATCTCAGATGAACAATCCCTATGGTTATAGGTGCTGCAGTAACATCTGGAATCCTACAGGGGGAAGCAGAGCCCAAAAACTGCCACTTTTATATATTGACAAAGAATTTGCTGCTACTGTTTATGGTCACACCAGCATGATTTTTTAAACTCCTTATTTCTTAATGTTCATTCCTTTTCAACTGCAATAAATTTGAGGAACTTCTACATAAAAGGGTGGTAAGAAAGCTAAAATAGAGGCTGAGTCCATCTGAGTAACAGTTGGACATTCATATAAAACCAGGATAATCTTTTTAATTATTTAATATTTATCACATTTTATTTAACTAATTTCACCCAAAACTACCACAAGAACACCATACCCACAGTGAAACATTGTGGATGTAGCATCATAGCGTGGGGCAACTTTTTATTAGACTGGAACGGAGATTTTCGTCAATGTGGATGAAATAATGAACAGTTTTAAATACAGTCAACTTTGACGTAAAACCTTTAGTTATTTGCCAGAAAGCTGAGAAGGGATTTTATTGATAGAGCACTTAACAGTGATTCAAAGTGCTGTAAACATTTAGCTTTTGGACAAGTCTTCCCAGTCATTGAAACAAAACTCAAGAACCCACACAAATCTGGAAAAACTTTAGAAAACTGGTACATTAACATGGGTGTACACACTTTTGAGAGACCCTTCATGCTCATTTTCTTTTCTTTTATCAAGATATGTTGAGCTGTTTAAAAACCTCCAAGGCTTCAGCTCTAAATTCCCATGTCCAACAACACTTGTGCATTAAATGACATATACAATATAATCTGTAAGCTTCAATGATGTTTAAACAAAAACGGTCATAAGTTGCACTTCTTTTTGACTTACAAACTGAAGGCCCTGGTATCTGGCGATGGGAAAATCTTTGACCACATAGGTTGGAGAGTAGAGACAGGCTGGAAGAACGTTTTGCAGCCTCGCAGGGTCAATCATTGGGGCTGAACGGAGAGAAAGAAGTGACTCGACAGTTTGCTAAATAAAAAATATGACTAGAAATTTGCATAATGACATTAAGCGTCAAGAGGGTAAAGAGTGGTGAGGAAAATATGAAAACCAGGAAACATAAAAAGGAATGCCAGCAGTTTGATTAAATTACAGCAATGCTGAATACAGCAAAAAAATGCGTCTACTGGGAACCATATAGTTAATTGACTAGGAAGAGGAAACAACAAGCCAGAAATTCTGGATGAAAAGGTTAAAAAAACCCGGCAAACAGGGCACAAATTCTGACTGGCAGACGTACTGCTGTAAAAAGTGTCCCTGGGGTCTGGCTTTAGCATATCAGCTCCATGCAGTGTGACTGTGGCTCCCTCCAGACCCTGTGGCCGAAACTCCGCTGGGAGACGGACGTGACTGGCCAATGTCTGAGGGATGTGCTCCACACTGTTCATCTTCAGACTGGACTCATCTGGGAGGGGGGGGGAGAGACATTACACTTTTGGTTATGTTACCATCATTATTTCATATGGTACACAATGCTTCTTTCTAATCAATAAATCTTCAACCAATTAATGGCAGGGTGCAAAAGCTAACGAAGCGAGCAGGAGGCAGATGAGAAGCAAAAAATAATCTGATGATTAAATATTGGAACAACAGCAAAAAAAAAAATAATAATAGAGAAATGAAGAAAAAATAATCTGGAGGATAAAAGAAATCACAGAACAGAGAAATCATAATTACAGTAATCGATAGCAGGGGTGGAGGAGAGAGCATGCGGGATTAATGGCATGTAAGGAGCAAGGGCTGATGGGAGACGTGCTTTGCAATTAACAGGGTGGTCAGCGTCATTTTCATCCACCGAAGGGTCAAGGATGCAACGCTTCGAATATCCATGTGCACATGGTACACAAAGTAAACCTTTTCTAAGCTTCTTTTTGTCTGATAACAGGACATGTAGTTCACTCTGTGCACTTTCCCATGCCATGTAATTATCTATAGTGCTAAAATTCTAACGAGCAGAAAACAAAACAATGAAAATATAGGCTCATTGTTTTGATAATATTGGATCATTGTTTACGTAGACATTTTTTCATTAGTTTGGCTAAAGCGCATATATTGAGGTGAACACTGCAGCGTAACCTAACACTAAAGTAGAGGTTGTTTTTGTGTGTGTATGTACTGAAATAACCCAGCCTTATGCTGTGAAGCAGAGTGGTTGCTTGTGTAGGTAACTTCAGGTTTTGTCGGGGATTTTCAGTTACAAAGCTGGTTCCCTTCTTATTTATAATAAAACCGTAATCCACACAAGTAAAACTGATACATGCCAGCTCAGATATATTCATACGCCCTAACTAATATTTGGTTAAATATCTCATTGTGAACTAAAACATCAACAAGGATCTGGAATAATTTTGACCACTGTTCTTGAAGAGTCGGTACAGTTAATTTAAATTAGTTGGTTTCCTGATTTTTGGGGAGGAGGAGGACTTTTCCATAAGATTAATGTTAGCCTCCATCTATTGCAAAACGAGTTTGAATGGGAATCCTCCTCCCGTCGTCTGATCTAAACTGGGATCCTCTGGTGAAAGACAATTGGATTAGGATGTTCAGGAACAATCCAAGAACCACCAAGGCTCAAGGTTGATTTGACCTGGAAACTGCAGGAATATCAGTTTCACCATCCACAGTGGATCAAATTTAACTCCAACATGCACTGAAAGTGTCTCAAAAAGAAATAAACACCTGCTTGAAAATTGTGCCTTCTTGTGTTCATAGGATAGAACAATTTAGTTGTTTAGCCACAATGACAAGAACGTTTGGAGAAGCCAAGGCGAGGATTTCAATATTGCCTCAACTGTCAGGCATGGTGGTTGTAGCATCATGCTCTGGGCTGTTGTATTAAATTAAATGTTATTTATATAGTTCCAGTCAATTCATTACACATATCATCTCATGGCACTTCACAAAGTCAATTCAATCAAATCATCCAGACAGGCTGATTAAAAGGTTTTCCATCTAGGGAAACTCAACAGATTGCATCGAGTCACCTAGCCACAGTGGACAGTCATCATTGACTTTGCAGCAATCCCTCATACCAAGCATGCATGTAGTGACAGTGGAGAGGGATCCACTGTATTCCACAAAGTGGGGGCACAATGTCATTTTTCAACTTCAGCTTCTTCAAGTCATTTAGATGGTTGAATCTTGGACATTTGTGAGCCTTCCAGCGAGATAATGATCCTAAACACAGGACAAGACGGGTTTGGGAATTGCTAACACGGAGCTTCCGGGATGGCAAATATCAATCATGTTGACGATTTAGAAACTACTGCATGTTTAAAAGCTGCATGACAGGTTTCCAGAGTTTCCTTTTTTCACCTCCGGAATATCGCCAAAATTAGAAACATTCTGTCCAGGAGTGATGCTGAAAAACTAGTCCATGCATTTGTTACTTCAAGGCTGGACTATTGTAATTCTTTACTATCAGGAAGTCCACAAAATGCAATTCAAAGTCTTCAGCTGATCCAAAATGCTGCAGCAAGAGTTCTGATGAAAATCAACAAGAGGGATCATATTTCTCCAATTTTAGCTTCCCTTCATTGGCTTCCTGTTAAATCAAGAATAGAATTTAAAATTCTTCTTCTAACGTATAAAGCCCTTAATAATCAAGCTCTGATTACTCCGTATGTTCCTAACAGAGCACTTCGCTCTCAGACTGCAGGTCTGCTGGTGGTTTCTAGAGTCTCTAAAAGTAGAATGGGAGGCAGATCCTTTAGCTATCAGGCTCCTCTCCTGTGGAACCAACTCCCAGTTTTGGTCCGTGAAGCAGACACCCTGTCTACTTTTAAGACTAATCTTAAAACCTTCCTTTTTGACAAAGCTTATAACTAGAGTGGCTCATGTTACTCTGAGCTACCTTTATAGTTTTGCTGCTATAGGCTTAGGCTACTGAAGGAAATCAGGGCCTATTTTTCTCACTCTACTGATTTCTACTGTTCTCCAGTCTACTGTTCTCCAGATTTGCATTGCATTACATTGAAATGACTGTTGTCATTTCAGCTTTTAACTTTTTGTTCTCTCTCTTTTTTCTTCATAGTAGGTACACCTGGTCTGACGTTCTGTTGACTGTGAAATCATCCAGGGAGGACAGATCACCGACTATTACCATCTAATGTAGAACAGATTACTAGATCAATGTGTGCTTCTGTGCTTTTTTGTCTCTCTTGTTGTGTCTCTGCTCTGTCTTCTGTAACCCCAGACGGTCGAGGCAGATGAGTTCATACTGAGCCCGGTTCTGCCGGAGGTTTTTTTTCCCGTTAATGGGTGGTTTTTCTTCCCACTGTCGCTTCATGCTTGCTCAGTATGAGGGATTGCAGCAAAGCCATGTACAATGCAGACGACTCTCCCTGTGGCTCTACGGTTCCCCAGGAGTGAATGCTGCTTGTCGGGACTTTGATGCAATCAACTGGTTTCCTTATATAGGACATTTTGACCAATCTGTATAATCTGACCCAATCTGTATAATATGATTGAACTTGATTTTGTAAAGTGCCTTGAGATGACATGTTTCATGATTTGGCGCTATATAAATAAAATTGAATTGAATTGAATTGAATTGAAAGCAACCGGTTTAAATCAGCTCTACCATTTCTGGCCAGAAGAGAAGAGATGATTTTAGACAACGAATTAATTTTACTCACTTAGAGAGTTCTTCAAGTCTATGAAAAGCTGTCTATTGTTTGGCTTTTTTTAGGTTTACTTTTCGAAATAAAAAGGGAAAAATGGATTTTAACACTGAAAGGAAATCAGTTTGGCTTAGACTCATGAGAAGTCTTTTTAAAACGTTAATAGGTTGTTCTTCAAAAAAGGACACTTCTGAAGTATGTCAGGTTTCATTTTAATAGTAATGATAATCTAATGGAATTGAGATCACTTCTCTGTCCTTTTCTTACATTGTGCCAACCATCTCTACTCCCACACACTGTGGGCATAATTCCACTAAGATGAATGAATATCAAACGCTTTTGTTTGCTTGTGTGTGTGTGTAAAGTAAACTAGTGATGGGGGAGGGTGTGACACAGAGGATGGATGGCTGGTGGAAGATGATGAGAAGGTAATGCCTGAATCCAACGAGTGACCTCATCTGACGTATGAGGACTCATTTTTCTTTGTCTCAGCTTGTCATAAACAAGACGGCAGGGTTTGGCGCAGAGCCAGGCAACACTGCGGTTTCACTCAAGTCGACAAGGCTGCTCATCTTTTTCAGAGCAGCTGGCATTTTCTGCTTTTAGAGTAACTGATTCCTTGCGACATTACTATTTTTGGAGCTGTTAAGTACCTACTTAAGGCAGTGTTTAGCTTTGCTGCAAATACCACAGATAGAGGTAAAAATAGAGCATGTATGTTGTCAACCACATCTATTGACACCCCTGGGATATGCATGTAAAAATACCTAAAATAAATCAATCTCTTATTGTAGTACCATAATGCTGCATTAAAGTTTTAGAAAAAGGCTAACTATTAATTAGAGCACATTTATCCAGGGTAGAAAAAAAACATCATGCTAATAAACAATTGTTTTTTATCAAAACATCCGATGCTGCAGCTGTCCTTTTATAACAGGCATGTCCCTCTCCGGTCCTTAAGGGCTGGTCTCCTGCATGTCTCATATTTGTCCCTGCTCCAACACATCAAAGTCTGTCATCAACGTCTGCAAAGGCCTACTAGTTAAGCACTCATTAGATTCAGTGGTGTTTAACCAGGACAACACCTAAAACATGTAGGACAACGGCCTTTGAGGACTGGCTTTGGACACGTCTGTTTTACAATGAACGTAACCAAAACCATTAAAAAAAAAATGTATCCTTCACTTTTTAAAGTTGATCAGTTTCTGCAAGTTCCTTACTAGTTATCCTTAAATTTATCATTCTTAGCTGTATAAATATATTAAAGGCCTGTGTTTTAACCACGGGCCACTAGGATGGAAAATAACCCAATGCTATCTTTCTGCCAAGCCCAGCAAGCACAGTGGTAAACGATGTAAAGGAAATCTCCAAACTTCCCTAGAGGACTGTAGGAAAGAGTCCCATCTCGAGGTCACCAAATCACAATATCAGCCGTAAAACTGCATCTACATGCTAACCAGTTGTTTTCTAGGAATGTCATGAAATATTTCCTGTCCAAAAATAAAAACATTAAAATGTATGGTGTTGGCTCAACTCTCCATGCTGTTAAGCCTGGTGGGGGATCTGTGTTGCCTTGGGCCAGTTTCTCCTCCAAAGGTCGTGGGAAAATGAGTCGTCATTGGATTTTCAATAGACTACTGATCAAAAACATACTGTATGAACAAAATAGAATCACCAGACCTTAAATCAACCTACGTCTGTAGTAATTTCAGTTCTACGACCCGAATTCTACAGAAAACTTGTGGAGTAAGCTGAAGAGAAAAGTGCTTAAGGGAGGACTGAGGAATCTGGTTGGTTTAGAGCACGTGTGTCAAACTCAAGGCCCGCAGGCCAGATTCTGCCCGTCAAGACAATTTATCCGGTCCTCAAGAGACAAAATAGGCATATCATGTCATAAATAGAGGCATATATCCTTTTTAATTGTATACAGTGGCTAAAACTGTGTCTCCTGTAGCAAATGTTGAATTTTTTGACTGTGTAGTAACAGCATCCTGCCTCTAGATCAGTGATTTTCAACCAGTGTGCCGCGGCACACTAGTGTGCCGTGAGAGATCGTCAGGTGTGCCGCGGGAAATTATCTAATATCACCTAATTAACCATTGTTGGGTGTCTGTGCTGTAATAAAGTGTAACAGATAATGTAATACTCTTCTATTAAAGTGGATGGCAGCAGAGGGCGATAAATGCCTGTAATGACAATAGAGTTAGTGCTGCACTACGTGACAGTTTGGGATCTCAGCAAGACGAGCAAGTGACAGTGATGGAGAAGTTTTTGAGAAGGGAAAATGCAAATGCCGAACAGGGCCCTGGACAAAATTCTGACACAGATGAAGGCCCTAGTATGAGTGGTCAAAAGAAAAAAGACAAGACGGTGAGCTCGAGGCAATACAGCAAAAGCTATCTTTCATTTGGATTTACTTTCACCGGGGATGCGACAGCACCGACGCCGCTGTGCTTGGTGTGTGGTGAGAAGCTATCCGATAGCGCCATGGTGCCAAGTAAGCTTAAACGCCATCTCCAAACGAAACACCCTTCCGTTCAAAACAAGCCGATGGACTATTTTGTACGCTTACGTACAAACAATGAGAAACAGGCAACTTTTTTTAGAAAAACCACAAAGTTAAACGAGAGAGCCCTCAAAGCTAGCTACCTTGTTGCTGAACTCGTAGCTAAATCAAAAAAGTCCCACACTGTGGCAGAAACATTAATACTGCCAGCTTGTAAAGCCATTATAAATGAGATGCTCGGCCCTGATGCGGCCAAAGAGATAGCTAAAGTGCCTCTCTCAGATAACACAATTGCCAGACGTATTGATGACATGTCTGCGGACATCGAAACTGTTGTTTTGGAAAAGATGCGCATCAGTAAGAAATTTGCCTTGCAACTTGATGAGTCGACGGATATTAGTGGACATTGTCAGCTCTTGGCCAACGTGCGTTTTGTGGATAGAGAAACCATTAGAGAAAACTTCCTATTTTGCAAGGCACTGCCAGAAAAATCATCAGGAGAGGAAATATTTCGGGTCACGTCAGAATATCTTGACAAAAGCGGGCTTACGTGGGAAAACTGCACAGGTGTCTGCACTGATGGAGCCGCAGCCATGGTCGGGCGCATCAAAGGCTTCGTAAGTAGGGTCAAAGAAAGAAACCCAGATGTTATTGTTACGCACTGTTTTTTGCACCGTGAGGCCCTCGTTGCAAAGACCTTACCAGCAGATCTAGCTCCTGTGTTGGATGATGTTGTGCGCATAGTGAACTTTGTGAAGACGCGACCTTTGAAATGTCGCTTATTTGCGTCTTTGTGTGAGGAAATGGGAGCGGAACATAAGGTCTTATTGCTCCACACGGAGGTCCGGTGGCTGTCGCGCGGAAAAGTGCTGGCCCGTGTGTATGAGCTGCGAGAGGAACTTAAAGTATTTCTGACAAACGAGAGGTCCGATTACTCAAAGCTGCTTGCAAGTGATGAGTGGTGTGCAAAGCTGGCTTACATGGCTGATATATTTCATCATCTGAATGAACTGAACACACGGATGCAAGGCCGAAATGAAAACCTGCTTACAAGCACTGATAAAATGAACGGATTCCGTTTAAAGGTAGAGCTCTGGCAACAACATGTGCAGCGTAGCAACCTTGAGATGTTCCCGCTCACCGAGAAACGTCATGATGGCAACACTGCTGTAATGTGCGAGGTGATAGGCACACATTTGAAAACTCTCAGGAGAAGTTGTCATTTTATTTCTCTTCAGCCTTCACAGAATTCCTTGACTGGGTTAGGGACCCATACAGCTCAGCGTCCGTTGCTGGAAAGGACATGACTTTAAAGGAGCAAGAGGAACTCATTGAACTGAAACAAGATCGTGGTTTAAAGCTAAACTTTGCTGATCTTCCTTTGGACAGTTTTTGGTTATCTGTTGCCAAGGAGTTCCCAATTCTGGCCAACAAAGCTATTTTGACATTGCTCCCGTTTTCAACCACATATCTATGTGAGCTGAGCTTCTCAAGCTTGACTGCGATAAAAACGAAAAACAGAGAGAGACTGAGAGCTGTTGAGGAAGAGCTTTGTGTGTGTCTTTCTACCATTCCTGCCAGGATATCCATTTTGTGTTCATCGAAACAGGCCCAGGTTTCACACTAAGTGAGTATAAATACATTTAGAAACTACTGTATATTATTAACTATATGTATTGTATGTACTGTGTTAGAGTGTCATTTTGGTTGGTGGTGTGCCCCAGAATTTTGTAAGTGTAAAAAATGTGCCGTGGCTCAAAAAAAGGTTGAAAATCACTGCTCTAGATGTCAGTTTTTCCACAACGCATTAAAACAACCCAGACATGTCAAAAAAAGAGAAAAAGTGATGCAGAATGCTGAGTTTAAAGTGTAACTCCCCCCAACATCAACTTGTTTTTGCAGATAAACTGTAGAAACTGAAGGTGCTACCTTTATGTTACTGTGTTTTATATTTTTATGTGAACTGAACTGAAATTCTGAAATCAAAAATACCATTAATGAGTTCATGATGTCAATGTGGACCAATAAAGAAATGGGTTTGACACCCCTGGTTTAGAGACATAGTGCAAAGTGGAATAATCACAGATCCTTCTCTCTGTATGCTCTCACCTTTATGAATACTATAGGAGAAGATTAACTGTTGTCCTACTGGCAAAGGTGATCATACTAAAATTTGTATCATTGGTGATGTTATTAAAAAATATAATCCATTCACATGTGTTTTCCCCTCTTTATAAATGTACAGGATTTTGAATTTTATAGTTGGATTCCACAAAAACCTCGGACAAAAGACCAATAACAAAAGATAATATTTGTTAGCAAGCCCATTGTTGTTTGGAAGCCAGGTTTGTTTGGCAAAAATAATAATAATAACAATAAAACAACAATAATAATAATAATAATAATAATAATAATAATAATAATAATAATAATAATAATACTCGACTAGGTGCGGCTTTCAGCCCTAAAAAACAATTTGTATTAAATAGAAAGTTTCTGTAATGGCACAGAAATGAAGAGCTCTTACCTGTGTACAGGGAGATGTACGCTGAGTCGATCACCTCATATTTCAGACCTGGGAGGAACGGTCGCCACTGTGTCGGACAAACAAAGTGAGAGAAAGGCAGCTGTGTAAAACAACCCAAAATGTCAACATGTGGAACAGAAAACTGTCAACAGGAATCACTCATGCCACTTTGTCAGCCAAGTGGCATTCTCCGTGTTACTGAGCATCCGAACATCACAGGGTTGGGCTGATGCTGGGTTTTTCCACAAACACAGTCACTCTGGGAGAACAGAGACAGCAAAGTGATACGATTTGCAGAAAGAGCGCACGATCTGTCGCTTTAAAGAGGTGGGGAAGGGAGTAAACAAGGGGGCGGGGGGGAATGAAAACAGGCTGTGAACAAAACAAGAACATGAAAAAAGATGACAAAGAGAGAGGAGGTGTAAAATATGAGAGGGAATCGACTAATGACCTGAAACAGAAAAGAATCGAGAGGAAGGAAGACAGACAGGCAACAATTCTCCTAAATAGATTTCACAATTACCTCGTCACTTCTACTTACCAAGGATGTAATCATGGGAGACAGGTCATTTTCCAACCCTTCTTTAGAGAATACAAATATAAACACCCACCTCAGGCCCTATGCAAATACCCCCGCAACAGGGTTTGTGCACGGCCGGCACACACACCCTCCTAGCTGGATGAGGTGGCGTTTCACAAAAGTGTCACCAACTTGCAACAATGAGCAACAGCTTGTGCAAAAAGTTTAAGTGAGTGGGTCACAGCCATGTTGATGCGCTGACACCAAGGCACCCATACGGTGCCCACAGAAGGATGCAAACATAGGAACATCAAACAAGGACACAGGAGCAACACCGTGCTGGGCAGCAGCAGGGAGCGGCTCAGCAGGGCACCAAAGACTTCCCCATTTTCTCATTATTTCTGTGCGATTGTCTAGAAAGGCGAGGCGGTAAAGTCAAAAGACAAAAAGTCAACATGACTTTGAAAAGGTTTGCTTTCACCCAACTGACACGACAACACAAGTGCAGAGTGTTGTGACTCAGAAACAGTTTAAGGGAATTCAGCTGTCACTCAGTCCTACGTCATAGGACAAACTAAACTAAACATCTACGGTGGCTATTATTGTTTTAAACAATTTGACGGTCAGACATCTGCATTCTGGTAAACACAACAAGCTTCCATCTTCTCGCTGTATATTAAATTAAGGAATTTTACTGTAATAATTTATAGCTTCCTTGGATTTCACAACCATGTCTATTCAATAAAAACAGCTTGCAGTTTACAGAATTAACTTACGTGTGCACAGTGCAGCGAAAAAGTAATTTGCCTCCTTACAATTTTTTTTTCTCACACATTTTTCAGATCATAAACCGGATTTTAGCATTGCATGAGGATAATCCGAAAAAGCACAGAACTGGCCAAAAATCATAAGAAGAATGCAGTTTACAATGATGATTTAATCTGTTAGAAAAAAGGGCTATCCTAAGCAAGATGGCCATCTACTGTCATCAGTGTTAATGACAACCATTGTCTTGTTCAATTCAATTAAATTTTATTTATATAGCGCCAATTCATGAAAAATGTCATCTCAAGGCACTTTACAAAGTCAAATTCAATCAGATTATACAGATTGGTCAAAAAGTTCCCTATCTAAGGAAACCCAGTAGATTGCATTAAGTCTTGACAAGCAGCATTCACTCCTCCTGACGGAGCGTAGAGCCACAGGGACAGTCGTCTGCATTGTCCATGGCTTTGCAGCAATCCCTCATACTGAGCAAGCATAAAGCGACAGTGGAGAGGAAAACTCCCCTTTAACGGGAAGGAAAAACCTCCAACAGAACCAGGCTCAGTGTGAACGGTCACCTACCTTGACTGACTGGGGGTTACAGAAGATAGAGCAGAGACACAATAAGAGAGACAAACAAGCACAGAAGCACACATTCATCCAGGAATCTTTTCTACATTATATGGTAATAGTGGTGATCTGTCTTCCCTGGATGACGTCACAGCTAACAGAACTAACAGTACCTACTATGAAGAAGAAGAAAAAAAAATCGATAAAAAAATGACAGAACAAAATGTTAAAAGCTAAAATAACAACAAACAATGCAAATTGGAGAACAGTAGGAGAACTCAGCAGAGTGAGAGAAATACACCCTGGTGTCCTCCAGCAGCCTAAGACTATAGCAGCATAACTATAGGGTAACCTAAGCCACTCTAACTATAAGCTTTGTCAAAAAGGAACGTTTTAAGCCTAGTCTTAAAAGTAGACACGGTGTCTGCCACACGGACCAAAAACTTTGGAGTTGGTTCCACAGGAGAGGAACCTTATTCCCATAGGAAATTTGTGGGAAGAGCTGAAAAGGGGTGGACAAGCAAGATGGCCTTCAGATGGACTCATCTAAACCAGGTTTGTCAGGAAGAATGTACCAAAATTCTTGAAAACGATTTAGGAAGCTTGTGAAAAGATACCCAGAACGTTTGATCCAAGTCATGCAGTTTGTTACTTGGGTGTATCTCTATGTAAAACAGTGTTTGATGGAAAGCAGCAAGAGCAGGAATCCTGCTAAGTGCTGCTGAGAGTTCAACAGAGGGGAAAGAGAACCATTATCAATGAGGAAATATGACAAAGTACCAAATGTTGAGAGAAATGACACCGTGTAGCCTCAGGGATGTCTCATTTGGCCCAGATGCCCCACTGACATGGAGATTGGGTATTATTAGAAAAGTCCGCCAAAGAGTCCGTGCACATCTTTGTCACAGAGTGGAGTATGAAGCCCACTTAAAAGCTCACATTTTGTTTTTTTTCCCTCATCATGCTTCTATAGACATGATCAGACGAGCTATTTACATTTTTCATTAATCAGGACTTTTTTTTTGTCTGACACAGCTGACTGTTCACTGTAGCGCACGCCTCCTTTAATTAAACGACTCGCTCACAAGCCTCGGGAGCTGAAGTTGATATTGTAACCCATGGGAAATATCTGCTTAAGCAAACCTTGAGCTTCCATGTTCAGTTAAGGTTCACTTGAGATCACAATGAACAGAAAGTAAAAAACAAAAACAAATCTGATCGATACGTAGCAGTATTCCCAGACCTTTTCTGAAAAAACAAACAGTCTGTCAAGAACAACTGGCTTCTTGTACATGGACGGATGTTCAGTTCTTGGTATTAGCTGTGAGCTTCATGATGGTCGGAGCGGTAAACCACAAACGTTCTATCAACTATCTCCTAAACTCTGCCTTATCCGCAGACAGCTGGCATTAAGCCTGAAACGACAGAGCATAAACACAAAAATGAAAAAAAATAAAATAAAAACACTTAACTGGTGTGGGCAGTGAAAAAAGACAGAGGTCTTCGACAAACCTGATGGCACCTGCCCAAGTGGAAGTACAGAAGCAGGCCAGAAAGACACTGCTATCGTTATTTATCGAACCCTCATTTATGATCGACTGTAGAGATGACTGCATGTATCTTACAATACATCTAGCCCAGCTATAATTGAAATGTGTTATACCAAAGATTTATTTGGAAACGTGATAACAGTGCAGCACATTTAAATCACTAAATAACTCACACAGAAGTTTCCATTGCAGTGTTTACTACCATGTAAAGTTTACTAATCAATACAATTATAATTTGAGGCCAGTATCTGAATGAAAGGCTTATATTAAAGGGTTGTAAAGCAATTAGAGAATGATTTATATGCTTTTCTAAATATATGTATGTGTAGACAGACAGACAGACAGACAGATTAGATGAATGCTAAACAAGGCAGCTCTTTATTTTTATTTTGTTATTTATTTTTCTGCTAATCTATTTGCATATAACGTCACTAGCTGGGCAGGAGAAAGCGGACCACACATGATCGTCCATCGTCTTTCAGACAAAGTATTGAAGAACAGTTCATCTGTGGCTCTTAACAGCAAGTTAGCTGGGAATGACATGCTGCTAACGAGTCAAGAATTACATCTTGCAGCTGTGGCGCGAAGAAAGCAAAGCGTCAATTAACAAGCTAATAAAAGAACAATTAGTACGGCAAAGCATTTATCTCAATCCCTGCTTAGTTCAGTAGTTTGGCGTCAAGTGTCACTTTAACTACCGTTAAGCATTAGAGAGCGTGCAGCACTGCAAAACAACTTTGTTACCAATCAGAGGTTGTTGGTTTTTTGTTTGATATTGTTGTATTGTTTCTTAAGCATCAAAACTATTGGAACAAATTAATGTATCTTTTCCTGACAGAAAAAAGTGTTCATACCCTCTCTGACCAGGTTCCCTGACTCTGCTAAGGAAAGGTATCCCTATAGCAAATGGCAAATGGGAGTTTTGCATTCAAGCGTGTTAGCTTGCCTCCACAAATAACATTTGGTATGTAGGGGGAGTTTAATTTTGGTCTCATCTGCCAAGAAAACCTTCTTCCCCATGTTTGCTTCTATATTGCTTGTGGTAAACTTGAAACAGGACTTCTCACGGCTTTCTTTGTGACACTCTTCCATAAAGGCCAGGGTTGTGGAGTGCATATCTGACAATGTAGTATGTGGTTGTAAAGTGAAAAAGGTCAAACGACATGAATATTTTTTGCATGGCACTGTATTTGTTAAGAGTATGGATATCATAAATTTAAAAGCTTTCATCTTTGATCTGCCTTTCCAGTATGTTGCCGCACACTGACAGCTACCTGGAAGCAAAGCGTAGAATATATAGTGGTAAAGTGCAGTGAAGAAATACCTCCACAATAGAACACAAAAGACAAAGTTCACTGCTATCGCTGAAATGCTTTGCTGGCAGTATAATAAAACGCTCAATACAATTAGGAAAAGAGTTAAACAACAAAGAAAACCATAAAAAGAAGGAAAACAACCATGAAAATGAACACACACACACAATTACTATGCTCTTATTTAAATTGACAACAAAACAGAACTGAACAATTACATGCTGGAGGATAAATGTCACTCTGCATTCCTCGTCACTGATGTGGAAAGAGTAGCTTGTTTTTCCATGTCACATCAGGTCTTGCCTGGGGATGAAGGAACAGTTTTTTAGAGAGATGAGGAGGTGGATGCAGAGACAGAGGATTGGATTTTCTGTTCTGGATTTTACATTAGCAGAAGTGTCTAAGCACTGACATTACAGAAGGACAGGAAAGAGGCCCAGTAGCATAACAATTAGCATTCTGTCTTAGTCACTGCCTTCACATTGATGCTCTGAGAGGTATGAGGGGAAATTGCTTGATCACACTAATTCCCATTGAATCAGTTCACATGCCAGCTTCTGCCTGTTCCGAGGTGACACCGGGCAAAATGTGGAGTATTACCTGGAAAGGTTTCCGGTCTATTCAGCTCAGGGAAAACAATTACAAACTAATAGTTTCAAAAATTCAAATCCAGCATTTCAGGATTGAACATTATATGTTTGATATGAATGACTAGGGCACGCATGCCTTAAATGCAGCAGAGATTTAAATCAACAGAAAATTAAATAAAACAAATCAAAACCTTGACTTTTCTGTAGCACTCTTAGTTGGAGTCGTAGTTGAAATACAGTGAGAATTAAAAATGAATCACCACTTAATTACATAACCCAAACAAGGTAATTCTCCATTAAAAACAATAACAAAACTAAGCCGTCACTAATTTCAGCAGCATTTCTGCATCCAAATAGCTTGCTCTGTATTTTAGAAAGCAGCTGCGCATAGAAGGAATCTTGGTAATACTATGCATGCGTCTTGAGGGACAGTTTGTGATACGTGTCAATATTAATGTTGGGAAAACTGATTTTGCATAGGTAAACATGGCTTATAGAGTTAAAGCACTTTAAGTAGTCGGTGTAGTCCATTTACCACTGAAAAAAATGTTTAGGAGCCCTGATTCCAGACATATTTGCCATTTAAAGCCTATTTCAACGCACAAATCAGGAAACCGATGTGCAGTATTTACAGAAAACCAGGGTTAAGTGTCCTGGCTGAGGACACTTTGGCATGTGAGGGTTGTGGGATTTTATAGTTTCATAGCTTTTGGGTGAACAAAAGTGCTCGGATACTGCAGGTGTCTGATGAAACATCACCCTGATGCTATAAAATGAACGAGCCAGGAGTGGAGCCCCGCATAGTGTGAACTTATTTGTGGTTATTGTTGTGGCGGAGCACCTGCCGCCTTTTTCGTGGGGTGTGAATGTGTGGGTTTTCTGTCACAGTACATCTACTTTTAATTTTTTGGCTCATTTTAAACTATAAAAACAAAGGTATTAGGAGAAATGGTGACTGTTCCCTCTACAAGCAGGTTGTAATTACAGAATCTGCGTTCACACCCGCATGTAAGGAAGGATTGACAGAACATATAGACACAGAGATGAATGGACAAGTGGATGGAGGGACAGAACAAACAGGAACAGACACCTTGTCGGACAGATATATGGATGGATACAGCAATTACCAAAAATAGCACCTTTTCCCCCTAATAAATGTATAATATATTATCGAATAACGTCTCAAAACATATTTTCCTATGTTCTCTTTTCATACTTAGCTAGACCTAAGAATCTAAATCCACGCACAGCTGTTAAGGCAAGTCTTCTGAAACCCTTTTGGAATACATAGAACCTACGGCAGCTGATGATATGGCTTTAATCATAATAAGGTCAATGTTCAGAATGTTGTTGTATATGCTGACTGTATCTGTATCTGTAAATTCACCGGTAGGGAATACAATGGAGTTGTGTAGGGCAAATACTTATAAATATTTAAGAGTAAAGGTTACAAAAGACAAACTCGAACTTCAAGGTCATCTTATTATCATTAAGGGTTGGCTTGAACAGAAAGAACAGCAACAAAAAGACACAAACAAGTTTTCTTTACTGGAATCAATTAAAATAAATTCACGCATGAGAAACATGTCATAAATATCTTTAAATAAATGTTAGATTTCAAAACCTGGATCCAGCAGAATAAAAAAATTAATTAAAGTAAATTAAAAGGAAGCAAGGTAACGAGGTGAAGACACAATTAGAACAGAATAGAAACATCCTTTAGTGTCCCTAAGTGGGAGAAATTTAGATGTACCAGCAGCAAATTGAAAGTCAAAATAATGCAGATTTGAAGGTAAGAATATAACAGAAGAAGGTGAGAATAAGAAACATTACAGTAAGAGCAAATTTACAGCATAAGAAATTAATACTGTGGAGCTATTCAAAATAGCACACTCAGAGTCAAAGAAGTGTGCAACTGAGTAGGATAATACAAAGAAATGTATAATGTGCGTGTATAGTTAAGCATAAAAACAACAGACTTTTTTACAAAAAATGAAAAAAAAAAAAAACTTTACTAGTTACAGGATGAATGTAGAAACATATTGAGTTTGTTGCGAACAGTGATGGTTATTAAGTCTTAGAGCTGTTGAGAGGAAGGATCTGTGATAACGCTCCTTAGTGCACCTAGGATGCAGCAGTCTGTCACTGAGGGACTTTCCCAGCTCTGCAACAGCATCATGGTTGGGGTGGGAGACGCTGTCCAACATGATTTATGCCATTGCGTTATTTGTCCTTCTGTCTCCCACTTCCTGCACTGGGTCAAGGAGGCATCCTAGGACAGAGCTGGCCTTCCTGACGAGTTTCTCTAAAAGCTTCCTCTATGACAGGATATGTCAAAGTGGTTATAAGGAAAGACACAAAGTGAATTTCTAAGTAGCATATGATCTGTTATGTTTGGAAGTCAGCACAAAGAGTAGACAGCAGTCAGACAGCTTTTAATAGGCAACTTGTGTAGTTCAAGTACATCAGCTTAAGGTTGCTTTTTTTTCCCACAACACTCAGTGTCCTTCCCTCATCCTAATATGCCACCTAGCGGTGATGAACACATCGTGCTTGTTTTATTCAAGCCACTGGCTGCTAATCCCTTGGAGTATTGTTGATTTATACCGAGGAGAAGTTCGTAGAAGGCGCTGAAAGCCCTTTTGGGCATGAATGTGCAACTGAGCCTCTAGAAGTGCAGCGAGGAGTGTAATATTTGGTCATCGGTTGGAGGTTTGGCCCGGCAGGAGTGCTCAAGCAGGGCCATTAAAATCCTGCATCTGAACCTCACACCACTGCCCGTCCATAAAGTTGCCGTTGCTAATTAAAGTGTTGCTTTCTTCTTCTCTGTCATCCTCTCAATCATTCTGTTTAATGGGCAACACTTTCAGTGGTCCTGTCAGGCTGCGATCAGTAGATGTTTTCCATTTAGGCTGGGGGAAAAGGTCCCGTGTTCCACTGACAAAGATCCAGATGGTAATTAAGACAGTTAATGTAACTGCAGCTCCCAAAATCATTTATCATCTTAAGCAGCTGCTACTTTATTTCTACAGGTTTGAGGATTTTGTTCACTCACTCAGCCTGACTCCGCTCCCTGCCGCTTCCACAAAACATGCATTTGAGTCTACGTAATTAAGGGCACGGTGTATTTCAAAAGGGTCTCTCCCTGCTCATGATACTTTTTAAGTTCTACCTTCCAGGAGCCATCCTCCCTAAATCCTGAACGCAACAGAAAGAATCCAATCAGGACAAGGATATTTCGTTCTTATTTTCTGGCTAAAGGTCCCAGAATGCCTTTTAGTACAGCACGTTTCAAGTGTTCAATAGAAGAGCTGCTGGACAAATGCATTCCTTGAACATGAGCCCACCTTACACTGCACAAGCGCAGCTTTATGGTGAACACATCCTATGCAGTAAGAAAGAAGCTATGAATCCACGCTATCTGCTCTTTAACAAATGAAGGCCAGGGTATCTTTGGATTTATGTGAGCTCTGGGCTTGCGCTGTTGTGGGCCGGTCACCGTAAATCTGCTATTTTTGTCAAGGTGTAAAACGTATTCCACTATTAAATCACATACAGGGGCCTCACCGCGACAGAACCTTCACACATACACACGACCCAGTGAATAATTTCAACTTGCTGCTTCAACTTGCTACTTTAAATACGGCAATTTTTTTTATTTTTTATTTTTTTTGGGGGGGGGGGGGGGGGGGGGTTGGCTCAGGAAAATAAAAGCATGAAACTGAAATAATAACAAATGTCACCTTAAAAATTATCCTGCTCAGAAACCCATGGAAAAATCATCACACCCTTCTTATAATTGCTGACCAGCTTGTTGCCTGTTTCTACTGGTACTGAAGAATTATTTTTGGTGACGAGGTCCAAATCTTTGAGGTTTGAAGGGCTCCTTGCCATCACCCTAATCTTTAGCTCCCTTCAAATATTTTTTTTTTCTATCTAAGGAATTTTTTTAATACACATACATCCAATCTAATAGTTGATTAACATGCACAGAGTGTAGAATTACTGTAGCAATTTTAATGATGAAAGAGTCAATAAGAATAGCCAATCCAACCCATGATTCAGGTCATGGTTGTGTCATTTGGTTCAGCTCATGAGCAAATAACGGGTTTTGGTGAAGATATGACAGTAAATGACTATTTCTGCCTAGTGCAAGGATTGAAAGAAAGCAGTTTTTTAGAAAAATACTCAATTCTTTTTTTTAACGAGCAGATTTATATACAATAACAGCACCCAGCTTTGTCCAGACTCCCACCATTAAGCACCCGGTGCTCAGGCATGACGTTGAGAATGAAACGATGGTGCGAACGGAATTTTATTTCATACCATGTTCAGGTCAGACATTTTGCTTACTAGTTATGAGTTGACCTGCGTCATCTATGTCAAGCTAAGACCATTTATCTCGAGGCATTTTAATTTCATATTCCGGTGGCACCCCTCCAGAGGTAGAATCATCCTTAAAAGGGATCAGGCATGCATTGTTGATCAGTGGTTTCCAGCCCAACTGCTATTAAAGCCAGCTGAATTGTTGCTACAAATTACAACTGATTTGTTACACATACCATTCAACTGTTCTCGTGTTCGCCACATTAGACAGCACGTACTGCTCTCATTGAGGTCCAGCAGACGGCTTTGCCGACAGCCCCACAAAGATGTAGTGCGACAAAGGCCTGACAGATAGATAAAGCGGAGAAAGGTGCAGCGATGAAACGTTTGTAAAGAAGAATGTACTACTCACTGTGGGAAAGCGACAGAAAGGCGCTTATAATTCAATACACCTCACTGCAATAGGAAAGAACATCTAACGTTTACCTTGGGTTGCAACGTTTTTATTTCATGGCGCTGCCTTGAACAATAATGTCCTCCACTGTTTTCCTGCTAGTAAATGCATTCGTGTTAGAGGAAGGCTTTTATTTGCTTAGATGATATAAAGGGTTGCAATGTGACCTCAAACCATCAGTTTACCACAAACCTCCTGAAACCGATCTTTGTATTATGGAGACTCAGGCAAAGAGAAACATACAGTGCATACAGACATAGTCTTACTGCTTTTTCACATTTTATGACATTATAATTAAAGTTTCCTTGTGTTTTGTTGATTTCTACGTGTTAGTCCATCATAGACCAGCGTACATTGTGAAGTGCACAGAGCATACAGGATTTTAGAAGTTTACTTTCAAAATGTGAAAACTGTGGAATGCTTTTTTTATTCACCTCCACTGGGTCAATAGCGTATTGAACCACCTTTCGCTTTCTTTTTAGTCTTTTTAGCTATGTATCCAGCAGTTTCGATCTCATTGTGTGACCGACACATTGGCTTATTCTTCTTTGCAAAACACTTCAAGCTCTGCCTTGTTCAATGCAGAGCATTTATGAACACTGATTATCAAGTCCTGCCCCAGATTCAGAACTGAATTGAGGTCTGTAGTTTGATTGAGCCATTCAAACATTTGAAAATGCAGAGTTTTAAATTATTCTATTGTAGCGCAGGCTCTTTGTTTTGTGCCGTTATCCTGGTGCAAGGTAAACCTCTGCCCTAGTGTTTTGCAACCTCTATCAAGTTTTCTTACAGGATTGCCCGTTATTTACCCTTTTCCTTCCTCCCATCACCTCTGACCAGCTCCTCTGTCATTCCTGCATCATGTTGCTGCCACTACCCTGTTTCACCACGGGGATTGTGTGTTCGGTGTAATGAGCAAGTTTCCCTTTTGGTCTCATCTGACCAAAATAACACTTTCCACGTGTTTGCCATGTCCCTTACACAGCTTGTGGCATGGCTACACAGGTAGTTAGCCTGTGTTGCTTTATTTGAATTGGCCCAAACAATCTAAGATGAAAAACACATAAGAGGCCCCACGAAAATAAGGCTATTTCTGAGTCTTAAACTTTCGCTGGGGCTGAAAAAATGTCACAAGAGGACTGCAAGAAGTAAAGTCTATACTAATCTACGTAGGAAAAGTATTAGTTTAATTGTCAGGATGAAAAAAAAAAAAAAATACTGTGAGAGAGAGAGGAGCTGTCACCCTGATGCCGTTGGTGTTAAGGCGACTGCCGACAATGATTATCTTAACGAGAAGCTCGTTAAAAGATGCACCCTATATCCACACCTCAGTGATCTCCTCCTGCCGCCTGCCCACACACTCAGCGTAGAAGGTTATATAAGGCATGTGGGCTTTTGTTTGACACTTCGTCCTAAAGTTAAGTTCCACTCATCTTGGAGCTTCGCCTAAGGTGGAGACACCGCTCTGCAGAGAAAATGGTGCATTGGAGAGTTGACACGAATAGAAGAAAACTTTGGAGATATAGGAAGAAAATGATTCAGTGCTATTAAAGATTGACAAAAAAATAAATAAAAGAAATACAGGCAAAGAAAGAGAATGCCGTGCTCCGCATTCTTTAGCAGGTAACGCAATGGCTGGAATATACAAATAAGTGTGACCAAATGAGCGAAATGAGCCGGCTTCCGGCTGCTCAGCCTGCAATTCCTCGTAAAGGGGTAAATTGCTATTTGCTAACCTCCACCTGCTGGTGTAGCCGGGTCTCCTCTAACTGCACAAAAGCCATGCCGGGCAGGGATTCCTCCATTCGACCCGCTCACTTCACACAAAGACAGCGTAATTTACAGAGCGGTTATCTTTTATGCGGCATCAAAATTACCGACAGCGCTCAGCATTTTGTTTTCCTTCAATCTGTGCGTCACAAAGCCCCGTTCTCTGGATATGCGTTGCTGCGGTGTTATTTTTTTTAAACAGAAATATAGATAAATATCGATAGATAAATGTATCCATCAGCCCTCATTTAACACACATTATACACACGGGAAAATAGCTTCATGAATTTACCCCGTGGAATACGATGTTGAAACTTTTTCTGCCAGAGGGACAGGTTTTCCTTGGAAGAGTGAAAACATGCATGCACACTGAGGAATAGAAAAAATAAAATAACAACAAACAAAAGGGAAGGATTTGGTAAACTTACCCCAACCTCCACGTGATCTGATCCCTTGTCATCCTGCTTGTGAAGAATTTCAAAATAGTACCGTCTGGATGACATCAGGCTACAGGGAAAACGTAGAAACAGCTATTGTTAGAGTATAGTATAAATAGATCACTTATTATCTTTTTTAAATTGGATTTAAGAACAAATTCAATGAGGATCGGTTCTCCGCTTTTTTCCCCCCTCAGGTACAGAGATTTCCTTTACGTCTTATAAAATCTTTCATAACAAATGGAAAATATGCAACAGCAGACACTGTTTTATTGGTCTATTTATTATTACACTGACATTTTAAATCATTTATCAATGAATTTCTTTTACAGAGTGGCAGATAAACTAATCTTTCCTTCTATAACCGTTATTCACTAAGGGATGCCGACGACCACTGTTGCAATCACCGCATCAGATTACTTGTTTTTAAGTTCTACCTTCCAGGATATACAGAATATTCTAACCTTCAATATTTTGAAGATATAGTTGAAGGATCATCATATGCTGCTTTTACTGACATTTGAACAAATATCCAAGCTGTTTATTGATAATTACAAGCTCTTGTTGATTGCTTCAGCCAGGTTGTTTTTATTTGTGAGCATTATTTATGAGCTCAGACTTCCAAACAGCAACTCTCAATGTCTGAAACCCCCCCAGAAATACTTTATCAGGCATTTTAAATGTATGAAGCAAATAATCTAACTCTAAAACCACAAAAAAGCTATTAATCTTCTGTGGAACGGAGAAAGATGTGCTTAGAAAATGTATTTATGCCAAGGGGCAAAACGGTAAAGGATGACAGTAAGCAGCAGCTTGACTCCTGAAGAAAAACACTCGAGAGCCTGTGAGGAAGAAAATTGGTGCTCCAAATAAAATCTGCATTTCCCTCTTATCCAGTTAGCAGCTTTTTTCTGTGGACATGATTTAAAGCTTCGCCATGTATGTAATTCTCCCAAAACAATTTCACATGCACATAAAGTTTATTCATATAAAAACACTTTTAATATAATTGGCCAGACCTTGGCTATGGAATGAAATACGGCCCTGCTCCACACAACATTAACTCCCAAAACAGAGACAAACACAGTCATAACCCAAATGCTTCACTTCTCTGCATAGATCTATGAACACATCAAATGCTCCAGCAAACAATAAAACAGCCCTTTAACTAGAGAGACAGAAACTATTTCCTGTAGACATTCGGTATGCGGCAGTCTGGTAATATAAGCATCTTCAGCAATTAAATTGCGTCTTTATGTAACAATTTGAGGAAGCTCATCCACCACTCTTCTTCTGGCTTTGATGAAGACTAAAAAAGACATCAGAATCGACATATTTTGCTGTGTTTTGCTTTTGATGGTGCTGAGGTTGAGTTGAAACCATAGGACACAGACCAGAGAGAGGCCAGTCATGTATTGTCCTGGGCATAGGCTCCGCTGTATCATCCTATGACAAGCGCTCTGTATAGCCAATAAATCATTGCAGGTGCTGGAGGGCAGTGACAGTATGCCATAAAGGTCACTTTTTCATAAATAGGGAATATCTCTTTGTGCAGCTGTTGAAATTGCACTCCGCAAACTTAGATGCCACTTTAAGCTTCCAGCTGCCCCACGTCCCCTTACCACTGATACAAAAAAATAATATGTCTAAAACCCTGACTTCCAGGTGATCCATGCCTAAAGGAGCAAAAAACAAACAAAAACATTAATCTAAAATTGTTTGAATTGTAGTTTTACTTTGTAGACCTTTTATCCCTGACCAGACCACATGAATGGCTTTCCCGACCCTTCATTAGACTTTAAATTTCTGACCATCATCTGACTTGATCAGGGGATAATCTAATGGAAGAGCTGAGAGGCTGCTGTCTGCCGCCAGATATAAATATCTACTGGTGGCTGTGGAATCCAAACAAACCCTCAAAGCGCACTCTGAAAGTTAGAAAATGTCATAAGCCCCTTTTAGTTAAAACTGAAGTAGTCAAACTACATGTAGCCTACTTCCAGGTTTAGGTCCTTTATAAATAATTTTAATACAACTAGCACAAGCTAGATAAAATTATACAAGACACTACAAAAGTGCTGCTTTATGGTTAGCTGTTAGCACTTCTTTCCTTCTAGCAATGAAGGTCCTGGGTTTGCCTTCAAGCCTGGGGTCTTTCTGCGTGCCGTTTGCATGTTCTCTTCATGCATGCATGGGTTCTCTCTGGGTACTCCAGATTCGAAACACAGTCCAGACATATGCATGTTATATTAACTGGTCCCTCTAAATTGCCCTTAGGAGTGTGTGTATGTGTGCGCGGTTGTTTGTGCTACCTGTCCAAGGGTGTACACATCGACCCACTGGCAACCCCGACAGGATAAGTTAGTATACACAGCGGATGGACGAAGATCCAACAAGAGACCAAACATACAATGATAGAAAGCCGTCATCTATACACCTCTGACAACAGATGTATTTACAGTGCTGGAGTGAAATCATAGTAAAGGAGAGAGTACCTCACTAAATGCCACTGAATAGGTCACTGGTTTCAGGTCTTTGATATTCTAAAACACATTTCATTTTTTGTGGGATTTGTAGTCCTTATTAAAATGTCACTGCTGCAAAATTATATTATGTAGCCTAAGAAACCTTGCTTGTAATATTTCTACCACCTCTTTATTGCCAAAAATGGCCTTGTAGTCTTCTATTCGACAATGTGACTATAGACAGATTTTGTATTTGAGCTAAAAAAACTTTTGAATTTTCCTGGGCTAGTTTAAAATCGACCAGTATGTGCACTTTGGAGAAATGTCAGCTCCTCCCCAGTTGGGATGCCCATTCTGAAGGGAAAATGGTTTTTAAAGGTGCAAAGGGTGTGAGCATGGCACAGGAGCCCATGTGCAGAGCAGCCTTCAGGACCAAAGGTTAAAGGAGCAAAAAGCAATGATTCATTATTTTAGATAGCGAGAACTAAAAAATAGTGATGTGAGAGCTAAAGGTATCTTTTTAGACGGAATATAGTATGACGTCACACACCCTCTCTTTGTGTTGTTCTCCAGCCTCTTGCTTACAAAGCTGGGCCGGCCGCGCGTGCATGTACGTCCAAGTGAACAGCTGCCACTCAGGGCTTAGCTCCTCCCTGCCCATGAAATGCCACCGTCAGAGCAGTGGAGCGTAGGAGCAAAATGGCGGAGAGCACGTCCAGCGAATCGAAAAATTCTCTTGCTAACAGCATTATAAAGTTATGAGTTACTCCTTCACTAGACATGTTCCTTCAATATGTGAGGCTGTGATGCTGTGTATTTATTCTTTTGCAAATATGCACATAAGAGGTGATGAGTTAGAAGGAGAGGGCAAGGGGGCCGGGATGCAGCTGGAGTAGAGGTAGAGAGGCGTGGCTTGTCACACATCTTGTTTTGGTCTACAGACAGTGCTCAACAACCCACCTAGTGGTGAACTATCACTTATTGCTTCTTTAAGAATTACGAGAATGTGAGTATATTACAGCCTTAGCACAAACAAGACCAGTCCTGCTTCAAATTGTCTGATGACCAAGCCTCACAGCCTCACAGGTTACAACAAAATAGTACTAAAAGAGTGCAAAATAGTACTACCAACATAGATAAGCTTCCAACGTTGTTACCAAGCTCCTCACGGTTACACCTAGGACTCTGCTATAATAATAATAATGCACCACCATGATCTCATGGTGGAAGTTTTTGAGCATGCTCATATCAGTTCTCAAGCTGCATTACATATCCATGTTGTTGGTGCACAACGGAAGACGTCTCTGAGACACTGAAGAGGCCGGCCATTTTTCTGTAGGTTCTTATTGTTGGGGTGCGGTCTCAGTGCGGTGGGAAGGAAGTATTTGGGCTGCTGGAGATCTACATGGCAAACACTCTGGACAGGTCATCAGTTCATTACACGGTTAACACTAACATGAAGAATGTTGAGGAAAGCAAAGTTCCTGAAAGAAAATCCACCTGCTTTATAATCCTAAGTGAATAAATAATTTGTCTTTATGATTTAATCAGAAAATATATAAGATGGAAAAATGACATAGAAGCATAAAATGAAATGAAATTGAAGAGCATGCTTGAAATTATGCCATTTTCAATTTATTCAATACATGTTTGTTCCTCTCTCTGTTTTATTATTTTTTTGTAGGATCCTAGAGAATGGAAACAGTCTAGCTACATAAATAGCATTATTCAGCACAGCATACCGACAAACAAGAGCCTTAAATCACCGTTAATAACAATAACTTTTTGAGTAGACCTAACAACTTCAAGCAGCTGATCTCTGATCTGATCCACACCAGCAGTGGTGCAAAAGAGGAGTTAAAAGTCTTGTTTAGAGCTAAAATGAATCGCACCACCTAGTAGTAATACACTACCAGAAAGTGTTTAAGGGGCTGTCACATCGGGGCAGTTTAGGCTGCTTGAAATGGACCAGTTTGGTTCTTTAGAATAGACAGTCTGCTTTGTTTTGGTGGGTGTAAAAGCTCCTCTGAACTCAGCAAAGGGAGGAACTGAACCAACAGGTCAACATGCTAGATAGCTCACTGCCTTGCCTTTGTCAGTTTCTTATTAAAAAAAAAAGATTAGTTTTCAAAGGCAAAGACAAAACAGAAACTCCAGGAAGCTTACATTTCATGTTTTCTGTTTTTAACATGAATAATCCAACAGAGGGATATGGATTTCAGTTTCGATAGATTCAGTGGAAAATGTTGGCAATGAGCGCAGCTCTGTGATCAGTGTTCTCAGAAAGTAAGCTAATGTTATTCCAACACTAACTTGATGTTTTATCAACGTTAAAGATATTAATGTCTTAAATTAGAGACATTTTAAACAATATTAACTACAGTTTTGAACATGAAGACTGAATACTACAATTTGATTGGTTGTAGGCCTCCATAAAGCCCTGCTCAACCCTCCCCTGGAAATGATCCCTAGTTCCTAATTTGTGCTATGAAGGGGACAGTTTGTAGCTGTCAGAATTTGTAGAGAAGGAAATACTGGAAACATCAATTTATGGCTAGAACAAGCTTTTTGGAAATATTAGTATATATGACACAGCAATAACTTATTTTAATGTTAACAGGGTTCCCACACCTTGGTGAATATCAAATTCAAGGACCTTTCAAGGACTTTCCAGGACCAATTTCCTCAAATTCAAGGACCACACGTGGCGGCATTTACCTACTGTGACCGCTGAATAGGTTATCATATTTTAATACAATGCAAATTCAATAAAAGACTAAACGGCATAGAAGTTGTTGGGTCAGAAGCAATGCAAGAAAGTGGACTTAATTTATAGTCTACATTGATATTGATCATATTCATAGCCTACATTTATAATTAATTTGCATAATCTGCCACATGATGTGATGTGCATGTTATTGACGCTGTGGGAGAAATAACGTTGTTAGAGAAAGACAAAAAGTGAGTAAAAACACTCAAAATATATAGAGCTACTTTTTTGTCCATTAATGTTTATTTATTATTATTATTTTTTATTTTATTTATTTATTTTTATTAATGTTTATTTTATTACAATACTAACCCTCCTCCTTTACCCGGGTTTGAGACCGGCAAAATGAACCATAAAGAGACACTATGGCGGAGTTACAAATTTTTTCTTTTCAACTTTTTTTTAACATTTTCTTTTTTCTCTTGTGGTCCACTAAGGAGCCTACAAATCACGGTAAAACATGAACATGTGGCTGTGTGAATCAAATGCCGTTATTTATTTAAGATAAAATATTTCAAATTCAGTTATTTATGATCAACCTGCGCCGTCAATCCCGGCGCATGCGCGCTTCATTTGCAGTCTGGACGCTGAGGGTAAACATGCTGTGGCTCTGACTGCAGCGCTCAAAGGGACTCCTGCGGTAGCGGGAGAACGGGGTTGGGAGGGGGGAGGCGCCCCACGGCAGCACCTGCCGCTGGAGGACAAGAGTAGGAACGATACGTGCTTTCACGTAAGAGTCTCCAAAAGTCGCTAGATTTGTCGCTAGTCGCTTTTTTGAAAAAGAGTCGCTGGAGGGGTCTGAAAAGTCGCTAAATATAGCGACAAAGTCGCTGAGTTGGCAACACTGCGTGAATGTAACCTATTGGACGCACGTAGGCCTAAACTGTAGCCTACTAACTAACGAAGAAGAGCAAACGTACTTTTGCAAATTAAAAGTCTGCGGAATCAACATAATTTTAAAAGATCGTGTGGTAGTAAAATAATGACACGAGTCGTCATCCGTGTGAACTTTCAACCCCACAAAAAAATTCAAGGACTTTCAAGGACAAGGTGTTTTTTTGGCTGTTTTCAAGAACTTTCAAGGGCCTTGAATTTATTTTTCAGATTCACAAACTTTCAAGGATTTCAAGGACCCGTGGGAACCCTGTGTTAAATAATACAAGAAATAAAGCAAATGTGCAGCACGTTATATTGGCAGTTTAGACAGTGTTTTATACTCGCTATACTAAGTGAGACTAAATGAGTTTGTGAGTGGTGGATAGTTAGAGGGACGATTTAGATTCCCAAAGAAAGAGATAAAGAGACAAAAAAATGGTGGAAAGAAAGATGAAGGCAAAAAATAGTGAACAGACGACTTTCTTAGGAAAAAGAAAATCAGATAACAGCAAATAAGCCTAAGATGTGATTTTGTGTGGAATTTCCTGCGTGAAAAGAGACTATAAAACATGAAAGAGCAAGTGAAGGGCAAATGAGCGATGGAAGAGAAGAAGGAGGCATGCGACTCAAAGGATGAAGGAAGGATACAAAACAAAAGTCTAATTGCTTGACTAATTGGACTCTTTGTTTCCAGTCTCCCCTCACTGTGTGCCCAACAGATAGAGACGGACAAAGGGATTTGACTAGGATGGATAACATAAGACGGTTCTGTGAGAGTCAAGCTATATACCAGAGAATATCACCACAGCCTGAAAGTCTGCTTCGGTTGAGGCATGAAATTTTTATTTGGCGAGAGATGTGGAGAAGGCAGTTTTTCTCATGTTGGTATAAAAACCCTTTTACAAGCACTTTAAAAAAGAACCTGAAGCAAAGAGAAGCCGCTAACCGACAGACAGATGCACACTCCCTCACCTGCCGTCTTAAAGACCTGGTTAGAAGGGTGTTCTTTCTGCCTTTGCTAATACTTCTGCTATCATCTTCTCATGCTAGTCCTTTCTATCTGCCAACTGATGGTTATAAAAGTCCACAGCCCACTTTTAAAGTCGGTCCCTTATCCAGAATGTCACCTTGTCCCTGTCCATGTCTACATTCTGTTTTTCTTTCTTTTGCCTGATTTCTTTATTGCCAATGCCCACAGGTGGACTTTAAATAAAAACTCAGCGAAAACGCTTCTCTCAACTACACTAATGATACTAGAGTCTGGAGCTGCCCTAAGGAGGACAAAAAGCTTTTTTTCCCTTCACACCCTACCCCCCCCCCCTTTACTCCATTTCCCATGCATTTCTCTAATCCATCAGCGAGAGATCCCACCGCTCTTCCCTGCAGCCTCAATAAATCCTCTTTCTTCCATTTCCTCCATTCGCCTTCGTCATCCCCTGTTCTCTCCCACTGTTCCTCTGTGTCGCGCCGGCCCCTTCTCTTCCGCAGTTTTAACACAGTCTACCTTTTCTGAATCGACCACATCCAATTCCCTTATATGTAAGCATTGCATGTAAATGTCACAGCGTTATTGGCTTTGGTAATTTTAGTTGCTTTTATTTCAACCTTTTCTTCCGCATTTCTCCTGCTTTCTGCCTAAATATTGTGAACTGAAAAGAACAGTTTGTGCTTACAATGCCATACATGTCCAGTACTGGTAGATTTGAAAGACTGAGAAGCTCTTGCTTTTCTCAAACGAACATCAAAGCGGTCAAACTACATACCCCTTTATCTCCTTCAGATTTTCTCATGTTACAACTACAAACTTGAATTTTTTTCTTTGGGAGTGAAGCATAATTGTGAGATGGAAGGGAAAATTGTTAATATGTCTTACTCTTACAGTAAAAATCTTGAAAGTGAGGCAGTTTGTATTTATCCCCCTTTACCCTAATACCCCCAAAATAAAATCCAGTGTAACCAGTTGCTGTCAGAAGTCCCCTAATTACTCAATAGGGTACATTTGCGCCTGATTTAATTTCACAAGAGTTACTGCTGTTTCTTGAAGGCCTCAGAGGTTCTTTTTAAAAAATATTAGTGAACAAACAGCATCAGAAAGACCAAGATCAGATGTGATCTAAATTTATATTATATTTTTGGCTATGTTGGGTGAAAAACCAGCGCTGCATTTAACCTTGTCGCCGACATCGCAACGGTGAACCATTGTGGTGGCAGCATCATGCATTGGGGAGGCCTTTATCTTTTAGGGACCTGGAAACTGGTCACAGTTGATGGGAAAATGGATGCAGCTGAATTTAGAGCAAGATTCAAACAACACCAGTTAGAGACTGGGGCAGAGTTTTTAACCCTGCCGCAAGAAAAATGACCCTAAACATACAGCCGGAGCTACCATGGGGTGACTTACATCAGGGGTTGCAAAACTGCATGGATGATTCTTCATAAAATGAAGAAGATTGTGGATAACCCTGAGCATCTTCTTCATCAGACTGTCACAACAGCAGCAGTATGTCTTTAGTCAGAGGCTTCTCCAGATCTACTGTAAGAGACCGGAGAACCTTCCTGCCTGCAGCCATCAGCGTCTACGATAAGTCGTTGAAGAAACCCCTGTAACATGAATTTAATTTCCCTTTAGGATTAATTAAGCCTTTTTTATTGAATTGAATTGAGATGTATCCCAACTCCAGTCTTTGAGAGCTTCTGTCCTGCATCTTTAAAGGTATATAGTCACATTAGACTAGACCAAAAAGACCAAAATCCAGTTGATTATGATAAAATAAGGCAATATACTCCAAGTGTCCGTCCAGATTGTGTTCTGATAGATCATTTTGAGCCTAATTAGAACCCCAGCAAAGGCCGCAATGAGCTGACATAAACAGACGTGGCGCCATCTACCAGCAGTACCACAGAACTATTAGGAAGCCAGATGGTCGCCATTGATGCAGCTACTAAATAAGTCCCAACCGAGTCCTCCCCTGAGCCTCCTTCCACAAAATCAAGGAAAATCACAGCTCCTACCAAAGGACAGCATCACGGAAATATTTTTTTTCAATGACATACAGGACTGTCTCAGAAAATTAGAATATCGTGAAAAAGTATACTAGTAGGCTATTCAACTAATCACTTGAATCGTTTAATTAACTCGAAACACCTGCAAGGGTTTCCTGAGTCTTGAAAAACACTAAACTAAATCACAAGTATGGGGAAGACTGCTGATCTGACTGCTGTCCAGAAGACCATCATTGACACCCTCCATCAGGAGGGTAAGACACAAAAAGAAATTTCTCAAAGAGCAGGCTGTTCACAGAGTGCAGTTTCAAAGCACATTCACAAAAAGTGTGTTGGAAGGGGGAAATGTGGCAGGAAACGCTGCACAACCAAGATCTGGCACCTGCCCACAGTGCCAAAACCACCAGTAACTGGTGTACTGACCATGGCATTACTGTCCTTGATTGGCCTGCCAATTCCCCTGACCTGAACCCCATCGAGAATTTGTGGGGTATTGTGAAGAAGAAGCTGAAAGACACCAGACCCAACAATGCAAATGAGCTAAAGGCCGCTATTGAAGCATCCTGGGCATCCATAACACCTCAGCAATGTAGGGTGACCACCTGCTAATAAGCCCAAGGGGGGACAAGGGGTATGTTTCTGAGGGACAAAGTGGGACACTGCTTGGCGCGGCGGTGCCCCCACCTCACGGGCAGACTCACTGATAGTGATTTACACATTTCTAGCACATACCACCTTACATGGTATATTAATAATGCCCTATTCCCATAAACATGTGTAATTGCTGATGTATGCTCATGAATAGGCCAACCAATGTATATTCATAAGATTCATAATACTTAGAACATTCAATGAACAGATGCACTTCCAATTCCGATTTACTTTAGCTATTTAATTTTATTTATATTTCATTACAATTTATTCACTTTAAATATATTATAATTTAAAATTAAAGGATTAACAGGAATTGTAGTTGCTCTACACCACAGGAACTGTAAAAAAGTCTTAACTCACGACCAGTGTTGGGCAAGTTACTTTGAAAAAGTAATTAGTTATAGTTACTAGTTACTTCTCCCAAAAAGTAACTGAGTTACTAACTGAGTTACTCCACTATAAAAGTAACTAGTTACTAGTAAAAGTAACTATTGCGTTACTTTTTCGTTTCTGGCTTTTTTATTTATTTTTTTACAAATTTTTTGCTGACATGTCCATTCAATGCACCCCCCCCCCCCCCCCCACACACACACACACATACTCCCCCTTTTGTGTTGAACAGTGAAGTGTGGTGAAAGCAGCTTTAATTCTCCATCACATAACTTTCATATCGCGCATGCATTGACTTTTTCAACAATTTTCTCTTGCGGTTTTCAGCAGCAACGGCATTGTTTCTTATGGTTTAATATTGTCCATATGCCTTCTTTAAATATTTCTAATTCTACTCGCAGGACATGCGCAATTCCAAACTTATTTCCTGTCATTGCCATGGTGAATCACGTTATTTGCGTTCCAGTGATCGGGATTTTTTTCATGCTCACGTTATCCATAAGGGCCAGTGGGCCAGTGCCCAGGGGCACCAACCATGGGGGGGCACCACATGACACATGCTTTAAAAATATATTTTTCATAAATAGTTATATTATTTAGCTACTTGAAATTGTTGAAAGACCATGCATTATTCGTTTTGTGAACACTGATGTCACAATAATAATAAATGATAAATAAATCAAAACTTTTTTGATTTCAACATTTTAAAATGAGATATTTGAATATTGTTCACTGCTCATATGCCTACATGTAGTTGTGTAAGTTAGTAAATAGTAAAGAAATCCACTTGATTATGTCTGATGTTTTTGACCGGAGGACAGCACGGGTAAGGGGGGGGGGGGGGGGGGGGGCTTTGAGGTATAGTGCCCATGGGCACCACATTGTCTTAATACGGGCCTGGCTGAGAATGACAAAGGGAGGAAGAGCTGCTCAGAGTTGCAGCTTTCTACTCAGTGTAGATCAGCCGTTTTTTCTGAAACGACTGTGCAGCATAGCTTTGCTGTGCGCGCTGAATCCAGATGCTGTGCGCGAATGCACACGCGCGCAGTTTAGAAGAAACATAAACAGTTTGGCGCGTCAGTCAGTTCGAAACAGTTCCTGTATCGGTCACCTAGCGCATACGCGCGTCGACACAGGTTTTTCTCTACGAGCTCGACTCATGCGCCGACGCATCCGTGTTGCCGGACCCATGTTCTTGTCCTTTTCGCTGTTTAACTCAAAATAACGTGCTTACCTCCAAGAATCAAACGCTGTCTTCTCGCCCATCTTGCCGCGGTACAAACACAAGTAGCTTACACACACAGGTGCGCGCGCACACACACACACACACACACACACACACACAGAGGCAAGGAGGAGCAGGGTACAGACGCAAGCAGCCGCATCTGACTAAATGCAGAAAAGCAGGGACTTCACTTTCCTTATCGAGGGAAATTCTTAAAGTAACGGAGTAACGAGTGCTTATTTTGGAAAATAACGGAGTTACTGATTACTGAATTCGCAAAACTAACGCGTTAGATTACTCGTTACTGAAAAAACCTAATAAGAGTACTCTACGCGTTACTTATAACGCGTTACCCCCAACACTGCTCACGACTCCAGAGGTTCACAGAACGAGAAGGGGGAGGAAGGATGGTGAACTTGGATGTTGGTAAAGGCAGGCGCAGGAAAAAAAAAACTGTTCAGTGTTCTGGGGACACCTTTAGGACTTTGGGGTCACCTTTAGGACTCAAACTTTTTCAAGCCAAAACATGAAGTGGGCAGAATGTTTAGATGTCCACTTATAACATCAGTTTAATCCAAAACATTACAAAATTAACTGACCAGCAATCTAATCACAACGAGCCAATAGCCAGGATGTTTCTGAATCAGACCATTCATCAGCCTACCTTCCATAAGATCGCCGCTGCATGACTGAAGGCTTCTCCTGGAGCCGCAGCACCAGAGCGCTTCGGCCGTCTCGGTGGAGCCGGTTGATGCAGTCAGGATCCAGCAGCGTGAACGTCGGACTAGTTTTGACTTGAACGGCCATCAGCCTCCATGAATACCAGGTTATCCATGTTGATATTTATTAACACCGATTCAACTTTTTCACTACGGAGGTTCGCTTCAGTAAAGTCGCACTGCAGAGCCGTCCGTGCCAAGTGACGACACAAGACAGGTTAAAATGTCCTCGTACGTTATATGAGGCACTTCTTCATGTCATCCTCTCAGTCATGAATAGTTTGAAGCTGTGGCCATAGTTACTTCCGCGTTCGAAAATAAGGTGGATAGAGCGACCAACTTTTTTTTGAGAAAGCATTGATTATGCGTGACACGGTCTCAATTTGCGGGACGCATGAATTGGGCTTCAAACGCTGTGCGCGCACGCGCTACGCGGGACGGGTGGTCACCCTACAGCAATGCCACAGGCTGATTGGCTCCATGCCACGCCGCATTGATGCAGTAATCTGTGCAAAAGGACTCCCAACCAAGTACTGAGTGCATTAATGGACATTTTCAAATGTTTGATTTTGTTTTGCTGTTATAATTTTTTTTTACTTGGTCTGAGGAAATATTCTAATATTTTGAGATAGGATTTTTGAGTTTTCTTCAGCTGTACGCCATAATCAGCGATATTAAAACAATAAAAGGCTTTCGATATTTCAGTTGATTTGTAATGAATCCAGAATTTATGACATTTCATGTTTTTTAATTGCATTACAGAAAATAAAGAACTTTATCACAATATTCTAATTTTCTGAGACAGTCCTGTAAATAAAAGTCAAAGACTAAAACCTTTTCAACAGAATGAACGCAAACTGGATGCATTAGAATGCTATTTCTTTGATAAGTGAATTGTTGATGAGTTAACTCAGCCATTGGAATAGGTACGTTGGAGCAGGGATGCATCTAAAGGTTGCAGGACAGTAAACCTAGAGGACTTGGGTTGGAAAACCCTGGTTTAGATCAAAACATATTTATGTGTTAGAAAGACATAACTCCAACTGAGAATCAGAGGCAACAATTGAAAATTCCAATTTGACTAAGCTTGGCTTTTCCCAAAGAATGGACAAAATTGTTCATCTGCTGGCGGTGGTCAGAGGGCCTGGTGGCGCCGGTGCATGGCAGCCTCGCCTCTGTCAGTCTGCCCCAGGGCAGCTGTGGCTACCAACATAGCTCACCAGCGTCAGCGTGTGAATTTGTGTGTGAATGGGTGAATGACTAAACTGTAGTGTGAAGCGCTTAGGAGGTCGTCAGACTAGTTAAAGCGCTATACAAGTACAAGACATTTACCATTAAGATAAGATAGTCTTTATTGATCTCACAATGGAGAAATTCACTTGTCACATCGGCTCATACAAGAAGGTGCATTCAGGTGAACAAAGCTGGTAGACATACCCCAAAACACTGCTAATGTTTTGTGTGTGCTAAACACTGCTAATGTGCTAAACACTGCTAATGAAATACACTGTAGTTTGTGGCTGTAACATGACAACATATGAAGGATTAAGATGTGGGAATACTTTTGAAAGGCACTATAGTTTTACTTTAGGGATAAACAAGAAAACCTTTCACTGCAGAAAAACGTTCAGTTTTTCACCTCTACATAGATTACCTACTTAGCCAGCATTTGAGGCCTTTTGTTCCTATGATTTAAAACCAGCTTGCAGCAAACCCAATGGCCAATGCGTGTCATAACTTTGGTCAAATGTCATAACTTTTCCAGCTTATGAGCAAAAAGTCTCTTCATCAGTCTTTTCTAAGAAATAAGTCTTCAGGCAAGGGATGAAGCATCTTTGAATATCAAGAGAAGAAAATGAGTTGCATTCCATTTAAGCATTTAGGTTATCAGCTTGAACCACTGAGAATCTACACAGCAAATCTTTTGCCATTTTGCAGTAAAAAGGGCTTTGCAAAAAGGGGAAGATAACCTGCATAAAAAAGCAACAGAGACTATGCATCGAGACTGTCCTCGATAAAATGTCTCAGAAGATTGGCAAATGAAGAGGAATGTTAATTGTCCAAATTTACTGTTTTATTTGATTGATACAGTAACTCCAGAACACAAGTAAACAGCCTCTCAATAAAAAAATTACTTTAGGCTCTAAAAGTGATTGTTTACGGATGCTGAAATTTACAGGTCTATGGTAAAAACACAGTATGCACCAGATTTAGCTTAAGGGAACATTGTGTGGTGAATGAAGGAGGCAGATTAGAAAAACTGAGGGTTACATGCTTTTGTCTGCCTGCAGCTCTGTTGGAAAGTAGGCTGTATTCAGGGGATATATGAACAGAAATGTTTAAGCCTTGCCACAGGATCTCAATTGGCTTTAGGTCTGGAAACCGACTAGGCCCTTCTCTCACATGAATAGGCTTCAATGTAAACCATTCAATTGCAGCTCTGGTAGCATGTTTGGGTTGCTGTCCTGCCCTAGCCTCAGTGTTTTCTATGATTCTATTTAGCTTGATCCATCTTCCAATCAAATCTGACCAGCTTCTCTAACCCGGACTAAGAGAAGTGATCCCTCAGCATGGCTCTGTAACACGCACATATCCGTGCTAAAGTCATGTTAAAAGGCCCTTAATACTGGCCCCTTATTGTGTGTGTCTTTTAAACAATTATCTGTTTTTATGTCACAAGCTGAGAGGATGGAGTTTTTATCCATTTCCTAAATGTAATAATCGCAATCAAGATTTCCTAGTCCCTGTCAAAGCTTCCCATGTCTTTAAGCATACTCACATTGCCCCTATACTACTGACTGTTAATGTAAATGAATGGCTGCCATGCACTGAGGAGCACATCTGTCCTTAAGTGCTTGGAAGGAACTCATAGTGCTTTACTTATACACTTACATAGTTTCAGACAGAAAGTGTGGGAGAATATAGAAACCTGATCACTGTCTGACCTGTGCATGGTCATCTAATTGTAACAGAGTTAGAAATGTCAGACTGTTACTTTTAGGAAGTGACAATTCGACATTTACAGACGCAGTGACTGATTTTCGCTGCCAAACTGCTAATTCTAGAAAGCTATGCAAGTTCAGATCGGAGCATCTGACAAGTGCAATTCACTTTGTTTGCCGTGATAAGATTTCTTTAGAAAATATATTACATAACAGCTCAGATTTGTCATCCATGTTTTGTCTGCATGAGTGACTAACAGCTTATCTTCTCTTATTACAGACCAATAAGCATATCCTGGATATTTACTTGATCCCCTTCAAAAAGGCTTATATATCCTTTTCCAAGCCACTCACAGCACACTTTCTGCTCTCCGTCAGACTAACCTGACCCCCTGTCATCATTACTGTGTCTAATCACGTTTGACTGCAACCGGCACTGTGTTGCAGTGTAGTTGCACTCAGGCTTTACTGCCAATCAGATGTCTACTGTGAAATCGCGGTTCTTCACAGCTCCAAAGATGTGCATTTAAACCCCAAAAGCATTCCGATTAGACATAATCCACAAGACACTCCAACACAGAGGCGGACATACACACAAACAAACAAACAAACACACACACAAGCACACACAGTCAAAAATTTGTATCCTTGCAGGCTCCCATCACTCAAACAAACAGATGGTGGACTACAAGCCCTAGGGAAGAAAACAGGACTGAGAAGTCATTCCAGCTAGCTGGCAAAAAAATAAAAATAAAAATAAAAAACAACTTCTAAGTATCTTATTTGGGAAGAAGGTAACTCTAAGAGTGGTATTCATACTCAAACCCAGTCAAGGATCTGTATGCACACAGAAAACAAACACACACACGCGCACACCAAATGGATCCAATCAGATAGTGCAGGTGCTGAGAGCAGGTGCAGCATTCAGCTTGTCTCCATGCTGAATCTGGATACCTATGATGTCAGCTGGAAAAGCACTATCTTTTCTTTTTGCTTCTCACCACCTATGATAGCCAGGAGTGTTTAAGTGATTCAATTATAGATACAGCGATCCCACAGTGAAATAACAGGACGTTCTCCACAAGGCTTTTCTCAGAGTAGCCAGGAATGGAGGTACAGTAATAACCAGGAGAAGGAAAAATAACTATTCTTTAAATGTCTGCACATGAAAAGAAGAGATTGTGTCAGATTTTAAAAGCTGTAAAAGGACTGGATGTGAACATCCTTCTCTGCACTTTGTGAGATGAAATACAAATACATTAGGTATTTATGATAAATTGTCTTGCTAATTGCCGGATAACATCCTTGGTAAAGTGATGTTTGACTCTTGAAACATACAGAGCACGTGGGACGTTTATATACAATAGATATGGGCAGAAATGATCATGATCCTGGGGTGTTATGGTTTTTCAGGTTTCTCTTTTGTCTGTTTTCTTTATTTTCCTGTCATTTATGTTCTTTAATATGTAACTCACAACCATGTAAAAGCGGGAAGTGGTGGGGGGCTGGTGGAAGCTGCAGTGTGTTCAGGATGGGGGGGAAAGCAGCAGTTAGCTTTATTTGCTATATGGGCGACAGTGGCACAAGATTTAGGGAGTTTGCCCTGTAAATGCCGGGTTGCCGGCTCAATCCCCCGCCTCAGTCGTTTTGTCCTTGGGTCGGCATTGCCTGCTGCCTTTGCCAGGGCAGCTGTGGCTACAAGCTCACCACCAGATGTGAATGGGTGAATTTCTGACTGTAGTGTAAATCGCTTTGAGGTCGTTGGACTTGATAAAGCACTATACAAATACAAGCCATTAACCATTTACCATATTGAGTCATGGAGAGTAAGCGGAGTTACGGCTAACGATTGGTTCTTTCACGTAAATTTGCAAATAACAAATAAGAAGTCGCTAGATTTGTTGTTAGCTGCTTTTATGAAGAAAAATGCTAGGGAGGTCTGAAAAGTGCAACAGTGCCAGAATGTGTAGACAGCGCCATAAGACAGCCATGTTAACAGTTTATTGGCAAAAATTGTTAATTTGGGGGTGAATTACCCTAAGGTCTTTCCTTATTACTTCATTCCTTTGCATTTGATTTCTTAGTTTATTCTTGTGTTCTGTTCGTTGTCCATTGGGTATTAATATCTATTAGATCTCCCCTTCAGTTTGATAGTTTCTTCCTTCTAAGTCCATGTTGACCTTGCACATCCTTCAATGTGAAACCCTGGATTTTAACATCTCCTAGTTTATTGAAGGCTTGAACCTTGAGGGGTACTGGAATTTTCTTGCTCATTCTAATCCATCTTCTGTCATCTGAGGGTAACATTTTAGATCCAAAATGTAGTATTTGGACACAATTAAGTGTTCCATCAGATCCCAAACACACATCAAAACTTGTTTTAGTGTGGATAAGGCTGGCTAAAATTAGTCTTCAGAACAGCCCTTATCTCAACACTATTCAATATTGTATATGAAAAATGCTTAATAGGGCCAAGAAACACACTTATGTAATTGAGGTCTACCAATTTTAAAAATGCATGCCCAAGAAGAGTGTATTTACATTTCTCGTTGGTATGTGTTTGCATTCCTTAAACTTAACCTTTAAGGAGCACTGCGACTTGTTATCCTGAATAAACGTTTAACTTTGTCAACTACTATCACCATGACTCTTAATGTGTTGCCGAGTGTAGTGCTCATTAGTTTTCCATATTGTTCAAACAATATTACTTCCAGGGCAATCTTCAACTCCTTGACAGTCAAATCCCAGTGTAAGCTGCTCTAAAAGTTCTAAGACACGTCATATCAAGCACAGCTCCGGACCAGCTCAGTATGCAGCTCAGAGCACTTGAGTTTGTTGAACTTAAGAAAATGTCAATCTTCCGGTGTTGTCTACACAGCCAGAGGCTCTGTTAGCTGTTTCAGAAAGAGGAGATACGGTTGACGGGGGTTATCTGGGTTCCTCACCTGACAACATTACTGTCACTCATCAGGTTGTTGTGACAGCACCTGGCAGGCACTGCCAACCTATCACGTCACAGATATGAGCACAGGCGGTGACAAAAAGGAGCACTTTGAGAGCGATACATTTTTAAAAGTCATCACCGGAGAGTCTGTTGGCTTCAAAAACAGCTCTTTGGTGCTCTCGCTTTGATTCAATTCTGTGTAATTCCTTCACAACTTGAATTTCAATTAACAGAGTTATAGCCCGCAAAATGGAAGGCATTAATATTTCATCATCCAGTAAAATTACTTTTCTAGAAATGTATTAATAATTTTGATGATAATTTCATAATTTAAAGGTTTTGTCTGTTGGAAGGATCCATCTGCAGTGATTTAAGCTACTGATTAGGATAGCTGGAATGGGACGCCAGGACACACCAAGAACCTCCTACAGGGATCCACTCTGGGATGGAAAGGCTGCAGGATCCATTAGCAGTACATATCTACATTTCCCTCCAAAACGTGTTACCATGAGTGACTTCAAAGAGAAGGAAGTGAACAGCGCTACATTAAAATAAATAACATGGGGCCACTTCTAAAATTTAGGCAGTCAAGTAGGGGATATATATATATATATATATATATATATATATATATATATATATATATATATATATATATATATATTTACACAAACAGCTTGAGATAATAGAGACTGATTGGAGACCTGTGTGAAAGTACCTTCCATCCTTCAGCTGTAATGGCAAAAATTTAGATTCAGAACAGACGCAGGACCATTACCCTCTTCACAGACACACAGACTCTAATGGTGTGAGTCATTACCTCCAGGTGGTGACAGCCAGGTGGTGTGGAAAGCCACCAGATCTCCCTAACGTGTAACGGACCGAAATTTCCGTCCATTCCATCTATTAAAACAGCCACCCATGATCCACAAGGATGATAAAACTAACATGTAATAAAAGTAGACTGTAGTTTCGGCATGTTAGCTAACATCACATTTAAAGGTTGTGCCACAGCAAGATCATATTAACCCATTCTATTGGTTATAGGTGTAAATCAGAGGTTTAGATCCTTCTTTTTTAAATTAGCCTATATCTAGGTAGTAAAAAAAGAGGGAGATGGATAGATTACATAAAAAATATATGATCTAATTAATGCACGGTGATAGGCAGGCTTTTTTGGATTTTCTGTGTTTTTTGACTGTTAGGACCTACAGATCAATAGCCTGCAGCTCCCCCCGTTGCAAGACAATAAAGGAATTCTTATTCTTATCCTCTCCAGTTATTGGGCACAAATAATCTCCCTTTTGGGATTAATAAAATATTTTTTCTAAGCACCCAAAAATCCGGGATGCAAACTGTGCGTGCCAAAACTAAATGATTAAATTAAATGCTGTCCAAACCATGTCTTTCCCGTGTACTGATTCAGCTCATTGCTCATCCACCACATACACCTGGTTTAATTGCCTCCTTGGTTTAATTGCCAGATCCTCCTTGTTTGTCAGTGTAGCTCATAAATTACTTTTGATTAGTTTGGATGATTGTTGTCACCTGTTGCATCAGATACATGCTTACTGTATGCTTGTGGTTTTTGTGGGATTTCTTCTCTCACCAGAAGCATGTATTTTTCCTTGGTTCCTTTTTAGACCCGTTAATTTGCTGCACCACTCTGTCCCCCTTCCAAACTCCTTACTTCATTAGGGTCCTCACATATTAAACTATGACATTTGAATGCAGACCTCCACAGCGCAGATATGGTGTTTAAAGCGGACCCCTCAAGAAGAGTAATTTTTCCCCCCCGCTGAGAATACAATTATGAATATGATTCACTTGAAATGGCTTTTTTGTCAAGTGCCATGAGACAGCGTGTGTTTTGTATTGGCAGTAAATAAATTAACTGAATTGAAATTATTCAGCCCTGCAGAAAATAGTAGCCACCACTTACCCAAGTCCACAACTATCTGCCATGTGGGGCTAATGAACTGAGACCTTTAAATAACTTCAGTCCTAAGTGTGAAAACGCAAAGGTTACAAGCTTCCTAACAAGTGTGTTGTTTCCTTCTTCCTTTTTCTTGTTCAGTTACATCTCTGAAGGCTGTTAGGTTTCCACAGCTCCATTCATTTTACTCTACCTTTATTTCATTTTATCCAGGTAGGGAGCAGTATGGTAATAACTATGCACAGTATGAGCGCTCTGTTAAATTGTAGCTTTGATTAAGGTTTTGCAAAGAACAGAACTGGGGAGTCTGTAAATAGGCTCAATTGGCCCTAAACCCATTCTCTAGTAGCAAATTACACCTGAGCCTCATGTTGATAAGGGCTAGTTGCACCCTCGTGACTAATAACTTTCACAATGGTCTCCTACCGCAAAATAGCTTGTAATATTCTGGAAAGACCAACATCATTACAGGTTGGGCAATTGTTTCTACATATATCATATTTACAAATATCTGAGATTACCAGGTAATAAAACGTGAGTAATGACTTTATTATTCCTGCTGCGAACAGCCTGTGATGCATTATGATCCAATGACATCTTCCTCTGTTTTGCTCCCCAAAGTTGCTGATTCTAATTATATTCCATGAAGATTAAGGTAGATATTTTTCTATGGCAATTAACCAGAACATTTTTCATTTTGGGTGCATATCTTCCCAAAACAAAGCAAGTGAAGGGAATTGTGTACGATGTTCCACGGTGCAGTGCGAGATATACTATACCTGGTGTGTGATAACTTGGAAAACTCACTTTAAAAAATGGTGTGCGTATTTAACATCTGAACAATAATGTGAAGACACATGCACTTAGTTGCATTTAAAATTAGAAATACATTATTTCCCACACAGTCAGTAAGCAACAGTAAGTGGATATAGGTATATATTTGTTTAGGATTGCCTTCGACTGTTCTAATTAAACAGTTTTACTGAAACATCATTAGTTCAACTTTGTAGTCCAAGTGTTTTTAATGTTTGTTTCTATTCTCCCATGTTCTATTTTTTTCCTATATTTTATTCTTACTTGCTTTTATTCTGTTTTATTTTCCTATATTTTAATCATGTAAAGCACTTTGCATTGTCTCTGTACTGAAATGTGCTATACAAATAAATTTGCCTTGCCTTACCTTGCCTTATAACACAGACAAATGTAAGTCTTATCCTGAAATGCCACAGTTGAAAATTTAATTCTGCCTGGTTCTTATTTTACAAATACAAAAGGTTTCATCAGTCAAACTTGATTTGTAGAGCACTTGTCACACAGGGAAGTATAAGTAAAAGTGTTTTACAGAGGTTAACAACAGACTGTTTTTGATTGATGCAATTATACAAACAAAAAAAAGTATTTTAGAGGATGATGAAATGAGAAAGTACAAACCCGTAGATTTAGTAAGTAAACACCAGAAATAAATAAAAGAAAACCATTTAAAACATTTCTAAAACAAAAACCTTGTATAATGACAAACGGATGATGAGCCTTTACACATTTTTGTTATCTAAAATAGACACAAAATAAAATTAAATAAACAAAAGCAAAACTGAAAAGATTAAATTTTCAGTTTTGTGTTTATCTAGAAATTATTTTATTCACTATGTTCGGGACATTTTTCCTGATATTCTTATGAAATATTGAATCTGTAAAAAGAACAACAACAACAAAAAAACATTAAACTAACAGTTAGGCAATGGAGTAAAGAATAAAGTCTCAAAATACAAATATATGTTCCCTTTATATTTTCTCTTTACGTGTACAGACTGGGGAAAGATAAAAATTTGAGAAATTTGTAAACTCTAAAGCTATTTTATAGGGGACATATCATGCTCTTAAATCCTTCCTTTTCACATTTAATCATTCAGTTGTGGTCTATATAAAGTGGAACTGCAATGCTTTTGGTCTGAATTCCTTGTTGTTGTTGCCCCACAGCCCCTTTTTTTCTCTCTGTTACTCTTTTTGGGGAGGTCTCTTTAGATGCAAATGAGATATTTTACACCCCGCCCCCTCCAGATTGTTTATTCACTTGTAGCTTCAGCATCCTTGAGCTTGGACTACAAAATCACAGCATTAAAATAAATATGGCGCATTCGCAAAATTGGTTAGCCGGAGGTCCATGACCTTGTTAATCAGCTCTGCAGCAAACGCCGTGATTTTATTCTTCAAAAACATAATAAAACAAATTTAAAGATATGGCCCAAACAGTATATTGAGGTATCTGCACAGCACATGAAAAGTCTAAAAAGGTATGAAGGATAGCCTGTAGAAATATTTTGACAGCGGAAACAGCTGCTCAGTCATGCGAAGTAAATGTTCACTATGTCTGAACTTATTCAGCCAATGTATTTCCATCTCCAATTTTACAAATCAACTCTTTTTCGGAAAAGCCAAAAACCACTTCATTTCACCGTAAAAACTTTTTTGCGGAACTGAGGAAGTTATTTTAGAATTTTGCTGTTTTCATCAACCTTTTCTAATGCGATTCTTCAAAATGTGCAAATAAAAAAAGAAATGTTGATGGAAAACATGGCTGATGGTTACTACACCTCCGCGGACCAGTCTGTCAAACTCTTAAAGTCCGTGTATGACACCATCATCATTGGTCTGAACCAAAACAATGACATGTTCGCATAAAGATGGGAGGGGAATCGGCTGGTCCCCTTGAGAGGTCGGAACCAGTCGGAGCTTAACCTGCTCAAGACTGTGGAGATGACAGCTGACTCCCACTACATCCCCTCACCATCCTCAACAACACTGCGTCTACTATGGATCACCTCAAATTCCAAGGAACCAGCCATTCGTGGGACCAGAGCTGGTCCTCATACAAAGACACTGCTCAGAAGAAAGCTCAGTAGAGACTGTACTTCCTGCTTCAGCTCAGGAAGTACCACAGGAACTGCTGGTCATCTGCAACACTGCCACCATTCGGTCTGTTCTGTGTTCGTCCCTCACTTTGTGGTTTGGCTCATCCACAAAATAGGACAGGTCCAAACTGCAATGAACAATTAGGTCTGCAGAAAGGGTCATCAGCACTGACCTTCACTCTATCTAAGACTCGTACAGGTCTAGGTTCAGGAAAAGGGCAGCTAACATCTCTGCATACCCGAAACTGTCTTTTACCTTCAGGTCGGCACTACAGCGTTCCATTTGCATAAACAAGCCGCCACATAGACAACTTATTTCTCCAGGCCTTCTCTCTGCTGAACACAATAAACACCTTAAAAGCCTGAGCAGTCAACCACACTGTTATGAAACAAAATAAGGAAGTTTGCACGATCACATGCTCCTTTTTTCATTAAAAATTACTCTATATACACGTACATGTACATACCATTTTTATTTCCTTAAAGATTTATATATTTCTGCCGAATGTCTTAATGTCTACTATAACTGTATACTACTATACTGTAACTGTAATCTGAAACTGTAGTCAAATTAATTAACAGTAAGTCAGTAAAATTTAAGAAAATGAAGTTAACTAAGCCTCCATGTATGCTGCTCAACTTCTGAGTGACCCGAAGAACACCCAAAAGGGTAAGCTGCACATAGAACCAATACATTTATTATTTTTTAAAGCTATTATGAACTGAAGTGCAAACTGACGTAAGATGTTTTGTGGAATTAAGATACTTAAGGAATTTAAAGGCATAGTCCCTCTACAACAATAGACTGTTATCATACATACATGATACAGAACAATGGGGAAGCTATGCTCATCTGACTTAGGATTTTCTCACTTCTCGGTTGTCATTTATCAGTTGTTTGGTAGCATGGCATATTTTTGATCTAATAACATTATACCTTTCCTTGCCCTATTTGTCTCATTTAAAGTGCTTCCGATATTTTTAATCTATAAATCATGAAGCATGTGTGTGTACTGTATGTTGCTGTAAAATATAAAATCCTGAAGCTTGTTTTTCAATATATTACATTAATGTGGGAACCGAAAGACACGTTGGTGGAGGACCCAAAAGCAGGAATCCAAATTTTCCAGGCTAAACATGAAAAATGAGACCTACATGGAGCACTGTAACATGACAAGTATCAATAGGCAAATCCAGTGGGAAGTGAATGAAAGTGAGAGGATACTGGGAAGAATGCTTACGGAAGTGGTAACAGGTGAGAGTGTATAACTTATTCAAAGCAGCTGGAAGGTAGGAGGCAAAAACCAATCGTTTCGTAGAATGACTGAATGAACATAGAAGGAAAACACAGTGAACAAGGTAAATGGTAAATGATAAATTGCCTGTACTTATGTAGCACTTTATCAAGTTCTGAGGACCCCAAGGCGCTTTACAGTACATTCAGTCACTCACCAAGTCATTTACACATTCACACACCGACGGTGGTGAGCTACATTGTAGCCACAGCTGCCCTGGGGCAGACTGACAGAAGCGGGGCTGCAGTACAATCGGTGCCACCGGGCCCTCTGACCACCGGCAGCAGGCAAATCGGATGAAGTGTCTCACCCAAGGACACAACGACTGAGACGGTTGGAGGCAGGGCTCGAACTAGCTACGGTTACAAGACAAACTCCGGGCTCCTGTGCCACTGTCGCCCCTAACAACAGCTAAACACAGTCTGACTAAGCACAAGGACTGCAATATGTTGCAAAGTTAGCGTTATTACAATATCACTGTACAAAATCTTCATTGCTGTGGAGAACTTTTTTGGCTGCCATAAGTGTCAGCTAGTAATTTAAGTCCCGTCCATTCAGGCTCTCTATACCTGTATTCTGTTTAGTGATCCAAACGGTTGAATGCTACATAAAAACGTCTGAGCGTAAACAGGTGGTAAGGGGGGTCAAGCCATGAATAAATCACAACTAGATCGTTTCTTTGCCATAACAGGAACAGTAGCAGTACAAAACCAGACATATAATGAGAAGATGATAGCCGGTTTATGGCTGTCTTGACAATCTAAAATAGATGTCTGTCCAACGGTTTCAGGCAGACTTGTATTATTATTTTGCCTGTGCTGCCAATTATAATCAGAAGCTTGGCGAATATGCTGATGGTCCATTCTGAAGAATGCATAGAGCACACTACACGGTAACTTACTTTGCGTTAGCCCTGGGGAGCTGGAACTAATGCCATTTCCTTCAGCTTGCAGTGAGGTCAAAAAAAAGATCTTCATAAAATCTTCCTCGTGCAGTTATACAGGCTGAAATACAGCTACATTTAAAACGGAATTTTCTTTGATGGTTGAAGTATCCCTCGTTTACTTTCATAGCTGTCAACTTGAGTCTGGTGCCATGCACTCAGGTGCTATGAAACAGAGAGTTTAACTGCATAGGAGCCAAACATATTTTAACATGAACTGCGTTAACACTAACTAAATACTGTACAACACCAATGGCTGTATTTGAAGCTGAAAGAAAAGGAGGAAAGTAAAATTAATGAGTCTGAGTAAAAGTACAGAACGGCTTGCATAGAATGTGTCCTGTAAAGAATGCCACCAGGTCTGCTCTGGCAAATTGTCAACATGGTCAAATTCTTGAATATCTAATATTGTTATTTAGGCCACTCCCACACAATCACATGCATTCCAATGAAACTGGCAGAAATCCAGTGGTCGCATTAGTGGATGTATATTATTCAAGCTCAACCACAGTAATTAGTGAGAACAAAGCTCTGAAAGAGATAGGTTGATGCTTTCTCACCTTACATTTACAGAAAATAAGCCATCTCAGCCGTTACGAGTCAACGCAGCTCTCTTTACGCTCTTCTTTCTTCATTTATCAACACAGTGGTTAATTAATTATCCTGACCTCAGGTGTTCAGCCTCTTCCTGAACGCTCTCTTTATTTTCTTTATATTTACCAAAAAGGGTCTACACGGGACCTTTATATTAGTCAGCCTTAGGAGACACATCAGCTCAGGATGTGCAGGGGACAACCCCTTGCCAGCTCTAGTTCATGATTTTCATCCCAGTCTGTGATCAGGATATGTGAATTTGATCGCCAGATGCAGCTCAATTTATTGTAAAAGCACAATTTTTGGAAATGTATTGGATAGATTTAAACTGGTGAAAATATGATTTTTCATCTCTTCGGTAGTTACAGCAAAGGTTTGTCTCTTGAAAGGGGTTTTGGTAATCTTGTTAGTTAAAATGCGCTCAAATCAACCGGTTCTGTAGAACAGGTCTTTCAATTATTTTCTAAGTACAATTTTAAAAACCGTGTGCTTGTCCAGACATTTACATTGGTTCTGAATTAAAAAAAAACAACAACAACCATCTTCTGCATCAGATTACATCTACACAGAAGAGGCCTGTTTCCCGGCGTTTAGTGGACACACGAGCCATCCATTTACTCATGAATGTGGGCAGTAAAAGCCTTCAGAGGCAACGAACTTCACTTGGCTATAAAAGAAGCAACAGACTGAATGAAAACAGATTATCTTTGGTACAGAGTGCTAGAAAGACTCTTCAAAGCTGTTCTAGGAGCTGCACCAGTGCAGAACTGTATTCATACCCTCTTTTGGTCTCTGTACTAGAGAGAAATAAATGTGCTATTAGGATACATGGGAGTTGTCACAGGTACTTACTGCACAGATTTGGAGGACTGGGACCTGAACTTGGTGAACTCGCCTGGAGCAGTCCACTCTGTACCCAGCTGCAACAAATAAGAGAGGAAGCACAGGTCAGGGTGTGAAGGGAAAAGGAGGGGGGGGGGGAGCAAGCAGGGTTTTAAAACAGTATTAAAAATGTTAGACTACAGTTTGCAGATGTTTGAAAAAAAAACTTACATCAATATAATGAGGGGAAAGAAACACCTTTATGCTGTTGATTAAATATTTTGGTGTTTAAAGTTGGTAACTCTAAAACTCTAACAAGGCATAACGGTCATTTTATTTGGACCGTCAAAGATTCAAGAAATACCATATTGTAATATTTTCAGATTTGCACAGGACTGATAAATCAGAAAACATTAATAGTCCTCCTGTTTTTCTTTTATTATTTTTCAAAGTTAACTTGGACTCCTCCACTTATTGCTGCTCCCTTATTCAGGAGTCACAACAGCAAGTCATTACAACTTGTACAAGCAAACTTGACAGAGTTTTTACACCAGGTGCCCTTCATGTTGCAACTGGGGTTCAAACCCAGGCCCCCTGGCTTTAAGGCACAGTCTTAATCCACTACACCACAGAAGAACAAAGTACAAAGTCAGAAGTATTTGTGCTCTCTTTCCCCCTTCAGCACATTCTAAGCAGAAATTCACTCAAGAAGCAAGTGAGTGGATAATGCCAGTTCTATCCTAAATAGAAAGTTTGACTGCGTTTGTCATTTGAAATGCATTTTCAGGTCCCATTGACAATGCATGCACACAAACGTTTGACACTCACAAAAACTAAAATGGGTGCAAACGTGAAAAGAAACCTTTTCAGAAAATGTCACAATATATCGCCCATGTCAGAATGCTGTTTTCAACAAGCAGAATTACAATTTCAATTTTTAAATACGCTACAGAAAATTGAAAACAACATTAAAAGACCCCTGCTTGCTCCTTTACTTTTAACAGCAATACACCACTCAAGAATATCTGGAAAAAAGGGCCAAATGACCCAAAATGTTGGGCAGAGTTAATTAGCAGACAAGTTCTTAAGTGAGCATGCATATAAAAACTAATGGCTATAAAGAGTGAGAAAAATGAGGAAGAGGGATTCCCTGCCAATACGGACTCTGAGAAGCGTGCTCATCAGAGCAGCTGGGAATCCTTTTATGGTTGCGGAGTCAAATCAGTGCCCATTCGTTTCCTCAGCAAGCCAGCACAACTAATTAGGGCCCCTGCCGCCACTGATCCATAATGAGAGAATACAGCTAAGATCACAGCGGGCAAGCTTTCAATTGTTTGTGCTGGACACACTTCTGAAACTGGTCAGAAGACAGAGTGGCCGGCGGCGGGGACAGATCACTGCAGGCTTTCAGATTGTAAATAGCTGCTTATCCTCAAGCTGAGCCCCTCTGGGAACAGAGAAGCACACACAGTGAGTCACACCTACAACTTGCTGGCGTTTACACAACGGCACGTTTCAGTGTTATTTGCTGGCAAGAGAAAAGTGTTACCCTGGGAAAAAAAAAAACAGGCATCAATGCCTGTCCCAAACTAACCAGGCCCCTTGTGGTTTTTAAAGCCTCTGAGACTCTCTGTAAGACAGCTGGCTGGAGAAAAGAAGGCAGATACAATGTGCACTATGTGCCGTCTCCCTAAAGCCTGCAGCATGCCGCTGCTTTGGTAAATTCCAGCACCACCAGTAGTCATAAAGATTCCTGTCTAAACACAGAAGCAGGGACTATGGAGCAAAGCAAGGGTCATAATTATTGTATGTCTGAAAAAAGCTAGTTGAAACTAAAAAAAAAAAAAATAACTAACATTCTTGAGATCTGAAAAAAATCTTATTTATGATAAAAAAAGTGAAACTTAAGTTTCTTTCAGTTTGAACAAAGATTTTATTGTGTTCATTTTGATGTTTTGAAAATTAAGTTTCTGTTTTTCTTTTTCATGTTTAAATAATTTTTTCTGTTTCAAATCTTTGACCCCCATCTGACGAAGGGTGGGGGGGTTATTATTGTATTATCTACAATAATAACATTTTCCCCAAAATGTTATTATTGTAGAATAATACTTTTCCTAAAATCATACGTTGGTATGTATTATTACGGAGCCCCTAAAGGGACACCGAAGAGAAATAAAAAAATAATACTTTCTCGTGCGCACCAGATTCTTTCTCGTGCGCACCAGATAGTTTCTCGTGCGCACCACTTAGTTTCTCGTGCGCACCAGATTCTTTCTCGTGCGCACCACTTAGTTGTTGCATGATCGCATGAGTATTTCGGACAACCGTGTTCATTAGAATGGATGTAGATGAACTAATTGCGCTATATTTTTAGTTTGGGCTACCATACAAAGACATTGCTGTATTGCTTACAAAACGTCACAGTTATGTTGTGTCTGCACGTCACATAAAACGTATCCTGAAGTCCTGTGGTCTATTTCATTCCAAAAAAAGTAAAAAACAAAGCAACTGGACTTGTTTTCCGTAGTTGAAGACGTTTCGCTTCCTCTCCAGGAAGCTTTCTCAATTCAAAAAGTCTGGAGTAATGTGCAGTACCAAGCTTTATACTACTGCCTAACAAAGGCCTCGTAATGGCTTAGATAACATGCAAATTCAACAGAAACAGGTCCACCCCTTAGTAATGGGCGGTCGTTGAAGTCATTAAGGCAGCAGATTGAACCGAAACTGGTCCACTCCTCTGTAACGAGGAGTTGTTAGGGTTGTTATTGGCCTGTCTTAAAGGAACGATGTTTTGATCACCCATTTGAGGGTGAGAACAGAGGTGATGATTGGCCGGAATTAATCCTATTGCTGTATTGTAAGTTTTTGAGAGTTAGAACCTAAGGCCTCCTCCTCTGTTTAAGGTTGTTTTTTCTCTCTTAACGTAGATGGCTTCCTTCACACCCCTTTCAAACCATTTGTCTTCTTTCTCCAAAATGTGGACATTTTGGTCCTCAAAAAGAGTGTCCTTTGTACAGCAGAGTCTTGTCCTGAGGAGGTAGCTCTCCTGTGTTGAGCCATGCGTCTGTGGAGAGGTTGTTTGGTTTCTCCAATATAAAGATCAGAACATTCCTCACTGCACTGAACTGCATACACCACTCCACTCATCTTAGGTTTGGGTGTTTTGTCCTTGGGATGCACCAGCCTCTGTCTGAGGGTCCTGTTTGGTTTGAAATGTACTGGGATTTTGTGTTTGGTGAAAATCCTCTTGAGTTTTTCAGAGACTCCAGCAACATATGGGATGACGATGTTTTTGCGTTTATTCTTCTCACCATTATATTCTGCAGCAGGTCTTTTGGATTTTCTTGCTGATTTGACAAAAGCCCACTTAGGGTACCCACAGGTTTGGAGGGCATCTCTAATGTGTTTCTGTTCCTTGTGCTTCCCTTCTGTTTTAGTAGGGACATGCTCGGGCCGGTGTTGTAAGGTTCTGATGACAGAAAGTTTGTGCTCCAGTGGATGGTGTGGGTCAAAAAGAAGATATTGGTCTGTGTGGGTTTCCTATACACTTCAATGTTGAGGTTACCATCTCCTTCCATGTTCACCAAACAGTCGAGAAAAGGTAGCTTGTTGTCGTTGGCATGCTCTCGGGTAAACTTGATGTTGTTGTCCACCGAGTTGACGTTTCTTGTAAAAACTTCCACTTCTTTTAACTGGATTTTGACAAAAGTGTCATCCACATATCTAAACCGGTGGCTTGGTAGCGTTCCTCTGAAGGTTCCCAAAGCTCTCTTTTCCATTTCTTCCATGTAAGGATTTTACCTGACAACAGCCAGATGTATGTCTCGTTCCGCCTAGCTACACTCACATACATCTGGGACACCGCCGATAGAGAATGATTTCTCCAACCAATTTTATGGTCTGGCCAATCAGGACGCAGGGCTGGAGTTTCATATATGTGACGTAGTGGAGACGCGACCATGACGTGAGACTGTTTTGATAGCAATGGCGGCTCGTCGAGGAAGCAAGCGTTAGCATTAATGCTGCTATTTCTTCCGTGTTGTCCAATCTACCTAATATTGTTTCATTAAAAGAACATCAGAGAACGCCTCTGAAGGCTTTTGTTGGTGGAAACGATGTTTTCGCCCTTCTCCCGACCGGATTTGGCAAGTTTTGTTTTCCGGGGCCAGCGGACGTGCAGACGCGGACGCGCCCCGGAGCGGTTAGCGGTTAGCGCTAACCATGTTAGGAGGCCTTTAGTCCTCAACGCGGTCGGCCCGGAATCGACTCCGACCCGCGGCGCTTTGCCGCCTGTCTTCCCCCCTGTTCCTGTCAGCTTACTGTCAATAAAACGCGTGCCACTAGAGCCGCAAACACATTATTTTTTTTTATTTATTTTTTTTCCTGCGTCGCTATCATTAGCGTCACGGGTTAGCTTCGGTGTGAGTGGTTGAAATAGCACGTCAATAAAGATGACAGACAAGTGGCTTATCCAATCATATGCAAGAATTTTTGATAAGGCCCAGCCTTCTGTAAATGCAATTCCTATGGCGGAGTCCCAGATGTATGTGAGTGGAGCTAGGCGGAGCGACATGCAGCTGGCTGTTGTCAGGTTAGTAAGGATTGGCTACAATTGGTGACACTGGAGATCCCATGGCACAACCATGCTTCTGTCTGTAAAAATGATCGCTGAACTTGAAATAAGTTGTAGAAACACAAAAGTCCAGTAGGGTACAGATCTGGTCCGGGGTGAAATTAGTCCTGCTATGTGAAGTGACATCGAAAGACACCAGAGTTTCTCCTGGTGCCATCTTTAAATGTTTGACTTTGTTAGCAAAGTCCTTGGAGTTTTCTATATGATGAGGCGTGTTCCCCACCAGGGGGGCTAAAATACTAGCAAGCTGTTTAGCAATGTTATATGTTACTGAATTAATGCTGCTGACAATGGGTCTGAGTGGTGTTCCTTCCTTGTGAATTTTTGGCCATTACAAGGCCTTTGTTTTGGGCAGCAGCATAAAGCTTGGTACTGCACATTACTCCAGACTTTTTGAATTGAGAAAGCTTCCTGGAGAGGAAGCGAAAGGTCTTTAACTACGGAAAACAAGTCCAGTTGCTTTGTTTTTTACTTTTTTTGGAATGAAATAGACCACAGGACTTCAGGATACGTTTTATGTGACGTTCAGACAAAACATAACTGTGACGTCTTGCAAGCAATGCAGCAATGTCTTTGTATGGTAGCCCAAACTGAAAATATAGTGCAATTAGTTCATCTACATCCATTCTAATGAACACGGTTGTCCGAAATACTCATGCGATCATGCAACAACTAAGTGGTGCGCACGAGAAAGAGTCTAGTGCGCACGAGAAAATAAGTGGTGCACACGAGAAAATAAGTGGTGCACACGAGAAACTAAGTGGTGCGCACGAGAAACTATCTGGTGCGCACGTGAAACTAAGTGGTGCGCACGAGAAAGTATTATTTTTTTATTTCTCTTCGGTGTCCCTTTAGGGGCTCCGTATATTATAAACGGTAGCCATCTTTTTATCTTTTTTCTTTTTTTTCTTTTGCTTTCTAGTCCAATGTAAATTTGCTTTGGAGGGTGGGCATTATAAGCTTATTGCTTCTGCCAATACACCCTTTTTCAGACTGTTTTAATTTATGTTATATGGACATATACTGTCTTTCTTATATACTTGTGTGTCTGAAATAAATAAATAAATAAAACATTAAGATGTCAGGGGTGTTGAAACGTGATGGGCAGCAGACCCCACGTGGCTGAAGTGTCCGCACACGTCATGTTGCAATAATGAAACACGGGAAGTTTGAACATTTATATTGTTAAGTTTACCATTTTATATGAACTGTATTTACATTACCATTTTGGTAAAAATAATATAAAATACTGACAGATCTAACCTTTTCTGTAGGAAGTTGACATGCAAAGCTATGCAGGAAAGGATGGAAATATTACATTTTTAACATGATTGTCAGCACCACGTTAGGTCCTGGAATTTCCCACACCCACAAAGCATCTGTTGCGTTTCTTTTCAATATGGCCGCTCCTCCTGATGGACACGGAAAACAAGTAAGGTTCTGCTTTTTTTCAAAAATGCTGCCGGGTGTCACAATTTAAGCAAACCCAACGTCACTGAAATAAGGTGAGACACATGGGAGAAGTTGTTCAGTCCCTTTACATCCCTGTATAGGTATCCAGTGCATACCTATACAGGGATGTAAAAAACATTAACAGCTATCACAAACCGTTCATCACAGATGTTGCTGATAAATGTGGAACAACCAATTGATCAGGCTTAGGGTGCTTTTATTTATTTATTTTTCATATAGGACCAGGTCGATTTGGATATCATGTATATATTAACAAACAAAATCATAAACTGCTGTTTGCATTTACTTGTGTTATCTTTGTATTATATTAAAGGTTGATCGATCCTATACATTTAGGTGTGACAAAGACGCGAAAGCAGTTAAAACCTTAAAGGCGGCAAATGATCGTTTACAGCACGGTTCATAAAACTCTGGTTCAAGGGAAATGTCCTATTTTTGAACATCATGGTTACTTTGGGTTGACCATCTTTGCAATCAATAGACTACTTCGCTTTAGTTTGCAATGCTCAAACCATAAAAATACAGTTTTTCTCTCTGGGGTCTGTGGAGCAGGTGAGCAGAATGTACCAAGCTCAAGTTTTCCGATTTGGTGATTTAGCCTCAGTCTGGGATTTCGGAGGTTTATCCATGATAACATTCCTGTTAGGAAAGCTCTGAGCAAAACTTCCTTTTCGCACATGCATTACATAAAGGTCAAGCTAGTGTGTGGTGGTGACTGCCTAATGAAAGCATTGCTTCAGCACACACATCTGTAAGCATGGAAGGAAAAGGGCGCAGGTATAATTTTAGCCCTTTCAGGAACAATCATGATGCTGACAAAACCTCGCAAAATGTTAATGCACTGCTTTGTTTTCTATCGATCAGGTGACTTTTATTTAACTAAAAGCGCATCAGAAATTAATGATTTTGAGCTAAAGTTTGATGTGTGTGTCAAATTTCACCTCCTTTTGGATATGAGAAAGCTAATAAACAAGTTTCATCAACCTAAGATTGGGAAAGACCCAATACTTTGTAAAAATAGCTTTTGCCATTAGGACAACACTTGTCTTCCCATACACATTTCAAAATTGAGAGGGATCTTTGACGAATCTCCTTTAAACAATCTCTCCTGATTAGAAATAGTTCTGGATTCTTTCTTATGGTATTCTCTATTGAGCTCACAATACTGTACATGTTTTCTAGAACATTTAAGTCATTGAAATGAAATGAAAGGAAAGAAGAAGCCTGACTTCATGTTTGGTTAACCATTTGTTTGCTGATGGTTTGTTTTGAATCATTACTCTTGTGATAGACCAAATAGATTTTTTTTCCCCACACAGAAAAACAAAAACAAAAAAAAGCCCATAAGATTTTTGATCAAACTGCTCTGATATTTCAAATTGTTCATACTGCCAGGAACTCTAACAAGGTTCACAGGGCCTTTTTTGAAGGCCATTACAGATGCCATGCTAACTTAAAATTACACATTAGCTGCTTTTGCACTAAGTGATTATTTTACTCCAGAGTATTTGTTCATAAAAGCTCAGTCTTGGTCTCATTTGACTAAAGCCCACAAATCAAATTAGCTTCCCAGTGGAGTGGAGTTTAGAAAACTTCATAAATTTATCTTCATGACAGACAGAAAAGACATGGACTAGCAGGCCTCTCAAAGCACCGTTTGTTGTGGTTCCTTGGTGAACCCACAATGTCACTTTTTGTTTATCATTTTCAAAGAGTGGGCTTTGGAGATTTTTTTTACCTCTAATAATGTCATGCTGGCTGTGGGTGGTCAAAATATTAGAAGTTTTAGTTTTAAACTTTTCGTTGCACAGTCCATTGATATTGGCAAGTTTAGGCAAGCATCTATTTTCTTGGTACCTTTTTTTGACACACAAAGATCAATAAAGATCTGCCTGACTTTAATGGGATGTTTTTTTTTTGTCTTTCCTATTTTGAAGAGTTGGTAAATAAAATGAACTTTTCTGTGATGTTATTATATGGCAGGGAAACTGGAACACATGGGGAAGTAGGTAAGTGTCCCTAGACACTGATCAGCTTTAAAAGGTAAAGAATCATTAAGAAGCTTCAGCTATATATATATATTTTTTTTAAAGAACTGTAATTCACCATGTTTTTAAAGAATATCAACGACCTTTAAAAAAAACTGAAAAAGTCTATCTATGGTTGCGGTAAAACAGACCACTTTGAGGTTAGTATAGAAAACTTTAAATAGGGCCACCTCACAATAAAGTTGATTTGGAAAACAATCTATATCTATATAAATCTTGATGTATTAAAGTATGTTAAGGACATTTGCTTTACTTTTTATGGTTCTTTTATACAGGACAATCTAGTCAATTCAAATGAAGCGTGAAGTTTAGAATATTTTCCCCTCCATTAAACAAGCCTTTTCATTTATTTTAGTCTTAGAAGAAATCATCCAGCAGACACCTTAAACAGCCTGCGGCCTAGTAATCCATCACAATTGTGCTCTTGTCTGTTTTTATTGTACTCAAACGTACATTAGCAATGGTTGCTCATACCTATTTCAAATGGGACGTGATGTCCTCAGTACTTCAAGAAGAATAAAAGCAGAAACAGGCAAGCTGGTCACTGTGATGGATTGCTGGGCTTATGGATGCTTAAAGTTTTAATCTTTTGAGCATCTACTGTTTCCACACCATTGTTTTTCCTACAGGGATAAAAGGATCTGTGGCAGCTTTGATATTTCTAATGTGGACTTCCCATAAAGATATCAGAGGACCTCTGAGGTTACTTAAATAATGAATATGGTCAGTTAATATTTAGATAAAATCCTGAAACTAAGGTAAAAGTACAGATAAACCTACCTATTTCCTTTTAGAGCAATTTGTCCAATTCAGTTATAAAGCTTTGTAAATATCAAGAAAAAAAAACAGTTTTGACAAAAGCATTATATCTGGTTCAGTTTAGCTTTGATATGTCGTCCTAAGCTAAGGGAAGAAACAAGTTTAAATGGCTGAAAAGAAAAATCTTCAGATTTTTGTAAATGGACTGAACTTATAAAGAGCTTTTCCAGTCATGCTGACCACTCAAAGCACTGTACACATCTCACTCACTAACGCGCACACATTCATACACCGATACGCAGCTCGGTAGGCAACTTGTGGTTAAGTGCCTTGCCCAGGGACACATCGACATGTGACAAGGGGCAGCTGGAATCGGACCCACAACTTTCTGATTGCAAGACGACTACTCACCCCATCAAGCCACAGTTGGGCAGGTGTTTGTCTATTTGTATCCGTTTTCAGCAAGATAGATTTTATATCATATTATGAAATACTTGCATGATATGTACAGAATTTGGTGTATAAGCACATAAACAAAGATGTTTTTTTTTTTTTTAACTATCCAAACGATATAATACAGTTACTGCTGTTTAAAACTGGGTGAGAGAGACATGGATCTCATTCCATCACAGCTTTGAGGGACCAAGAGACCAGGGCCAGATCACCTAACCTCTGGACACATGAAGGGAATCAAATCTCAAAGGGATAACCTGTGATGCACGCCAGTCCAACATATGTCAGATTTAATGTTAACTGCATCAAGTCACGAGGTGGCATGAGAAGCTGTTTGCAGAGCCATTTGTACACACCGTCTTATTTATTCAAGGAACAAACCAGTACAGAGTCTGACATTTCCAGACAACTTTCTAAATACACTGTCTACATTTAGAAAGCTATGTTGATACACACAAAAAAAATAAAAAATATTTGAGGTGCGAGACCCGTATAAATGGACATCAAAGCTCTTCAAACATTTTCCACTGACTCCACTGGAGTTTCTACGGATTGAGGATTTCTCCAGTTCCACCTCCCCAGGCATCTACAGCTCCTTTTGGCGTATCTTGTGCATTTATAGTTTAAAAGTCATAATGCAGGGTAAACAGAACTTTATTCTAAATATCGGACCTTTATTGTTGAACTGCTTAATTCTCAAGTAACCACACCTCTAATGCTAGAAAGCATTCCCTCGGTAACCAGATTATTATAGCTAAAAATTCTTTCTGGCTTGGGCTTTTCATCCTTCGTAAAAGCTCAAGTGCAGAAGTCCAAGGGAAGTTTTCATAGATCTCTACCGCTGGACCGTTGGTCATTTTTGTAACCAAAGCCACTCCAGCATTCTGATCAATCGCTCAATATTGCACGGACACCGAACAAGAAATAAGTTCTGCTCAGAACGTGTGTCGAAAACCAACTATGAGAAGGCCAGACCAGGGCTGCAAGAGCAGACGAATGAAGTTTTGTTCTTGCAGCACTGCAAAAGAGAAATATTTCTCTGTTTTGGTGGAGCACGTATAGGCTTCAAGCCTTTATGGAGAAAATGTGACTAGGTTAAGACTTCAAAGAGCACAAAGAGGGTCAACTGTGGACAGAAACTACAGATAAGGAACAATTAACAGCTTTCTTTTTTCTTTCAATAGCAAGGCAAGTTTGAACCAAAACGTTACACTTCCTCATGTATATGGTAAGAGCTAGACAAAAAGACCACAACAACACATTAGCACAAAGCAAAGGGTAATGTTTAGTATGATTTATAGTCATTTATAGTAACTTTCTTCAAGTATAACACAGCAATCCCAGCCACTGAATTACTGACAACCTTTCCCCCCCTTAGTGCAAATCTTTTTATTTCACTCAATCTCTGGTCTGATTTTGTGTTGGAGCTAGCAACACATTTTGACAAAAGTAAAGCTTCATTTGTACGTGCATAGATAATACCTGAAAAATGATTACAGTCACCGTCTTAATATGCACAACTCAGTACCAACGATATGGCTCCAAGTAAGCAGGTAGAAAAGTACCAAAGATAATAGATTTACCCTTCGGTGCCCAAGCACAGTCTGTTTTATTTTTGCTTAAAATCTGCTGCATCGTAACAATGGTACAAATTCATCTCTACTAGCATGTGTTGAGATGCTCCACTGGGAGATCAGGCATTTTCAACAGACGATACGTGACCTCGACACAAAATGCTGACAGAGGTCTCCATGGAAACGTCACAGAGATGCTTCAGCTCTCATCTTTTCTCCCCGTCACAGATAAATATCTCATAGCAGCACATTCCATTTACAAGTTAGAATCGAGGATGGCAGTGCTGTGACAACTGAATTAGAAGATAATACATGTGCCATGACTCATGAAAACTAATTTATATATATATATATATATATATATATATATATATATATATATATATAGCAATGCTTATGGCGGTGCCAAATTGAATCTTACATGTTAAGGTATAAGGCTTATCGTGGACAATAATGTAATAGATGGCGCTAACATAATGTGCCCCATCAGCTTGAAGATAGTCATTCTGATAATACAAATTAAAGTTAAAAGGCTGTGAGGTATTGTGATAAAAGAAGCTACATTGAAAAGATTGACAGGACAGCAGTTTTGATTTTCTAAGAGGGTACATCCTAGAGCCTATTGAATTAATTCTTGCAGAGTGTGTTAATGTTCAAGGACACAACTTAATACTGTGCATGAGGTTCTTGTTTTAGTACTACCTTTAGGCTTTCTAAAAGAAATTGATAAAAAAAACAAAACAAAAAAAGGACAATATCTTAATAGTCTTGGGACACCTTTTTCAATCCGGAGCTCAAACATCCATTCATACAGCATATGATGGGGGAAGGAGTGGACATTTGAATTTTCACCTGTAAAACGCAGTATGTCTCCAAAGACAGAGATGGCGCCGACGCCTGTCAGTCAGCCAGCGGGCAAAATGAATGATTCCTAGCCACACCACTGCTCATCTGCCACCAGATAGGAGATTTCTCCGCCGCTAAATGTCACATCAATAGTCACTGCCAGCTAATTAATCTCAGCTCCCATGGAAGTCGCTGACATCTCACATTCTGTTGGAATACAGATGACACTATAGTAGGAACCCTACTCTTAAAACACACACGTTTGCAGTGTGAACTTTGTGCAACCTCATGCATCCTCGCCTTCTTAAACCTTTCTGGGGCATTCAATTTAAAAAAACATAATTAGTCAAGGCAGTGGCAGAACAATTTGGCAGTCATTCAGTTGCCGTCACAGCCCAACTTAAGGACAGATGGAAAAGGAAAACAGGATTTAAGCCTCTTGTGTTCTGCGTAGCGTGTTGGTGGTAAGTAATAGCCACAGTTTTGATGAAGTGGGTGTAAGATTACTAAAAAGGTCACGCTGCTCGTTATACCTCAGTTCCTGAATGATAAATGCTCATGACTGGTCAGGACCAAGAGCTATGACTACAACTGTAGAAGAACACTTGTCTATGTCTGATCTGCTGTTATCTGTATAATAGAATCAATTACACATAATTCAAAGGCATGAGTCACTCTCCAACTGAATAATAGATCTGATAATAATGTCCCTTATCATGACGGCTCTTGCTTCTTTGAAACGTTGTACTGTGAATGTGTTTGCAAAGGTATACACTCAAAAAAAACATGTTTTAAGACTCAACATTCAGAGGTTTAAGAAATTCAAGAGCTTATTCTAGTGAAAGCCTGTCTGTGAGCAATGTTAGCCACGTACCGTCAGCAAAGGCTTGTACACAGGTATTTAGATGTTACACAAAAATGTTAATATCAGACAACAATAACCTTAGCAAATACAAATGCATATCAAATGATCATTTCATTGATTAAAAGACAAAAGGTATCCTAACTAAGCTGGGCCTATGTGATAGTCATCCCTTTGGGAAATCATAAATTAACTGTAATCAACCAAATTTTTGATCAATTTCACTAGACACTGTGCCGGACTGGTGACCTGACCAGGGTGTACCCCGCCTCTCGTTCAATGACCGCTGGAGATGGGCACCAGCGGTGGCTGTTGCTGATTTGATGGTCTGGGGCTACCTCTTCAGGACCTGGAAAAATTGGCATAACTGATGTAACCATGAGCTGTGGTTTCTGGTGGAAAATCTTGAAGGAGAACACCCAAACATTTGTTTGTAACTTTAAGATCTAGCACACAGGGGCTGCAAAGCACAACAATGATCCAAAGCACACTAGCACATCTAAAGTAAGCAAAGTTTGTGTGTGACCTATTCAAATTCAGGACCAATAGAGATGTTGTAGCATGCTGGTAATGCTCAGAAACCCTTCCATGTGGCTAAAATGAAACAATTCTGCAAAGAAGAGTTGCTCAAAATTCAACCCCAACGATGTAAAATTCTCCTTGGTAATAAATAAATAGTGGAATAATTGGTAGAACTGTGAATCCAACGCCCGTGGTGCAAGGCCTAAAGGAATTCAAATTAAGGTTTTGGCATTCTGGTGCGAAGAGTCTTGCTCAGGAACTCAGAATCGGAATCTGTGAGTTTCGAATTGGGGAAACCTGCAGCATTCCCATGATGCAAGCATCCTGTTCTGACCACTAGGTCACCACTGCCCCACTTTTGATAAAAAAAAAAATAAAAAAATTGTGTCAAATTTTATAACCATCACGGCTCCCAACGAACTCAATAAGTTTTTACATTCCTACTCCTTTTTGCACAATTCTTTCATTTAGCACATTGTCTTAAATCACTTTACACAGTTAAAGTTTTTTTTCTAATCAGAGTATGTTATTATTAATAACTGCAAAGTATTATTTTTCTTATGGTGTAAAATTGCTCTTACTGTATTTTTGGACAATATAGCGCACCGGATTATAAGGCACATTAAATATTCTGCCCAAGTGTGTAATATCACTCCACACTGCAAAAAAGTGAACTAAAAGTAAGTAACATTTTCTTGAAATTAGTGTATTTTTCCTTGATTTGAGCAGCTAAATAATACTATTTGCCAATGGAATAAGATTTTTGCACTTAAATTAAGAACAATTTATCTCCATCATCTTATTTCATGTGAAGGATATCTTATTTTAGGGGTAAAAATACTCATTCCACTGGCAAATAGTCTTATTTAGCTGCTCAAATCAAGGAAAAACATACTCATTTCAATAAACTTACTTTTGGTTCCCTTTTTACAGTGCGCCCCTTTTTACAGTGCGTACACAGCTCTCCCCTGAGAGAGAGCTATTCGTCTCTGTCGGGAGGACAGAGTAGTTGGACTACACCGCCCTGTTTCTAACATAAGGTCAAAATAAACGTAACTTCTATACTGAATTAACTTATTGGGTTTATTGTTGCTAGCGCGTACTCCGGGCACGATGCCTTACATGAATGCACTTCTAGTTTAGACATTACAGTCAGGCAGTCTTGTAGACAGCTCAGGGGTCCGAACAAGTAGTAACACAGTGAACCGTAATGCTCCAAATATCCATTGAGCGGAGAGGCTTCATTGCTAAGCAAAGTCATACTTTTGAACATAATACATAAAATCGGTCAGTAAGCACAACGTTAGTCATATCAGTAAGCACAACAATAATCATATAAAAAGGCAAACCATCAATTTTTGAGAAAATTTAGGGAATTTTAAGTGTGCCTTATAGTCCAGAAAATATGGTACTTTACTGTCTCTGTTTCTCATTTTTTGTTTTTATATTTTCATACCTTTGTATGAACCTACATGCTTTCATTTGCCTTTCACTTTGCAGTTGGTACACCTTTTCCCCCCACTCTGGGACAATAAAGGACATTTCTTTTTATTTTTGTGGCACGGGTGGCCTTTTATTAGAAAGTGGAGTGAAAGCAAATAGGATTGAGAAAGAGGGTGAAGACATGCAGCAAAGAGCACAGCCCGACAGTCGAACCCGAGGTGTCGAGGACTGAGGCCTCCGTACATGGGTCACGCGCACAACCTTTGTGCCACCGCCGTGCCAAATTTCTGCAACTACTCTAAAACAATTCTGGAAAGAAGAGTGGGCCAAAATTCCCCCATAATGAGGTGAAGTTTTTTCATCGCTCCAAAAAATCTCAAACATTTCACGACAGAATGCAGCACAGTTGAATGCTCACCTGTCCTACGTAAACTAGCAGCCTGGCATTGAGAGGACTCTCATCAGGGCTCAACCAGAACTCTGAGTTATCATCAGATGAGACGGAGAACTGGAAATCACCTGGAGGGAGAAGAACACGATCAAAGTGGGTGTTAGGGGAAAAATATCTGGATGATCCTCGATTAGTACACAACAAAATCAGACTTAACCAGAATTTTTTAAATAGGCTATCATGTGTAAGAATAAACGTATAATATGTTGCCCACACTGCCTGTGGCCTTAGTGAGACATGATATATTTGGTAAAAAAAAAATCATACAGAAAGTTTTACTACAGCCAGACTTTGAATGTAATAATGCCATGCTACTGAAAGAAAAGGCACAGTCCAGTAAAGATCCAAAACAAGAAAAAAAAGAAAGAAAAAAAAACAACAACTAGCAGACCAGTTAGTGAACAGATTCCAATTTTTGTTTGTTTAAAAGTGGAGTGTTTAGGATTATGGTCAAGCTGCTAGCATTGTTAGTTAAGCTTATATAAAACCAGCTTATTTTTTGCTGCTGCAAACCTTGACCTTTTGCCTAACTCTCTGGGGTATTTTGGCCGCTGCCTGAGAATATTTTCTCTGCGCTGTCCTTTTATTTTCCCTTTTAGATCCATTCGATCAGCTCCAGACTGAAACTAAGGTTAAGTGTCACAGCTGCTGCACTTAAAGCCGAAGCCAAAGCGCAGAGTTTCTCAAACGGAGGAAAAAGAATTCCCCCCTCGATGAACTCAAGAGTTTTGCCTATTTCCTTCCAAAGTCAAATTTACCAAGCATGGCTGCTTAGCATAGCATTAACTTAATGATTCCTTTTACACGTCCAACGGAGGGTTTTTTTTCCACTGCTCTCTTGTAGCTTCAAATAAACGCAAAATCAAACATGCTGCTAGAACAGATCAAAACACGGGAATGCTCTTAACGTCTGAGTTTAACTGCTGTGAATCATTTTTCATCCACCAATAGGGTGCGATTAACTCAGAATGAAGCTCTTTAACATTTACGGAGATGACAGTTGTTTTTGGAGTGAGGATGAATTTGTTTTTTACCAGTTCTTTTGTGTTTACATACAGTCATGTTTCTTTCATGACGGACATTCCCAGGCAGCGGTGTACACGCAGAAAGGATTAATCCGCATCTTGTAAATCCATCGCAATGGAGTTTGTATTTAATGCGGCAGTGTTGTTAAATCAAATTTACGCAAGGTTCTCTGTAGTACTATTAGACACGTCGTTATAGTATTAAGGAATTCTCCAAAGAGATCTAGATCAAAGTTCCCCAACAGACGTTACCCGTTTAAATCTACTTAGTCATATTTTGTTTGCGCCTGTCTCACGCAGGAGCTAAATGATAAAGGTGAGGGGCCCTTGTTAGAGCTCAAACTGTGAGGCAGAGAACATCGTGACCTTCACACAATCAGCTCAATCGAGGCATACTACTAGCGAAGGCCATATGAGAGTCCAAAATGAATGCTAATCTAATTAATAGCTTCAGTTCGGCAATTTGTGTAAGGGCACTTGGACATTTGGGGTTTTCAGTTCCCATAGCAACTGGGTTTCAGGGCAGGACCATAAGGGGACCGCAGCGAGATTTAGATGAGAGATTGTGGAATTGAGCCAAGATGAAAATGTGAATATCCTCTACATTAGTGGCTTGAAGGTATTCTGATTAAGAGGGCTGAGGAAATTGCCTGCTCTGATAAAGAACACAAGCTTCAAGGCTCTCAGCCTTATATGAGGGGAAAAGGAGCTAGTTACCGTCTTTGTAAGGGTGAAGGAAACCAAATATTCTCAAGCCGTAGTTCTTCCACTTTGGAGCCACCGCTAGCTTCTTCACTGTGGTTCTTGTCTGCAGGAAAAACAGACATTTAATGAAAGCAGATGTAGAGGTTCAGAAAGGATTGCAAACTGAAAACCAGCTAGCTGAAAGCTTTAACTCTTTTCTTGTTACTGTGTTTTGATTGTCTTATCGAGAGAGAGAAAAAATACATACGTAATAGACTCAATCTAAGAGTGACTTTTGAGTCCATGGAGATGAGTACCTTTATGAGAAGGAAACCAAAACGATCAAGTGTTTCTGTTACCTGATAATTATGGTGAAACTCTGCTTGCAAAGTGCTGCCATACATGGATGAAATTAAATAAAGGTGAACAGATGAGAAAAAATCCCATTTCCAGTAGGTTTTGGGGGAAGGATTAAAACGTTCATCTTACTCCATCGTTTAGGTGCCTCAGTAGCCTCTATAACAAGAGCTGTGCAATGTTTCTAGTAACTCATTGTTCACTCTTGTCCTTTTCAGCACACCATTATCTTTGGATGACACCAAAAGCATTGTTCTTTTTCCATTTATACTGATATATATATATATATATATATATATATATATATATATATATATATATATATATATATATATATATATATATATATATATATATATATATATATATATATATAGTATGTCCATCATATGTAACATCCCAGCGGTTCATATCGTTCACAAAAGGGACTAATAGCCTTCTTGAACTCTGATACAAACTTGCATGCTTTAGTGTAAAAGTTTTTTTTTAAATCCTGTAAATACTAGGTCTGTTGTCATGTTATCCATGTACATCCTAAGCCCGTGTCTGCCTTAAAGGAAATTTCACCAAGGTAACACATGGTGACAGTGAATGATTCTTGATTCTATGGTGCAATAATCACTGTAAACCACATCATGCCTCATGAGATGAACGGACAGTACATAACAGGCATGTTTGTGCTGGAGGAACAACAAGTCTATTTAAGCACTTTACATTTATTGTCCCTACTTTCACTACACCCCTCAAATGATGATTATGGTGATGATTTCCCTCTAAATGATTCGATTTTACAGGCTCACACATTTACATTTCACACTCAGTCAAGGGCAACAGCTGCCACTACTGGTTTGGTGACATTTATGTTCACATTTTTAATACTTACATGAGGATAGAGAGGGAAGTGAAGGTTCTTTCTGAGCTGGGCTATAGAGGAGCCACACCAGTCCTCAAACACATGTAGGTTGGCCTGGCCCTTATACTGCAAACACACAAAGAGGAGAGAGCTTAGCACACACAGCAACAACATTTTATGCTATTAAACACGAGATTTGCTTTAGTGTGTCAGCCGTTGGGGCCTGTGCTTGATGATGTGATTATTAAGCGGCTGCATTTTGCCCAGTACAGCTCAGAACCTGGCAAAAATATTTAGCAACCTTGAACTATTTCACTTTTTTTATGTTAAAACACCCCACTTCAATGTATTCTACTGGAATTTTATGTTGTAGACCGGCTCTAAGTACTGAATAGATTGTGAGGCGAAGGAAATATCCCTAAACAAAATTAAGCGTCAGAAGTCACATAACTAGTAGTGTCCATTTCTGGAATTCAATCCCGGCAGCTATGTTTTTCCATCTTAACAGATGTATTCTAATCATAAAATTTTGATAACTTACTGATGGAAGTATCTTGCCACTTTCGTGTGTATTGTATTTACAGTTATTGTACTTTTTTTTTAATGGTACCCCAAGTGACTAGAGATGAAACCTAGCCTCCCCAGCTCAGGCTGGAAAACCTTTCGACTGGACAAATACTAGTTAAACCAAGGAGTAGCAAAAGGAATTGTTGAAAGAAAGCAATAATAGCTAAGATTATTATGCCAGAAACCCTGTGGGTTAGTCAGCCAGCATGTGGAAGGTGCTCTACTCTGATAATAACAAAACTGAACATTAAAGCCTGAATCAAACAGTTAATCTGTGGACAAATAGAAACATTGTGCATCATCCAGCTGATTACAGCATCATCACAGCGAACCATGGTGGCAACAATATACTGGGGATGCTTTTCTTTACTCGGGGCAGGGAAGCTGGTCAGAGTTGATAGGAAGGTGGCTGGACCTAAAAGGGAATCCTGAAAGGAAACCTGTCAGAGACTGCAGGAGACTTGAAATGGGGCAGAGGTTCCCCTTCCAGGAGGGCAACAATCCTTAATGAACAACCGGAGCTACAGTATATTAGTAAGGATCGTAAGCCTATTCATGCTTAAAAATGGTCATTTGTCAGCTATTGTCTGCAGACACTCTTAATTCAATCTGACAGTGCTTTAGTGAGAAGAATGAGCAAAAAGGTTGTTAGCCAGATGTGTGAAGCTGGAAAGTGCTTAGACTTGTAGCTGTAACTGCAGTAAAACGTGGTTCTACAAAGCATCGGGGTTCAGCACAAACTCGTGTTACATTTTCAGAATTTATTTGTTAAAAAAATATATTAAAAACAAGTAATTTTCCTTCAATTTCAAAATGATGTGCCGGTCTCAAAAAAAAACACACTGAGGTATTTTCCCCTGTAATGCTAAAAAACATTAAAAAGTTTAAGAGGCTGGACTATTTAAAAAAAAAAAAAAAGAATACTTGATTGAATAATGCAGCCTCTGGTCTCCAGTGTTGGTGCTGTCCTGAATAACATAACAAGGTGATGGAGGGCTCATGAGGAGCTTTAGGAGGGAACGTGAACCGAGAGAGTCTGGAGCAGTTTGTCAAAGGTCATCCCCGGCCCACACTCTGACATTTGTCTGAATTACAGAGGGAAATCACAGGACACGGCAAGGACAGATGGTGAAACCAGTCTGCTTTGGGGTTCAGTTTCCTCTGGCGCACACAAAGGTCGACTCATCCAAAAAAAAAAAAACATAAATAAATAAAATAACAATAGAAAATTTGGAAACAATTGATTAGGTAGGGAAGGCTTTCGTTTTCACCCATTATTACTTTTACTGACATGCTAAGTTCAACCAAGGTGCCACTCAATGTTGTGACATGTTTCAACAACCTGCAAAGTTTTTGTTTTTATACTTGATGATCAACACACTTGTGCACAATGTCCACACATATGGCATCCTGTTAATGTGTGACAACAGACTCAGCGGGCTGCCTCTGTACTGCTGCCACAGACGTTTAGAACATCACACAGAGCTTGAACAGAAAGCTGGCTCTCATCCGGAAACAACAATAGAACGGCACAGTGAGGTGCTCTGGCAGATCAAAGCTAAAGCTGGCATCCCTACTTTGGCAACCTTTCAATTGAAAGAAGTCTTTTTTGAGTGTGCCGATAGCTAGAGAGTCAACAAGTGTGAAGTTGTCAAATCAATCAGTCAGGAGACCAGAAGACACTGCCCGACACTAAGGAGGAAAAAAATTGAAGTAGTTGCCATGACTTATGATTAGGAGTCTGCATTGGCAATAAACATTGAGTTATAACTAGGTATTAGCTAATACTTTTTCTCGTCTGACATAGTAGAGAATAACTTATCTTGATCCATGTTACTTTCTGTATTTACTGCAGGATTAATAAGAAATTTTAGGATTTATTTGTATTTGTTTCTTCACAGTCAGACATTTACATAAAATAAGATGCTGGTGTCTTTGCTTTGTAAGCTTCTGATGAACCAATTCACTCCATTTGAGTTAAATGGGGACAAACCTGTGGATGGATTAAAAGGCAACAGCTCTGCTTCCTTAGTGTAAAACCAGATGCTTCAAGGCGCCACACTCATCTGTTCAAACCCTTATATACACCAGTACAGACAGTGTGGAAATCTCCTGCCATCTTACTGTGCACGGTGGGTTATGTGTCCGAGGATAAAAATGTTTGGAGTGATATGTGCCTATCAACCGTAGAACAGCGGCAAATGACCTTGTAAAGATGTTGCTTAAAACTGGTAACAGGGCATCACTATTCATTCTGAATCTTGATGGATTGCAGGTTCCCTCAACTAGGGAGAAGCCATTCTCGAAAAGTAATTTAAAAAAGAAAACAGTACTGTAGTCTTAAATATGGGGTATTTTGGCCATAATGACCAATCTTACAACCAAGGGCAAAAAGGGGGAAATTTGTGATGCTGAAAAAAACATCTCAAATGTGAAGTACGGGGGCGGCCGCATTATGTTGTGGGGTGCAGGAGAAAGTGGGTAACATTGCTCAATAGATGGAATAGTATGGGGAAACGCTAAAGCATGATCTCAAGACATCAGCCAGGAAGTTAAAGCTTGGTCACAAATGGGTCTTCCGAATGCACAATGACCCTAAGCATACCTCTAAATTTGTTATAAAGGACAAAAAGGTCCTTGTCTTGGAGGGGACATCAAAAAGCAATGATCACAGTCGCATGGAAAATGTGACTAAATTAGACTCAGTTTAGCAAGAGGTATGAGCCAACATTTCAGGAAACTGCTGTGAGAAGTTTGTGGAAGGTAGCAGAAAACAAGGGAAAAGCTAAACTAAACTTGCACTTATTACTCTGGCAATCAACAACTAGAAATGTAATCCTGTCGAGCTGTGCCCACATCTACGCTTTAAAGGAGAAAGACGTTGACAGAGAGCGCCCCGCTCCCCAAGTGTCACGCAGGCATTTCAACAGATGGCCTGACACAAAGAGGTTCTCCTTGTCTCTCTTGTAATGCCGCTCAAAAATAAATTAATGAATAAATAAATAAATAAAACAGCCCTTGCACGCTGACAGCTAAAGATCAATTACAGCAGATGAATTAACCATGAGAGGCTATTGTTTTGAAAACATGTCATTAGAGACATGACTTTAATTTACGCTTATGTGTGTGTATATATATATATATATATATATATATATATATATATATATATATATATATATACATATACACACACACACATTGTTACTGCTTATCTGGAGTTTCTAGTAGAATTAAATTAAAAAACAAAAAGAGGGCAGAGGGCAGAGGGCAGAATGTAGGCGGTAGACAGAATCAAAGAGAAAAAAGGCAGGAAGCCTAGAAATTTAACAGGAACGCTTGATGTCTAAAAACAGGATAGAAGAGGGGACGGATGGTGCAAGGTTAGAAGGATTTAGCAGGCAGTCCTTATGCAAATATGCCTTGTGTGAAGCTTTTAATACATCTCATGGGTTTTAAAAACAAACCCTCTTTTGGCCTGGCCCCTTCTCGCCGCTCCTCTTGTCAAACAGAAATAAGCGGGCAGCTTGAAAGTCTCCAACATTCATTTAAGCACACGTCAGTGTAGCCCTGGAGCTACTGGCTGTAAATTCAGCTACCTGCTGGTGGGCACTTGTGTATAATGGGCTCACTTTGCAGGCAACAGCAGGTAAGAGTGATTTTGGTGTTTTCAGCATAAATCAGAGAGAATTATGCTGAAATGCCTTTTTCTTCACCCATTGTAATGGCAACTTAACCATCTTCCTTGACGCTGTTGATTTGTCCTTGCTTCTTCGAAGAAGAATATTTGATCCATTTTTTTTTTTTTTTGTATTATATCCCTTAATATAAGGGCCTTTAATCCCAGTATCCCTAACCCAGTCCTGTACTGTCTTGGCTTTCCACTTGCTTTTATTTTTCTGCACCCATCTCTCCATGAGCTGCCAAATGCTGTCAGTTTCTCACTTCTGTATTTAGTCTTACTGAGGTCAGCTTGTCAGTTTACCTCCTCTGCTTTTATAATGTCTTCATCCTAATTCTTTAGGGACATAATACTGGTATTGCAATGAATAGTAGGTTACATGTGATAGTTTTTTTAAAATCAGGTCCGAGTGAGAGATGCATTGAGAAATCGACTGGTTACCAGAATAAGTTGATTCTTTGCTTATAACCGATATAGTCAGTTATAAATGTAAAAATCTTTTTCTGATCAGTGAACGCACCATAAAACTACCAGACAGCACTGCCACCAGCACTCTTCTGTGTGAACGCTATTACTAAGGGAACAAGACCCAACAGCAATTTTCAGCAAGGTTATCAAATTGAAGTCGGAGAAAGCCTTGAGATGTAAGGAGCTGTTAAAAAAACACAACTGTATTTTCTGCAAAATATAAAGATTCATTCAAGGCTCAGTACAACTGCGAGGGAGAGAGAGATTTTCAGCAGACGACAGAGATGTTGAAGAACAAACTTGCTCTGTTTGCTCCCTCGCCGTCTTTTGAGCCTTCAGCCTGGTTGTCATGGAACATGGTGGATTTGAAAATGTGGGTAAAGCATTTCAGAGACAATCGATATAGAATATTGGACAAAGATTTCAAAATATGCATCTACCATTTAGCAAACTGACAATGCCGGTCATTTTTCACGTGTCCTTTTGAGTATAGAGTACCTAAAAAAAAAAATTAAAAAAAAAAGGGTATGCGGCCCTTCTGGAAGAATTTCATCAAATGTCTTTGGACTCATTCTGTTCAGTCCTTGCACCTGACTAACAAAATATCATGTATCCTACGGTTATGAAAATGGCTAACTTGGACAACTCAAGGACAAAAGAAGCCTTGGGATTTTGAAATAAAGAAAAAGCTTCAAAAACAAGACCATGATCACCATCTTTGTTCTCACTTCTATATTTGTGTGAACTTGTCTCACCACCACAACTCTCTAGTTTCCGCTCTCCGTCATCCATCTGGTCTCACCATTAACCAGCATGCAAACAGAATTTTCATGTGCATTATTATCTTCTCCTTCCTCCAGGAGCCTTTTCTCATGTTTCTGAAAATCTGGCGCAGCCTTCTGCACTCCTGCTGGCACTGAGGTACAGACAAATGGTGGCTCTGCGCATCCACAGATGAGCCATAACACCAGCTGACAACATTAATCCCAGCAGAAAAAGAAACGAGGAACATGACATTTCAGGTAATAGCTAATAGGATGTATGTCTTTAATTCTTTAAATACAGAGAGTTAGCATTTTTACAGTGGAGTCAAAACTTTTATTTTATAAAACTTTTGAAAAAAGTAAAAATAAACAGAATCTAATTTCTTAAGAAATAAAGGAATGTGCAAAAAACTGAAAAAACACAAAATTCTTCACCAGAATTTCTTGTAACCTTGTACATTGGGTCTGATGAATATTTTCTCCTGGCTTTCAGAGGGTTCTGTTAGGTTTGAGGCTGTGTTTTCACTTTTCTGTAGTCCAGCACTTATATATACATACATGAATGCCATCCAGATTTATTAAGCCGTACTATTAAGCCGTACTATGCAGCTGAAGAAGCCAGCATTAAAAAGTGCTGCTTGCAAGGTGAAACATTGTTCCTGATGTCACTGAAAGAAACATTTGTCATCAACTTTCTGAAGCATGTCTGGAGCCACATTGAAACAAAGTAAACATGCTAGCATTAGCATAGCAACAAAGCAAACGAAAACTAAAACATGTCGGCAGGAGCAAGACGGAAGCTTACTGAAGACTGCAGCTGCGCTAGGGTTAGCTGTACATTTAGAAATAAATGATAAAGCTTTGTGCTTAAATTGATGCACAGTCAGAACATTATAGCTACTGCCGTACTGGAGCAGCATGTTGAGGCTAACCAGCAGAAACTCTGGTTGGGGCAAAATCTTTGTTGCTGTCAGGAAAAGAAAGAAGAATATGATAATCTGCAGGGAATGTCCAAGTTGAATGAGTAGTAAACGTGATTAAACGTGTTGTATTATTTTACTCCAATTTAAAGCTACTTCGATTTTAGGCATATACTGTACATGACATTGATTTAATTACATTTAATGACAGACTGGGCTGGGACTCGATGTCAGAACCAGATACAAAAATTCCTGATGGGGGGAAATCTGTTGAGACATTTTCTGTGACCTAATGATGTGGTTTAAAGCTGACGCTCTGGCTTCAGAAAGCAAACAGTTATTTTTTCTAGAACCACCAAATAACTACTTTTAGCACAAGGTGCAGTTTAGCACTGGAACACTTTTGGTAGAAAAAAAATCTCAAAGAGCTCTACACTAAAAACTTTCAAAACACTAACAGTAGAGAAAAAATATTTCCCTAAAGGAAAGACTTTCATATACTGTCCTAACCTGAGCTCTTTGGCTTGTCAGCCTTCTACATCTTCTTTTTTTAACTACATATTGCATATAAGCTCTCATGGTACCAAGGACTGGACTGCACTAAAAATGAGCAGGGAAGCACACAATGTCCAAAGTAAAATCAAGACCGCCTAAGATTTTAAGAAAGTCTGGCTTTTTTTAAAAAAAATAAGCATCTAAATAAAAAATTAATAAGCTCGGTAAAAAACATTTGTAGAAAACTGAATATCTGAATAGAGAGTCTTAACATTTAATCAGAAAACATAAAGTCCAAAAAAGGACAAGAGGCACACTGGATTTAGTTAGATGTTTATGGGATAATATAAACGGACTATGCACTTTCTTACAGAAACGGGAAGACAAATTTCAGCTTTATCAGCCACATTAGCATGGATTTGTATAATCCACCCTCTTTCTCATGACCAATTCTGTTCCATAACGCCAAGGTCGTAACATAAAGAAGGTTAAGACTGCTGCATTAGATACCTCTCATTGTGAAATATGGGACATGTTTCTCTCATTTCTGGTGGAAAAAAAAAGAGAATGAATCATATTTTTTTGGACATGGAGCCTTTTGGATAGACAGACAGAACAGTGAAGATATAAAATCTTCACACCTCCTCACACCTCACATTAAGTTAGCAAGAGGAGGGAATAAGAGACCAAAAACATGAGTTCCCACCTCTGGTTTTGTTACCGCATGTAGGATTGAAGAGACAAAAGTGACTGTTTGCTTCTACATGAGTCATAAGTCTGAGTTGAGCTGCAAAAATCCGTCTCACTTCCCTACTAAGTGGGGAAAAACAGGTTGTCCACATTCTGTCAAGCTGTCATCAGAAAAAAAGGATTAAATAAAACTCTCCTTTGCAATAGCTGTCACAGAACAGAGATGCCTCTCAACCCATTCACTGATATCTACCTCCAATCTATCCTCTTCAACCTGATTTGGTTTAATATTTGAAATGTTTCACAGCTTTATTCAATGGATATACTTCAGCGCTAAACCCGTTACTTTAACAACGCAATCTATTTTTTTTTAACATACCTTTTTCTCTGCTTCTCACTAAATAAAATGGTTTAATTTGCTAAACTCCTGTATGGAGTGACTGAAAACGACCGTTTCACCTTTGTCTGTGGCTACTGTTTGTTTAAAAAGCCAGCAGCTTGCACTCTAATCTTCATCTCATTTCAGCGTTCATGACATGTCGGTGTCCTTGATCAACTGCACACAGCAGAATATCAACACTAATCCTCAGTCACCTCTGGACGAGCTCACTGGTAGGGGTGGGGGATTCCAAGAGAGTCACCAAAGAAGAGATACAATACGGGGAAAAATAAAAGATGCTTCCAACTTTAAATAATTGAAAAACAAATAACCATTCGGCTTTTATTTTGTTGATATCTGATGTCAGTGTAACAACCTCTCCCAGTCTTTGACAGCTGGTATACAACTCCATTCTGCCTCAGCCAGACTGAGTCTCTGTCTTTGATAGTGCCAGCTGAGTGCTCCCTCAGTCCTTCACCATCCTGGCTGTGCATCAAAAACATGGGAATGCTGGTAATTAGGACAGATAGCTTGTGAAGGCAGAGGAAGTTGATTTTTTGACTAACTTGGCCTTGGCTTATCATTGCATCTGAGCTAAATTAACATTTTGGGCAAGGTTTGAATTAGAATATTTGACCCAACTGTGCTGGAGGCTCATGGTTTTTTTTTTATTTTTTTTTTAAACAGAACAGGTAAAAACATGCCTTTAAAAGTAATATGCAAAAAGGAAGACACACCAACCATCAGTTCTTATTTTAGCACCTATTTCTTATAAAGAACAGACTCAGATGAGCAATTCGACTAGTGCAACGTCTTAATCATTTCCCTTTTCAGCTTTTCTTCTGCTGAACAACAGGTCAGTAGCTATGTTTACATGCACAAAATTTCATGATTGGATCAAAATGTATTCGGATTAAATCATCGGAGTGTACGTTTATATGGGCACAAAATCAATTAATCCGATCATAATAGGCATGTATATTCACCTGGCTTTATTCAGAATAGAACCACTGATATGCGCAGTTATCAAATTCCCCTAAAAAACAAAAACACACACAGAAAAATAAGTACTTCTGTCTTTCCCAGCGCCCGGGCTGGACTTGAATGATGTTCTAATTACGGTTGAAACATTACTGAGTAAGCAACAATTTTGAGCTCTGTTATTTTTTTGAACAGAAAGGTTGCATCGAGAGCCCTGACAGTTTTGCTTCCCAATGTATTTCCGCCACTCACCAATGCAGAAATACGTCACATTTACATCAGGCACACATACTCGGGTCAGTCTGCCACATTCGGAATAACTTTTATAGCATTTACATCCAAATTGATCATCAATCAGCATAAACCACCCCTCTGATTCAGTTTACAATTTCATTCCGATTGACCTTAATCTGATCATCATATTCTGATTGGCTGGTTTACTTGACGCATTTTTATTTGGATCGGCCATTGATTGCGATTACTTTTGTCCATGTAAACATAGCTGTCGTCTGATTTGATGAGCAAGTTTGGGTTCATCTCAGCTGTTGTACAGCTTGCTATTTCCAAGGGTTCTAGATGCTCTGGCTGCAAAACAAGCCCAGATCATCAGTCTTTCACCACCACACTTCATTGTTTGAGGCAAGCTGATATGCTGTACTTGGTACTGTCCAAACATTTTGCTTGTGCCTTATGGCTGAACATGTCATCCATTGGACATAGTTACCAAAGTGTTTTGGTTTGTTTAGATCTAACCAAGCAAACCTAAGCTCTGCTACCCTTTTCTCAATGTAGCGAGGCACATATTTTTAAGCCTAGGCGTAAATGTAGACAGGGTGTCCGCCTCACAGATCAAAACTGGGAGTTTGTTCCGCACGACAGGAGCCTGATAAGTAAAGGATCTGCCTCCCATTCTACTTTTAGAGTCTCTAGGAATCACCAGTAGCCCTGCAGTCTGAGAGTGAAGTGCTCTGTTAGGAAAATATGAGGTCATCAGATCAATAGAGGTGTTCCCTGGATGTTCATTTATGTCTGTTAAGAAATTCTTTTACTGGAAGAGAAGTTGTCACTCCTTTATTCTATATGTGTGCACAGTTTGCTGTTAGAAGAATGCCAGTGTTCAAATCACCAATATTGTCCTAATTAGTGCTGTCAGTTAAACGCGTTATTAACGGCGTTAACGTAAACCCATTTTAACGCCGACAATTTTTTTGTCACCATTAATCGCGCGTCAAAACACACACACCGTTCCCTAATGTTTATCCCCCCCGCCGCGCTCTCCGGACTGTGTTTCTTTTACCCTCTGCGCTTTCCGTAGTTTCAAGAGTGCTAGAAAACTGTAGCAAAACAGACCCGCGCTGTTGCCAAAGACTGTTTATTTCATGCGACTTTGGGCTTCTTTTTTCTAAAAGCGCTTCTAAATTTCATGAGTCACGGGTTGCGTTTTTTTTGGGCAGGTTTCTGAAAGTGAAATCGCTTATTTGGGCTCTAAAATAAGTGACGAAATAGGGGTTATTATGAGACCTGGCTGCACTACATTTGAGTGTATCCAGCTGAAATATCCCTCCGCCATAGGAGCCGTCGGTAGTAAAGGCAGACAGAGCAACTCTGCTCATATTTTCTGCAGTTTACGGTGCAATAACCGGTGATAACTGCTGAAAGTAGATTACACGGTGCAGATCACCATTTTAAGCAGAGATTGGTTCTGAAGATGAGTTTTTACACGTTGATAACAGAAACCCCAACCCATAAACCGTACTTTAATGCTTATTAATTTGTTGTCTCTGTATTTGACAAACCAAGGATGAATGACGTTGCCAAACGAAGTACCTGGAGTTACTAATCAGTTCCTAAACAGTCTCTTTCAAGGGTATTAAGCTCCTGGCCCAGTTGCAAGCAAAGACTGGAATGACCTGGAAATTTAAAACCTTATTCCAGGCTTAAACTCTATGAATATGGATAGAAACAGCAAGCAAAAATATTCAAAGAAATTATTGTTGTTGGTGTGAAAGCTCAGAATTAGATGTGTGAGAGAGAGAGAGTGAAGAAATGAACAAAACTTATGACTTTATTGAAATGTACAATTTTTATTAATTTATATGTTTATGCATAATACCATGTCTATCTTTGTTTAAGAGGCAAAAAAAATATATCGGCATGAAAACAGGTATTTATTTACACATTTGTTTACACACTGTGTAAACATCAGGGCGTCATGATTAGTCATTTAGCCATTATAGTCCAGAGTTTAACATTTGGCACCAGGATGTTTTCATTCCAATTCTGAAAAGTGCTTGAAAAATAACAAAATAAAAATATTTTTTGTACAAGCATGTATTTTATTAGTGTCATTTATTGCAAAATTGCATATTAAAATGCCCAAACAGGCTATTACACTTTCAGAAATAAAAGGATAAAATATGCGATTAATTTGCGATTAATCTCGAGTCAACTATCGACATTATGCGATTAATCGCGATTAAAATTTTTAATCGTTTGACAGCCCTAGTCCTAATATCAGCTGTTTGGACTGATATTCACCGGACAATACCTAACAGACCAGGAGCAGAAAAAAAGGCATGCAATAGGTTGTTGGAAAGGTGTGACTCTCTAGTTTCCAAGGATACGAGTCATGAGGGACTGAGCTTAAAGCTATTTTTGTTGTCATCTTTCCTCAAAGAGTGCGCCATGTTTGACTGACCTTTAAAACCTTTAAAACTGACTACTGTAAAACCGACAGTACTTGTGAAAAAAAAATAGCTACTTGTTTTAGAAACATTAAAGCTTCCTCCTTCGAGAGATTTAGGAAAAAAATATGGACCGTGCTTGACGACTTTTAGAGAAAGTGAAAAACGGCGTCGCTCTCTCTGCCGGGAATCAGGTCGGTCAGACTTAAATTCAACTTTGTAGAAAGTCTAACTCCTTCCAAACAAAGTTTAAAGAAATTAGAGGTGCCTTAAAACCATTGCACAATAATGAATGCTGTGTTATTGTTTGCATTGTCAAGGGTCTCATTTATAAAACTTTGTGTGTAATCCATACTAAAAGGGTATCTACGGCAAGAAAAAAACGGTGTACGCAAAAAATAAAAATAAAAAATCCGATTTAAAAAACCATGCGCACACACACCAGCACGCAATTTCCCTTTATAGATCACAGCTGTATTTGACTGTTTGTGTACCAGGTTCTGCTCTCTATATGCCCAGATTCAACCGTTAATGATCAACGCAAAGCACCTCATGAATGGTAATGTATATTATATTGATTGTTTTTTTCATCATGGTCAAATAGTAACCATGGAAAAAAGGCGAAGCAACTGTGAGAAAAATTCAGAGAGAAGTTGATTAAATGTGAAAATCAGAGGCAAAAGCACATATGATGCCCACATTAAAATAAGTTGTTAAAAAGTAAACAAGGCTGTGTTCCTTGTTGAAATTCCCCCGTGCCTGCGCATCCAGATGGACATTCAGAGGAGGGAGGGAGATCAGGAGAAATGAGAGGTTTCCTCCACGATTATTAACCCCCCCAAAAAAACAGAAAAACTCCAAAAAGCATTTCAGGAAGCCGATGGACACTGAGCGGTGCCTGGGTGTGAGCGGTGAGCGCACCTCCTTTGCTCTCTGGGCAAGGCAAGGCAAGGCAAGGCAAATTTATTTATATAGCACAATTCAGTACAAGACAATACAAAGTGCTTTACATGATTAAGATATAGCTAAATAATAAAATGTAGATAGAAAATAGAATAAAAGCAAGTAGGGATAGAATGTAGTAACAAAAAAGAACATTAAAAACAGTAAAACTGTTTAACTAGAACAGTCAAAGGCAATTTTAAACAAATGTGTTTTTAATCTTGATTTAAAGGAACTCAGGCTTTCCGCACTTTTACAGTTTTCTGGAAGTTTGTTCCAGATAAGTGGAGCATAGGAACTAAATGCTGCTTCTCCGTGTTTAGTTCTGGTTCTAGGTATGCAGAGTAGGCTAGAGCCAGAAGACCTTAATGGCCTGGAGGGTTGATACACTGATAACAAGTCTGTGGTGTATTTAGGTGCTAAGCCATTCAGGGATTTATAGACTAACAGAAGTATTTTAAAGTCTATTCTCTGAGATACAGGGAGCCAGTGTAAGGACTTTAGAACTGGGGTGATGTGCTCTACTTTCTTAGTCTTAGTGAGGACGCGGGCTGGGGGTTGGAGAGCTGTCTTTCAGCACCTGGGAGGTAGGTGTAGCCACTTTCCCCTGTGGGTTATAGCAGAACACAATGCTCGGAGTCTAAAGTGGCATATTGGCCAGTCATTATTGGCCAGGAAGTATTTTAGCCCTGAAACCACATTTCCTCAATTCCCTCACCTACACGCTCTTCCAACAGTGCCAATGCATCCACCGAGCCGCATTACGCACAAGTGTATTTGACCGTTTACAGCAGTTAAAGTGATTGCCGCACACCTTGTCACAATAATCTGTTAATCTGGGGAACACGTCACCCCGGTGATCATCGGGAGAGGAATGTGATGACAGAAAACCCCGATAAAATGTATTTAAGATGGCTTATTGGCATTTTTCTATTTGAAATGTCCCATATCTATACTTAAGTGTCACCAGCAGGCCAGCTGACAGCTTTGCTAGGGCCTGGGACACCACAGTCTTTTTGGGCCCCCCCTCTACACCTGACGCCACCACACACACACACACACACACACACACACACACACACACACACACACACCAAAAAAAGTCAATTTAACTGTATACTTCATGCCCTGGAAATCTCTGTATTTTATATTCGATATTTTCAACCCATCTATTGAATTTAGTGCACTAGTTGATCTTTTCTTCATAAGAGAACAGCAAGCACTGCAGCCAAAATATGGCCTTTTTTGACCTGCTGTATATCAGCCAGTCCCTAAGCTTGATGTATCATGAAACTGTTGACCTTTCGGGTTTTGTGATTTTTATTTTATTATTACAATTAAATAATAATAATAATAATAATAATAATGTTATGATCAGTGTTTTTTTCCTAATCCACCTCTTATATCTTTCAATCCTTATGTAATTTTGTCTGTGTTGTGTGAACCTGCCTGTTGCTTTAATCCTATAAATTTCCCCATCGTGGGATAAATAAAGGATTAGCTAATGTTACCTTATCTTAAATAACACTTTTTAATAGGATATATGTACTGGGTTCTTTCAAGGTCTTAATTACATTTTCTGTGTGGGCTCCAGTAACATATGATAGATAATATCTACTTTGAAAGTTGACATGAACTGCTGCTGAAGATGACCACTCTTATCTACCTGGATGTTCTCTGGAGGACTGAAACGCCTCAGTCAGTGACGTCAGTCTGTGGGTCTGGGTCTATCGGGGCAATGAGAGAAGTTTCGTCTCCTCTCTCCATTTCTGTCGCTCAACGTTTTCTTGCTAGTGGTTTTTCACGTGCTTATGTAAATTAGTTGTGTTTCCACTGAATTTAACCGTCTTTTTACAAAACATACATCTTGATTTCATTTATGGTATTAAAATAGAGCCAAACGGCGCTTCTTTCCCTCTTCATGTTTTACCGCTCCTGCTTTCTCTCTCTCTCCGAGTCTGATCAGCAGCAGCGCGGTTGTTTGTGAGAGACACCAGAGAGCTTAGTGGGCGGGCCAGGCTGAGCCTGCGTGCTGATTGGCTGGCGCCGCTGAGCCATGTACGAGAGGGGAGGGGGAGCAGCAACGTGCCGTGACACAGACGCGGAGACTTTGGATGAAGCTGCTGCAGTCAGCGCGCGCTGACTGACACTCTGCTGACTGACACTCTGCTGACTGACACCATTTCAATGGTCAGTCAGAGTGTCGGTTTTGGGCCCCCCCTCTGTCCTGGGCCCGGGACAACTGACCCGTTTGTCCCCCCCTGTCGGCGGGCGTGGTCACCAGCACAAGAATGAATAACACTGGGGGTTTAAATGCTTATGATAAGGTCAATGTACCATTCAGGTCTTATGTGGAGTGAAAATGAATATCTGAGAAAAATCCTCATGCAGTTTGGCTGCAATTCACCACTTTACCATCTGCGTCGCCAAGTTCCCCTGTCTCCACAATGAGCGTATGCATGGGTCAGAGTTGCTGTGAGAACCGCACATTTTCACGTCAAGTTTTTTTTGTTTTGTTTTTTTAAATAAACCCTAACTTTTGCATGGAAAGTGAAGTACTCACGTTTTAGGCCTCATTTTGTACGTACGCAAGCTTGATGAATGAGACCCCAGGCAATTTCAATATTACATCCTGATACATTAAACAATTTACTTAGAGTTTCAATGTTTTCCATAACTGTAGACTGGAAACAATCCAAAGAACTGCAGCGTTGACGCCAATGAAAAAGCTGCCCTGTCTTTTATAAAATGTAATGTTTTAGATGCCTTCAAAGGTTGCTTTGCTTTTATTCAGTCTACATGACAAATAAGAAAGTCATTGGTCAATAAAACTATTTGTCTACAAAGGTCTCTTGTGGTCTTAGAAACTAAATGGGAGAAGAAAAAAGAGAAGGGAAATAAAAGAGGCACGCTGTGATTCAGCCTTAAAATCAAGTTTAGTTTGTTCTGTTTTTATAGCCAACATGCTTAACACTCGGATGTTTGGCTTTCATCCCCATCTGGCTGTTTTGATTCAAAGTGAATTCTCTTTTTGTAAGTGGGATGAATATGAAGCCTGAAAAATCAAACAATGTTTTTCATATACAGCAATCTAAAGGCAAAGAGAAAAATGACTTTTAAATGTACTTCAATCATGTGAACTATAACAACTGTGGTTGATTTTGTGTCCAGCGTTTGGCATTAAATATAAATTTAATTTAAAGTTGTTCAGTTGAGGGAACTGAGAGAAGCCTTTTTGAAAGAGAGCTTTTGCTAGATATGTCTGGCTCGTGCTGTATTCAGTTATCCTTG